>CM052700.1:5375190-5425054 GCA_028551405.1 Uromys caudimaculatus | reverse complement strand
AAGGGGCAGGAAGCAAGGGGCAGAAAGCAAGGGGCAGGAAGCATGGGGCAGGAAGCAAGGGGCAGGAAGCAAGGGGCAGAAAGCAAGGGGCAGGAAACAAGGGGCAGGAAGCATGAGCAGGAAGCAAGGGGCAGGAAGCAAGGGGCAGGAAGCAAGGGGCAGGAAGCATGAGCAGGAAGCAAGGGGCAGGAAGCAAGGGGCAGAAAGCAAGGGGCAGGAAGCAAGGGGCAGGAAGCATGGGGCAGGAAACAAGGGAGGAAGGACTCTTGTTACCCAGGTGGTTCTGTTACTTGAGTGGCTGCTGTCAATGGGGGTGTGTCTCAACCAAAAAGAAGATGTGACATTTTAATGATAAGACCCACCCATCCCAGCCTACTGGGAAACTCTGATCAATGCCCAAGAGAACCACATGCACAGCTTCTCCAGTGTGCCATCCTGTATCCCCACAGGGGTAGTGTGTGGTTAAGAAGGAAAAGTGTAAGTGGCTTCTTTATTTTTGGTCTCAAGAACTGGGTTTCTGTCCTGATAGCAGACAGGTAGATGGTAAGATGTAAACTGGACATGTGAACAGATTTCTAGCTGTATAAATTCTAATCTCTGGAAGGGTAAGGTGGTCTACTGAGAGCATTATAAAGAGATGGTCAGTGGAGCCTAACATATTTCAAAGCAGAGCTTGGGAAACATTAAAACAGTCTTGTTTCTTACATCTACTAAGACAGAGAGCATTTCAGATGCAGATTTCCCCAACGGAAGTAGGTGTGCTATAAACATCAAGACCATTGTAGATGGCTTCCCTCAAACCTATCTGCATAGGCCTACCATGTGGGGAGGAGATGACAAGGGTCTTTGGAGGCTGAAATGAAGTTGAGAGACCCATGGCTCTGCAGTAAAGATGTCAGAAGCCACTGAGCAAAAACTTAGCAGCTCTTCAATGGCAAGTCTTTGGAATTTGTTTGGCGTGATGATCTGCCCCACCCCCACTTCCCCCATAACTGCAAAATTAAATTATGTGCATGTGTTTGTGTAAGTACACTGAGCATGCATAGCTCTCTGGGAAGATGTTCTGATGGCCAATTTTCGTAGGATATTACTGTATAGGTTATCTGAGAGCCTAACTAAAATTATAAACTTTAATGGGTACAAAATCACTTACACGGAAACCTTTCAAAGGTGATGTTAGACTGTAAGGATGTACAATTATCATCATTTCGAGAATGAGGTGGGAGGGTGACACATCCGAGAGTAGACTAAGCAACAGAGATAGGAGGATGGCATATTCATAATAGACAGATCAATGTAGCGAGACCCCATTACCATGAGGTCTTGGCCATGATCAATAAGGGAACCTTGTCCTGCTTAAGGTGTTTATGGAAAGAGCTCAAAGATATCCTTCATTTCTCAGTAAAGAAACTAATACTGTAGATGACGAGAAAAGCCGAAAATGCCTCAGAACGGAAATCCAGCTTAACACAGGCCAAATACTCTAATCTGTCTCCACAGGAAAAGCATCTGAGAGGCTCGTGGGCAACACTTCTCTCTGGTGGAGACCAACAGTGGGACTCAGTGGGCACTTTCACCTCATGGTCGCCCTTCTCTCCAGTGAGTCTGGCAAACAAACTCTCAACCTGTATGATCAATCTCAAAATCCTATGTTTCTGCATTCAACTCTGTTGCTGGAGGCCGCTCTTCCATTGTCTTCTAATCCCTCTGCTCTTTACACCCTTTTTGTTTGTTTTATCTTTTCTTCTAGCTTTATTATAAATGACCTTTTTTTTTTTTTCCTATTACCTACAAGCATAGATGTCTTAAAGGCCAGGTAACCTAAGTCGTTCTTTGAGAAAGTTAGAAAAAATAATTTACCCATAACAAATATAGACAGTGAGTATATGTGCATCCCTGGGATCTTACCTATCTATTACAATCCCTTCCTCATATTGTTGCTATTCCCCAGACACCATTCAAAAAGGATGACAAATACTATTGTCCTCATGGCTCCAACACTTCCAAACATGTTCTAGCTCAAAAAGACAGACATCATGTCATTTTTCATAGAAAAGATAAACTAGGAACAAATGTTACAACGTCTACAGAGTATTCTCTCTCAGTGCTCACACGGTTATCTCCTCCCCCAGTCTCCGAGTTTGGACACATCTCCGTGCTCATTAGTTCTACCCAGCTCTGGAGGATCCGATGAAAAACTCAATCTAGATTCCTGCCAGGTGTGGCAAGCCACACTCATGGGTGCAGTTCCACTGTACGAAGTCTACCAGCAGTACATCTGGCTTTGCATAGTGTGTTTCCTGTGCTTGTAAACTAGTTCTCCAGAAGGAGATGGACCCAGGTCTTAGCCTATCCCCTGTTGTTATTAGCTGCATAATTCGAAGGCTCACAATAACGGGACATGTGAAATATTTTATGGGGTACCAATTCAGAAACCGAGATAAGGAAGACTCCTTCTACTAAAATCATATTGATTCTCTTTTTAACCTCAGAGGCACAATTTCTAAAATCGCTTGGACATCTGGTAAGGTTATTGACTTTCCTGGATGTACTGGAGATACACAGTCTGAAGGGCAAAGAGGTCTCCATTAGGATGTCAGGATAAGCTCAGGCTCAAATGGACACCTGCTGACTTTGGTCTGGTCTTCCTCCCTTGCTCAAATGATCTGCCACTAAGCAAGGAGAACAAATGGGTTCTGAGTACTTTAAGAACACCAGGCATCCTCAATGATTTCAAATAACATTCTGTTTCAGCGGCCTTGGATCATAGCTGCGGTTAGATAGCTCTGACAAGCTGTTTGCTTTTGTTGTTGTCATTGTTGCTGCCGTTATTTCGGGGACCATCCTATGACAAAAAAATCCTGATGTCTTCCAATAAAACGGAAACCAAAGCTCACATTGTTAAACCTTACCAGGCAATGACAAAATTGGAGGTACTATTTAGTTCAGAGCACACAACCAAAACTGAAAATTAATCATTTTTTTTTTTTTTTTTTTGGCCGGGGGTCGGGGGGAGGTTTGAGGCTCAGAACAAAGGTAAAGACAAAACAAACCTGCCACCAAAGTCTGAGTCCTCAGTGATAGTTTGCTTTAAGAGGCTAATGGCTGCCTTTGGCGGCTTGCACCTTACCCCTGCCTCCCCTGCATTGTCTCCCGACTTACCTGCAGCTGGAGTGGGCCTAGGCCTGGTGTCGCTGCAGCAGCAGCTGCCATGGTGGTTGGGATCAGCTGAACAGGGTAAGGGTCACCTAAGTAAGAGAATAATAAAGGCGTCAGCACCTTTTATCTCCTCTCCACCTGCAAATTAAACTCCTGCATTCAGTCTTCCCCAAAGCCTGCCTTTGTGTGCCTGGCTGGGGCCTAATGAAAAGCTCTATTGTGTAGCCTTTTACCGACACTCTTCACAACCCTGGCTGAGAGAGGAATGCGAATAAAAGGAGCAAGCAATTAAGGCTGAAACCTCATCCTTTTTCATGTTGTATTTAGGAAAATGGGGGGTTGGGGGTGCATGGTTCAGAGGGCTGTACTTGGAGACACACACACACACACACACACACACACACACACACACACACACACACACACCCCACTGCAGACTTGATCAGAGCACAGCAAGTCCTTGCCAACTTTTTCAGCCTTATCACAGGCAGAACTTAACTAAACTCACTTTCATTTTAAGGAGCTAAACACCAAAGATTTAAGCCATTAGCTAAACTTTTTGAATGTTGCCTTATGGCCCAGATTCAAATAACCTCTTTAATAGCTCACAGCCGATTTCAGAGTAAAGAAAACATCTCGTGTTTGTCCTTTCTTTCTTTTCTTTTTGACATTATAGAAAATGTTGACATTTTAGTTTTATAGAGACAATTTTAATTTTATGTTGACAAAAGTATATTTTAAAGGGAACAAATGAACAAATAGGTCTTTCAAAATTGTACTTTAAAAAAAAAATAAGGCCAAAGATTAATCTTGTTTTTCTCATCTTATGTTCTATAAAAATGTATACCAGAAGTAGACATGGATCATGTGGTGTATTTTTTGATGCAGATCAAGAAGTATTTATTTGCTTAATAAGAGCTAAGGCAGACACTCTGCACAGAGGCCAATTGTGTGTTAGTAATGTAATCAACAGTGCGCATTAGTTAACCTCTGGGAATATGATCTAGCAAGAAATCAAAAGTAATGACTATAAGAACAATTTTTCTAATATATTAAACTGACTTTAGTAATTAAACATGAGAGGCCAGGTGTCTATAAACCTCAGGAAACTGAGGCAGAAGGACCTGAAATTTATGGCCAGTGGGGGCTACACAAGTGAGACCCTGACTGAAAAAAACAAGCAAAAATAAATCCGTGGAAGAAGCTGTTGAAGTGTTCACGAGTAAACAATATTAAGGTAATTCACTTTCAAACACTGGGTATCCAGGATAAAATGGTGAACACTGCTCTTGGCACCGGAAGGTGAATTTTAAGAAAGTATAATATAAACTCGGGGTTTTATTAGGAATGCAGGGAAGCCCAAGCTATAGGCTTCCAGACCCATGTTCTCAGAGTCTCAACAGCTTTGTTTCACCAATTTCTTAATTTTATTCTTGGTTGTGATATTTTTTGTTATAATCAATATTGTTTACTGGTATGGAGATTTTATGTAGATAATATTTAGTATTTTTATTTGAAAGAGAATGCTCTATCTTCATTTTTGTTATTGTGACAGATAGAGAAAAAGTGACCAGGAGAATCAGAGCTTATTTGAATTTCAATTCCAGGTGACTCTCCCTTGCTGAGGGGAAGTCCCCGGAAGAACTTGAGAAGCCAATCCACATAACATTCATAGACAAGCAGGGAGAACTGAATGTCTGTGAGCATGCTGCCTGTTTACTTGTCCAGCTAGATTTCTTACACAGTCCAGAGCCTTGCCTAGGGAATGGTGCTGCCCGTAATGGGCTGAATCCTCTAGAGCAACCAACAATGGAGATAATCCCCACAGACTTAGTCACAGGCCAATCTAAGTAATTCTGAAACTGAGACTGTTTCCCCAGGTAATATAGGTTGTGTCAAGTTTACAGTTTAAACTAAGAGCACAGGGCAGCTGAACAACAGAGCAGGTGTGGAAATAGATAGGCATGGGACTGTGGACAGGGTTGGGTGGTAACTTAGTATTCAAGATTCTATAAGCAAATATTAAAGCATCTAACCTTGTCCTATAGAAGAAAGGGAACCTCAAATGTGAAGAAGATAAACAACCAAAATTACTTAACTAGCAAGTGAAAGTCACAGGGAGCGAGTAACAGGGGCGGATGGGTAAGAATCTAAGAAACTCAACACTTAAGTGGGCAGAACTCATGAGGAAGTTGGCTGGTTTTATGACAAGGAAGGAACCAGTTCAAGGTGACTTCCAGAGTTTCCACTCAACACTGATAGAAGAGAGGGTCGATTTATTTGGCTTATAACAGAGATAAAGAGTAAGATGGCATCCCTGGGGTAGGAGGCCGAGGGAAATAAATACATGAGGGAATAAGAAAATGTTTTCGATATTGCATACCAAGCTTTGAGAGAGGTAAGCATGCATCCAAATGAAGCCCTAAGACTTAACAATATCAGTTTAGAGTAAATACAGTTAAAAACAAACCCCAAGTAAACAGGTGCTAGGACTAGAGACTATATTGATATTTATAATCTAAAGGGAACACGGGGACTACTGGTGATTTTAAAAATAAGTGTGTGATCCTGGATTAAAGTGACTTGGGAAGAAAGTCTCAGTGAGATTCTGTAGGGCAAGCTGGCCTGTGGAGGCAGGGTGCTGGCGATCTTGATAACATTAACTGGTGTTGGAAGAGCTAGCCTAAGAAACGTGCAGCACCATTCATCCCCTGGGTATGGGAAAGGGCGAGCTGAAGAGGAAGCATGCACACATTCACACATTCATTTTCTCTCTGCCCTTGCCTGTGGATGTGACTGGTTGCTTCATGTTTCCGCCATCTTGACTGCCCCACCCCCAGCCCTGTGTTCGACCTAACTTGGAACTGCAAGCTAACTTGAACTCCTCCCCCAAGCCGTTTGTGTCAGGTGATTTCATCACAGCAACAGTGAATGACAGGAAGGCATTCTGGAAATTTCGACTGACAGTCCAGGGAGGAATGTCCAGGGAAGAAGAGGCCTACAGAAATGGAACCGGGAGTGGATGAGGTGAGCTGGGGAGAGAACTGGGCTCTCACTGGCAAGAAGCAGGAGAAAACTGACTTGGAGTGAATGTGATCAGCTGAGGACATGACAAAGGTGCTGAAGGCAGCTGTGTGGACAGCTTCTTAAAATGTGACTGGAGCCACATCCCATAAGAAAGGTACAGTTGCAGAGTCCGTCCTAAACCCAGGGCAGCATGCACTGCTGAGAGAACCGCAATGACTAATGACTTATATTTCTGGCCCATGTGACCCCCCCCCCCCTGAGGTACAGGATTATTCTCAAATGCACAGATTAGGACAAACTTGGTAAGAGTTCACTTGTCAGATGAAGGTACAAACCTACCGCACCCTTTGCCAGCCAGTGTGCATGCTCTAACTGCAGAGCGCAGACCCCACCCCTAGCCAGACAGTGTGTCTGTTCTACCAAAGGATGCTGTGTGGTGGTGGTAGATTTCCCATGTCAAAGAGCCTAAGCTTCAGGCACCAGCGTGGCGGAATCAAGATGAAGGATGGGTGTCTAATGGTACCTAGTTTTGGGAAAATTAGTTAAATCGGCATGAGTATAGCTTCTAAATCAGAATTAAAAATTTAATGGGATTTCCAGGTGATCTGCAAGCATCTTCTCCTTGGCAACTGCTGGAAGAGACAACTCGGAAGTTGCTGCAGGCAGAAGTGTGACCAGGAGGGCTTCATGTTTTGAAAGACAAATTCGTGCGAACATTATAGCAGGCTGCTCTGCTAATGAGCATCCTGTAAAGACAGGACAAGTACGTGACAAGGGGAGGGGCAGGTGATGTCATACGTTTGGGGTTTACTGCCACTTGATATTATTAATTGCTTAATCTATATGACACTGGTTGAACGGAGGGAAGTTGAAACGTTTAAATTTGAAATCACATTTGTACAAACTAGCTAAAATGGTAAATATTGTAATTGTATGGTTATTAGAATCGATCATGTAAATGCTTACAACATTGCAATTCATTTGTATTCCTCATTTAATGAACACAATCTTAAAATTAACTAAAGCGCTCATGTACAGGCTCTGGTGCTCTTCACGGGGATAATTCATTTATATAATTTACTTTCCCTGTTGTAAATTAATCAATTAATAAGCACTTGCAACATCCACCAGTGATTAGGAAACTGCCGGGTGCTGTGTAAGACATACACAATAAAATTAAAGAAATCTGGGCCTCTAATCACCGTACATTCATTCTGAGCGTGTTTTGAGTTGCTCAGACCATTGCTGAGTTAGAGGCTGGCAGCTTCAGGCTTTAAACCAGAGTCAAAGGGGAAGCGAGGAGTCACTGTGGCTCCAGGGGCTGTCAGGTGGTGGGGAGGACAGTGACCTGTATCCTGAGTGTGACGCCTGAACAGGGAAAAGGAACCCAGCCCAACTAATGAGCCGGGGAAGAAAGCAGAGAGGAGAAACCTTTTCCAGACTCCATCATGAAAGAGATTTGGATACTCCACATGGAAAGGCAATAGATGGGAACTAAGTGTCCAGCCAGGGTGGTGGGTGGTTCCTGATTGTGAGGCTGAGGCAGAGACTATCAGTTCTAGGCCATCCTGGGCTATATTGTGAATCTCAGTCCAGCCTGAGCTTCATAGCAAGATCCTCTCTCAAAAACAAAACAAAAAATATATAAATGTGGATTTAGCCATGCCACTAAAGAGATTAAGTAACAGGGAATAACTTGATGACCTAGATGTGTATTTTTTCAGAAACACAAGCTCATGAGTATGTTTGGATGCGAGCGAACACCTGCAAAGGCGGCTCTACTTTACACAACACTAACATCTAAATAGTAATAGGCTACGTGTACATGTAAAGGACACAGGTTAAAATCTAGACTGTTCTGTAACATTTTCTTCAATGTACATATCAGAATATTATCATTTTCCTTTTTTTTTTTTTTTTTTTTTTTAATGAGACAGAGTTTCTCTGTGTAGCCCTGGCTGTCCTGGAACTCACTCTGTAGACCAGGCTGGCCTCGAACTCAGAAATCCACCTGCCTCTGCCTCCCAAGTGCTGGGATTAAAGGTGTGCGCCACCGCTGCCTGGCTATCATTTTCATTCCTTACATTTGTGACAACATTCATGTACTTTTGTGTTTGTATATAAGTAATTGCACTTATCATACATATGTGATACATATGTAATGTATAGATATATATGAAAGTCATAAGACATAAGTAATTGTATACATGTGTTATCAGTTGAATTAACTGTCTAGCCCCTGTTGATATACTGAAGCCCAAATCCATGGACCTCAGTATAGCTGTACATGGAGTTAAAAGAAATGAATAAGTAAAATGCATTCACTGATGGACTCTAATCTAAGAGAAGTCCATTGTTCAGAATTAATTAAGTACTGTGAGCGTGTATCATAGCATACATGCTGCAGTCAGCGGGCAGCTTCGGTGAGTCAGTTGTCTCCCACTTGCGAAAGAAGGCCGAGTCTTGCTGTGTCTGGCCCCTGTACTCTGTGCTCTAGGCTAACTGGCCCAGAAGCTTCTGGCTGATTCTCCTGTCTTTCTTCTCACCTTCAAAGTGCCTTGATTACAGATGAGAATCCGTGTCTGCAGCACGGGTCCCAGGGACCGAACTCAGGCTACTGTGCTTGTGTAGAAATAGGTTTTGCACTCTGGGCCATCTTTCTGGCCCTGACAGAAGTCCCTATAGGAAGACTTTTGGGATACAGACGTACCTCTGGGGAGAGCAGGGGGGGATGTATCATGTAGGCTGAAGAAAGAGGCTCCATAAGAACCGCTTCATCTCTAAGATCTAGCTTCTGTGCTTGTGAGAAACATTCTTGTTGCCTAAGCCACCTCGTCTGTGACATTTCATTCTAGAACACAACAGTTTCAGGGTGCTATGTGGTAATCTGTTTGGAATTTGAGGGCATGGAGGACAACTAATTTTAGCAGCAGAAATGAGTCAAGTATTAACAACTATTGTGTCTCTTCAGTCACATACAGTCAATATATATATATATTATATAATATATATATACAGTCAATTATATATATATATATATATATATATATATATATATATATATATTGTTTAGCAAGACTTCAGCACATTTCAGAAGCATCTCTCCAAGGAGTCACACCATAGTAGCCATCTCCACCCAACATGAAATTCAATACATTCCACCATTGCTACCTCAATATTATTTTTTTTAAAGCCCCAAATATTTAGAGCTGAGTATGTTGAAATCTGCAACCACATTCTGAAATAAATAGAAACATAGTCGCTAAGAAATTTTCTAATGTAGCAATTTAATCCTTAGTTAAGGAAACTCAAAATATATTTTACGAATACTCCATGCTCTTAAGTAGACATGGGATCTAAGAGAATTCATAAAAGGCAAATCAAAAATCAGAAGCTGCCAGAGAGGAATAACTTTGTAGAATCCCTGCCACTCATTCATGCCATCCCGCAATTACCTGGTCCAAGAAAATATTACAACAGGCTTATTTTGTAAATACCACACGAGGAACTTAGTAAGCAGCAGACATTGGAAAACTCTGACTTTTAAAGTCCAATCATTTGTGTTATTCAAATTGACTTTCAACTCCTTCAAAGTAATTTCTTTTATTCCTACCTCAGTTTTTTAACCATTTGAACAGTTTTTTCCCTCACCCTTTCCAAAATTAATTTTCTTATTTGAAGTTCAGGCCTGGAAAATTCTAGTTCAAAATAACAATTTTTATGAGGTTGAAAAATACACCAAGGCCCTAGCATCCTCAGCTGTGGGTCACCTCCCCACAGGGGGCCAGGTAACAGGCTGTGGGCACAGAGCAACAGGCAAGGGTGAAAGGTTTCTGAAGACACCATGCCCAGGGTGCTAGTCAGGGCTTCATAACACAGCCAAGATCACCGTGGGGGGGGGGGGAGGTGCTGGTCTGGCCTTAACCCCTTCAGAAAGTTTCCTGATACTGTTGAGACACACAATGAGACTTCACATATCATTCATCTCTAGTTGTGTTATGATATATTGCTATGGTATATAAAAGACAAGGAAATATTTTTTCAAACAGGGTTACTTAGTTTAGGAGTTTGAGAAGTAGGTGTGGCCTTTGCCGGGGTCAGGCAAACACTTTCAGTAGCTGCTGACCCAATGCAGAGGCTATTGAAAGCTATGTCTTTACCGAAGTGAGGTGGTAAATACTTCATCAGCCTGGAGTATTTATTATGTCTTTGTTTTGCTTCCTTGACAACAACAGATTTCTTTCTCTAGGTGCCAGGAAATATGAAAGCCACTACTCCCTACCCCCCACACAAACATGCATGCACACATGTGCGCATGTGCGAATGCACGCATACACAGGTCCTATCCTGATGGCATTTGTTATATAATAAGTAGACAACCACGAAAACACATGAAACTGGCCTCAGGATGCTCTGGGCAAAGTAGAAGAGAGAACTGAAGTATCTAGAAATGTTGTGGAAAGAAGTTAGCCTGGGAAGAAACTACAACAAAAATGAAGACTGCTGATTTGAATGTTTCCGGACAATGAGCCACTTTCACTACGAGATTATACTTCAGGAAACTTCCGGGATCTACCTTCTATGACTCTGTCTGCCAGAGTACACACAAGATTATCTCTCTTCTCAGATGTGCGCTCCACCCCCCTTGTTCTTACTGCTATAATTTCCAGAGGGAAAGCTCCGCAGGCACCTAAGACATAACGAGGTTCTCAAGGACAGTGTAGAAGAGAGGCCAAGAATGCAGGTGTTGCTTTGACCCATCTCAGAGGCTGTTGAAAGGGCTGACAACCAGCACCTTCTGCTTGTGCTCCCCCGCTGCTCACTAGCAATGCTCACAGAACTCACACTCTTCAGCCCCAGCATACACAGGTACAGCCTTCTAATGTGTCCAGTACAGAACAGGTGCAGTGAGCTATGTGCCCGAAGGGTGGGCAGAACCGAAGCTCACAGAGCCTTGCACTTTGCTCTGATGGTGATGGTAAGTCGGTGGCCGATGCTAAGCAGGGTAGTGACGCATCCTGATTTGTGTTCCAGATAGATCAATTTTGTGGCTAGAGAGAGATCGATTGGAAAAGGGAAAGGCAAGACAAAGAGATATGTTAAACCCATGGCAGTAAATCCAGTGGGAGATGCTAATGGCCTGAACTAATCGGGATGGCGCAGGAGAGGGACAGCACCTGCAGAGAGCAGGGGCCCCAATTAGTTGGCAGAAAAGAGGCATAGGAAAACAGAGGGGAAACCACAGGTCAGCTTTCCCATTCACTCTGGCATGTGGCTTAGGAACGAAATCTCATCTTTCTCCAAATTCCTTATTCCCCCACCTGTTTTAAGTGCGGGCAGCTAATATTTATTGAGTTTTAGAACTTTGTGAAATTTAGAACATTTTACATATGCTAGCATATGTGGGTGTGGTTTGTGTGTGTACGTGTGTGTACACATACGTACACACACGTGTTTATATTGAACCTTCACTGGGAGGGATTAAGAAGTTGGAAACACAATCTAATAGGGGGGTTATTTATTAAGATTTATTTCATTTTTGTGTGCACAGTTGTGTACCTGGGTGTGTTTATGTCACATATATAAGGGTACATGGGGAGGTCAGAAGAAGTTGTCGGTTCTCCTGGAGCTGAAGTTACAGGCGTTGGTGCTGGGAATTGAACTCAGGAACTCTGAAGGAGCAACCAGAGCCTGTAACTGCTGAGCCTTCTCTCCAGCCCTGTAATTGTGGGGTTGAGAGGCAGGGCATTTAGAGGAGGGTGACCAGAGTTAGAAGCTCCGTGATTGAATACCAGGGAATTTAGAAGAGAAACAAGAATCCTGTCTGCTGTGACTCGGTGTCATGTCACATGCCACATTACATCAGCTGGTAAGAGGCAATCCTCAGATGTGGATTTTTGACCTCAGAACTCTGAACTGTGAGTTAAAACAAACCTCTGTTCTTCCTGGCTTCCCTCTGGGATGTTGCAGTACTAGTAACTGACAGGTAACTAATAATGGTGCTCATCACCAGATGGAGGGCTTTACACAAACTGGGAGTACCTGGGGAAGACACCATGCTTTTCCTATTAAATGCTGCATTTTAGCTCCCAACACACAGCATATAGCCAATAAATATGTTTTAAAACCTATATATTATAAATTAATAATTATTGAGTGCAATAACAAGAGCCAATGGAAACTTAGTAGAGATGTAGAGTAGTTTGGTAAGTGACTCGGCTCTGGGAGACAAGTTGAGAGACTCTTGTAGTTTTACTGAGGGGTGTATGGATGCATGGGTGGATACCTGGATGGATGCATGGGTGGATATCTGGATGGACGCATGGGTGGATACCTGGATGGATGCGTGGGTGGATACCTGGATGGATGCGTGGATGGATACCTGGATGGATGTGTGGATGGATGTGTGGATGAATACCTGGATGGATGCGTGGATGGATACCTGGATGGATGCAAGAGTGGATGTGTAGATGGATGCGTGGATGGATGCGTGGATGGATACCTGGATGGATGCGTGGATGGATACCTGGATGGATGTGTGGATGGATGCGTGGATGGATACCTGGATGGATGCGTGGATGGATGTGTGGATGGATACCTGGATGGATGCGTGGATGGATACCTGGATGAATGTGTGGATGGATACCTGGATGGATGCATGAGTGGATGTGTGGATGGATACCTGGATGGATGCGTGGATGGATGCATGAGTGGATGCGTGGATGGATGCGTGGATGGATACCTGGATGGATGCGTGGATGGATACCTGGATGGATGCATGAGTGGATGCGTGGATGGATGCATGGATGGATGCGTGGATGGATGCATGAGTGGATGCGTGGATGGATGCGTGGATGGATGCATGGATGGATGCATGAGTGGATGCATGGATGGATGCATGGATGGATGCATGGATGGATGCATGAGTGGATGCACGGATGGATGCGTAGGTAGGGTAGGTGGATAGATGGGAGGGGGATAGATGGATGGATGTGTGTAGGAAGACAGAGTGATGTGTGTAGAGGAATTAACATGTCTGGGCAGATATGGAGACAGATGCATAGACACCTTGTATGACCTTAACCCTGGGCTTTAGTTCTTTAACTATTTTTCAATTTCTTCAGAGTCAACTGTAAAACACTTCCTTGCATCAGTCTCAGGCCCTCAAGTGATTCACCTGTCATGTCTTAGAGTTGCCCCTCACTGTGCTAGTTCAGGGTCAGTGAACCTAGTCTACTTCCTGGGTTCTGGGTCAGAAGGCTTTCAGGGTCAGGTGAACCCTAGTCTACTTCTTGGGTTCTGAGTCAGAATGTGCCTCCACCACATCAGTGGTTCGAGACTGCTCTTGTCACTCAAGGTTGCAAGTAGAGATCCCCACACTCAGAAGCGTTCCTAGATATGTTCTCCCTCACTGACTTAGATGAATTTCTCCCAAACATTTCCTCTCAAATATTAGGCATATTTCTAGCATACTGCAGTTCTTTACATCATCGTCTTACTCTATTTGAACTACTACAAATGATCAGAAACAAGGTGCCTGGAAAACAAGAATCCAATCTTCCCTCCCTCCGTCCCTCCCTCCCTCCCTCCCTCCGTCCCTCCGTCCCTCCCTCCCTCCCTCCTTCCCTCCCTCTCCTTCCCCTCCCTGTCTCTGTCTTGCTCAGGCTGGCCTCCAACTCTTCAGAAATCCTTTTCTTCAGCCTTCTAAGTGCCAGGGTCACAGGAGTGAGCCCCTTCCACTCCTGACTACCATTCACTTATTATAGTTCTGGAGTCTGGGAAGCCCAAGAGCAAGGGGCTGAGAAGTTTCACATAATGACAGACTGTCTCATAGATGCTGCATATAGAAGCCACCACACAGAAGAGGCAGGGAAGTTCTTGGAACTCTTATTCCTAAGGGCTCCTCTCTCTCAACCTATTTGTCTTGAATGCCCCAGAGGTCCTAGAAGAATCACCCCAAGCTGGAATGGCACCACATGAGTTTTGGGCAGACACAGACATTCAGACTAGAAGAATTCAATTCTTCTCAGCTAGATTATGAACATGCCAAAGGCAGGGTCTATGTTTTACAAATATTTCAATACCCACTTCCAAGCACAGTGCCTGACTCATTTAATGCTTTTAAGAATGAATGAGTGAACGTAGAATTTACTTAGTTACGATACTAGCTAAGTATCTAAAACTGGAGATGCCTCTTGGCAGATGGGAAATTTAGGGTTTAATGAAAGAAACAGATCATAAGCAAATAATTCTACAAATAAGTAACAAATTGGTTTAATTATACAGTGTTTAATTCAAACAAACTTTTTTAAAAAAAATGGTTTCCTATAATAAAAAGAACAGATAGTGAAGAAGGGTAGAGGCTGAGGATGTGACATCATACAGAGAAGGTAAGTCATTGGTTCCAGGGAGGTAGCTCAGGGCTACAGCATTTCTCCAGGACACAAGGCATCCTGGGTTTAATTCTCCACACCAGGAAAAATTCTAAAAGGAGTCTAAAACAAAGATGAATTTTCTGCTACATATGTTCAGGGAACGAGTATCTTTTCTACTTCATAATCTGTCTTTTATAAACTTTTATATCAAAAACAATTCATATCTGTTTCGATAGATATAAAAGTAAACTATATTTAGGTCAGCGAGATAGCTCAGAGGGTGGGGGGCTTGCCACAAAACCTGAAAACCCAAGTTTGATCCCTGTAAGCTACATGACCTAAGAGAGAACCATCTCCTGCAACTTGTATTCAGACCTCTGTGGTCAGGCTGCATGCATGCACACATGCACACATGCACACATGTACACAAGCACACCTTCATGTGTACGCACACACACCAACACACACTAATTTTAAGTAAATAGCATGTATCTCCAAAGTGTTAAACTTTTTCATTGCTGAGTTGTTATTATCATCTATTTAAGTGTCTGAGTACTGCTGAAGCCAGACTGGGAAATGTGTCACATAAAGACAAGATAAATCATTTTTCATCCCCGCGAAAGCCTTATGCCGGTTTATTATGAAATCTAAGGACGCTGAATTGCTGAATACCAATAAGAGCAGTTACACTTCCATCCTTAATGTATTTATTTATTTATTAAAAGTGGTTTTAAGAGTTAGTTTTTAATTTTAGTTCTGTGTGTAGAGGTGCACACGGTGACCACAAAACCCGGAAGAAGGTGTTGGAACTCCTGGAAGTTGACTTACAGAGGGTGGAGAGTCTCCCTGTGAGGGCTGAGAATCGAACTCAGGTCCTCTACAAGAGCACCTAGTGCTCCACAGTGCTGAGCAATGACCCCAGCCCCAGAGCATTTAGATATAAAAGGTCCTCCTCAGACAGCTTGCGGAACTCAGAATGAAGAAGTAAAGATGTCTTTCTTGATGCAAAAAATTTCCTGTCACAGCATAATATGATTTTAACTTGAAACGTTTTATGAGACATGACAACATTTTGTATTAATTCCCACCAAAATGGTAAGGATGGAACGTAAATATTCCTAGTGAATTTTATTTGAGAAAGTAAAATGTATTAGGTCTTGTTTGGCTCTATAGATATTTTAAAAGAAGACATTCTGAGATAATCGTTAGCTCTTAAGTGCTCTGTCACAGGCTAACATTTTTTCGATAGGAGATTCTTTTAATAAAATAGTTTTATGACTTTTTAATGTAGCGTGGCAAATGAAAACTTCATCCTATTTAATAGTTACCTCGATAGCTAGTTTAGAAAGAGATTAATTTATGAACACTTTACGAAATACCTCTCAGAACAGACGTTTCTGCGTATGAACGATGAAGTATCTGTTTCTCCTTCAACTCTTGGGTTGGAATTGGAAAATTCTAGTGTGAATGAAATCCTGGATTAATTGTCTCAGGGGCTTAGCTATCTCTGGAAAGAAGACCTTCTTTGGAAGGTGCCTTTTGCTTCTGCGTTCTAGCATTACTGCAGGGGTGGCATTTAAACAGCTGTACAGTAACTCACACTGAGCTGCCCGTTCATTAATTACTTTTGCATCCAGAACGATCCCAGAATATACGTCGACGTCCTGCCTCTGTGTCTTAACTCGGATTGGAATGTTATGGAGGAAACAGAACTAGTACGATTACAATATTAAGAGGTAGCAATTTAGGAGAAGGGAATTCTTTTAAGTCAACTTAGACACAATCAAATGATTTTCTCTTTCATATCTAACTTGTCCTTAAGGTTTAGCATCTAATTAAAGGTTTTTATTTTTTTTATAGGCATTTTGCTGTTCTGTCTGTCAGGGTAGACATCTCATTCCTCAGACTGTGCTCAGAGTCTGTGGTCTTCAGGTGTCCTGGCTTGCATGGATATGTCCCCCAGAGGTTCATGTGAGTGACTGGCCTCGGTTTGGAAGGTTGTGGAACCTTTAGGAGCCTCACCAGAGGAAGCTGGTTGCTCTGGCTCCCACAGCTGAAACAATGTGAGTGCACACCTCAGGCTCCCATGACCACCCTTCCCCAGGATGGGCTGCAGGCTCCCAAACCCCTCCCTCCCTTAGACTGCCTCATGTCATACATTGGCCACAGTGATGAGAAATGTAACCGAGGCGGCAGGGAGAAAAGCAGCCAGCGGGAAATAGATGTGGGATGACTCTTAGCCTACAAGACTCTAAATGGCACGTTTCAGGCACCTGGGGGTGATGGAATAGAGACTCCTCACTTCCAAAGGAAGCACATAGCACAGCTGTCCTCAGTATTCGGGAATAAACTGCTTGGAATGGATGGACTCAACTGGGCTGTGACCTAGAAGAGTGACAGGATTTTAATTCTGCCCGCTGTTATTTCCAGAGTTGGATCGCTCGCTTAATACCAATTGTGATGTGACAATGATTTGTCTTCTTTAGAAATAGCTATAATGAGTCAATTAAAAATATCAATTATCATATGAAGTGTCTCAGATTGCTCCTGTGGCTGCCTGGATGTTCAAAGAGTGGAGGCACAAAGGAAAGTGTTGACCCTCCGAGATACTGAGAAAAACTGATATCATAAAACCTTAGGCCCGGGACCCACCAACGGAAATGACTAGAAAGCTACCCCCAGCATTTGTAACTGCCCCCCCACTTCTTCAAGGATCAGGGTCGAGACTAGATGCGGCTTCCCGCGACTTAGGAAAAGAGAAGAGTTTGCAGATGTGGGGATGCTGATGGAAGTGTTTCCTTCTTTTGAAACCGACCTCTTTCTAAGATATAAATTTATTTCTACTTATGTGTCTGAGTGAGCATGTACCATATGCATGTAGGTGTGCACAAAGACAGAAGACTTGTCAGATCATCTGGAGATAAAGTTACAGGTGGTTGTGAGTCACAGCGTGGGTGCTGGGTATCAGCTCAAGTCCTCTGGATGGGCAGCACGAGCTTTCAGTCCCTGATTTGATGCACCCCAGCCTTTACGTTTTCTTTATTACCAACTTCGGGATGTTTCCTGTTAGCATTTTTCACATGTCTGTTTCTAGTTGTCTGTTTATTAGTCTCACATTGGGAACAATTATGTGATTTATTTATTTATTTTTTTTTTGAAGGAACTGTATTTAGTCACTCTTGGCTCTGTGAAACCAGAGATGCAGAGATTCAGTCGCATGCTCTTTTTGCATTTTAGAACATCGATTAATTTTTCAGAAGTGTGCTAAATAAAATAGCAGTATAGTGATTGAAATACTTAATTGCCTTATGAGATTAGCTTAGGTAAATAGAAATTGATAAGCCAGGCATAATAAACCTGAAATGCGTTGTATTTACTCCGCATCAGTTTTCTGAGTAGTGTTTCCTCTTCCAATAAGAAAGGAAACTCTTGGTTAATTAGGTCCTCATATGCCACAATAAAATTAATGCTTAGGAATTAAATACCACCGACTTCCTCAGGCAAACTTGTTGACATCTTCCTGTTTCTAGTTAATACCACATGTGTCGTTGCCTGACAGGAGACCTTGTGGGTTCCACTGTGTCTCTCTGGTGCACAGGGTCTGTGATCTGGCATTTAGAAGACCACATGCTAATTTCTGATTTAACAGAGTCCACGGTTTCAGCTGACACACAGGTCATAGGCAATCAGTGTTCATCAGTCACCAAAGCATAAGCCAAAACCCATCAACATGGTACACATTTATTAAACCAAGGGAGGAAACCCAGGTCCTGACCATTGCAGACTGCAGGATCCATCTGATCTTCAGCTTTCCTTCCATAGCTTGTTAAAATGATTGGGATTCATCTTTCCCAAGACCCCTAATTCTCTCCCTTCTTCAAATTTTATAAGTTAAAGCTTTTTTTTTGGGGGGGGGGGGATCTGATTTAGTTGCTGAGTTTGAAAATGTTTATTCTTATAAAGAATCCCTTTGAGCCAGCCATGGCTGGGAGTCTCTCTATTGGAGAAAGAGCCTGTAGTGTCAGGGAGAGTCTGCCACACGGGCAGGAGCAAAAGCAGAGCCAGGGAGTGAGATATCACTTTCATCTATACACGGGAGGCAGAGAGAGCAAAAGTAAGAGAGAGGGAAGGGGGAGGGAGAGGAAAGAGAAGGAGGAGGAAGAAAAGGAGGAGGGGGAAGAGGAGGAGGGGAAGAAGTGGGGTAAAGCTGTAATTTCTCAAAGTCTTCCCATAATAATGCACTTCCTCCATGAAAGTTCCATAACTGACTTAGGCAGCGCCACCAACTGGAGACCAGGTATTCAAATGTGTGAGTCTATGTGGGGCATTCCTCTTCCAAACCACCAGACCTGCTGGGGGAGGGGCAAAGCAGCAGATTCAGGACCTGATTCCGCCTCCAAGCTCTGCCCTTCCAAGTTCTTCTTAATCTGCTGTGGCCTGTTTGGGATTGGGAACATTTCACAAAACCAACACACCAGAGAGCTTTCCATCATACCCAGGGAGGGGTCCACTGGTGCAGATCTATGAATTGATTATCTCCACAACAGTACACACGGTTCTGTAAATTATGTGGGAATACGTTTCGTTAGTTTATGTTCGTGACAACTTCCTGGTTTAGAAAATAAACTCTGTAGTAACAAAGTTAAAACAAGAAGGAGGAGGAGGAGGGGGAGGGGGAAGAGGAAGAGGAAGAAGAAGAGGAAGAGGAAGAAGCATTACACCAGGCAGAAATCCCCAAGACCTTCCTGACTCTCAATGTCATACTCATGGCTGGCGATGCCAACCTTTAGGAGAAAAGAACATCTGTCCACTCCTCCTTATAAAGTAGGAAAGTCCACACAATTTAAATACAGAAGTTTGCAAAGTAACAAACAGATGCCTCTATATTTTCTTTGAGTTGTTAAAATACCCTACATGCCCCTGGGAGATAACCAAGACCCCCCCCCCCCAGGCCCGTGGCACAAGACGTTGGGTTCCTGTCCCTCTAGTGAGGTGACTCTGTCAGTGGTCATATGACACATTCTATTCCGCACCCTGTGCTAAGTGACCAAGCCAGCTCTTTTCCAACTCATTTTTATAGTGTGCATAAAAATTGTTCTTTTACTGAATTTTTACTTTTCTCAAGATTTTACTATTTCCATATAAAATGCCTCCTTGTCAAATTTTCCAGTGCTTGTGACCATTAGAATTATAGAATTGGAAACTTGGTGCCCAAATAGAGAAAAGAAGGGCGGGGATCTATGCCTACCAATAATTGAGTCATCTCCTCCCAATTCTGCTTCTAAACTAAACACTGTAGAGGATCGGGGGGTTTCCTCAAAATCATCCGCTGGAAGGTGTATGCAGAGGGAAGGGGGGGAAGAGAGAGAGAGAGAGAGAGAGAAAGAGAGAGAGAGAGAGAGAGAGAGAGAGAGAGAGAGAGAGAGAGAACTGCAGAGCAACCCTCAACCCTTCCACCAGCCAAGGTCTCTAAAGGTTGTCCCAGGTAGAAAGTGTTTGGTGTACACCAACATACACACACAACAAATTTATCTCGTCCCTTTAAGGTAGGATTGAGTTTTCTAAGATAAACAACCACAGGGGATGTGTCCTTCTTCCAACACAAAGTGCTTCTGAAAGGACCAAAGCTACTTAAACCTTTACTTGAAGGAAGGTCCCTGGCAGAAGCCTCAGAGCTCACAGCTTAAAGTTTTCCTCACAAGTTGGAGCTCCACTCTGAAGACTATTTGTATACACTCCTGAGACCCCTGGAGTGACTGAACTAAACTGTGTGTGCACCCACTTGGCTTAGAATTCAGAACTAACATTTTGGAAGCTTTGCACTCCAGACTTATTTAATCCGGGTTGTCATGATTACTTTCTGCTTCCAATGAGCTAGTACTGTCAGACATACGTTATCTTGAAACTGTAAATTATGTGTTATAAACTTATTTTTCACATTGTAGTCTGCTTAAGAGTTTAGAAAGAACAAGTTACTTTCTTTCCTTGAGTGAACTGGGTAAGATAGAGTTGACCGACCCTAACTGTTTTCATATGACTCTTTCAAATTCATGTCTCTTCTCTCTCATGAGGTGACACTTGATTTACTGACTCATCTTTATCATTGGCCAAGTACTGAGACTAATACCTCTAATCCCAAGATGCCATAGGCTGAGGCAGGAGGACAGGGCTGCAGAGTGAGGGTAGGTCTGTGGTCAACAAGAATGACAACGATAATAGACAAATTCAACCCCCCCACGGAAGTTTACAAGCATTTGTAAGACCTTTTTGAGGTCTTAAGAAATGGGGAGGGAAATGAAGATCTAGGTGTGTATTCACGAGGCTGGGCATTTTTGGCTTAATTAGATGCTCAGACAGAATGCTGGAGTGTGTTATCAGTACTCTCACAGCTGTGAACTGACAGGAGGACTCACAGACTCACTGCCCCCTTTCTATGCATCTAGTCAGTGTGTTCTGAGGTCGCTGGCTGCTAACTTCTGCTGTTATCAGTCTGTGCTGCGTATTCTGGTAGCAAGAGCTACGGGACAATTTTGTTTGTCCGCTCCATGGCAGGAAACATTTTTATCATTATTTTCAAAACAGGATCAACACTTCCACCAATACCTCTATTCTCCAAGGAGCCTCTTTTTCTGCAAATAAGATTTGTTGACTCAGACTGCAGTGGCTAGCTCCCTCAGCCAGAGCCTATAGGGAACATTTATCCACATTTTAGCTGCTAAACAAATCTCAGCCTATCGTTTCACAAGCTGATGAAACGCCTCTGGTTTTGAATCCAAGCAGTATGTGGGCTGGCCAGTGTTTGTCACTGAGAACTGCATCATAACCCTCAAAACAACTGCCACGTACAGAAATCAGGTGGACAGCCGCAGGAAATGGGGTGAGCAGTCACCCTGAAGATGGGGTGGCAGGCTGCATTTTGCTCCTCACTTTCTTTCTTTGCAGTTCAATGAGTGGAGAGACAGTCTAGAGAGGTTTTTCTCATGCACACCCAGCTCCTTCTTGCCCCAAGAGCCCAGGTGTCAACAAGGGCGGCCACTTTCTTTCACAATCCACTTCTGCTACGGTCTAGAGTCTGGCAAAATGCCAAGCTGAAGTTGGCCAGCAGCAGGAAAATGCTTTCTTCAATTTTATTTCCAAGGTAACTGAAGAAGTGGTATTGTTTATAACTTTAAGCACTAAAGACATGAATATCAAACAGTTAAAATACCAACTGTTTTCACAAAGGTAAAACTTGGGTTGGTCCGAGACACACTGAGACCGGAGAAATTGCACATGGCAGCTGCCAAAGGCAAGTGAGGAGACCTGTGCTCCTCACTGTGTCTGGGTCTATAGGTGTGCTAATGCTTGCCCTCCCTATGTTTTCTTCTGCATAGGATTTGCTAATGAACTTACTTTTACATTTGGTTCAAAATACATGTACTTTTCTTTTGGAAAGGAAAATGAGATGCTATATGCATATTTTGCAGTGCAGTCTGATTTTTTTAAGCAGTGACCTCTTGTTGCTTCAGTAAGCCCGATTACAAAAACAAACAAATGAACAAACAAAAACAAAACAAAAAAACCAAAATCACTTTGGCTGCATGTGTTTCAAGTGAGGAGCAGTTCTTTAGACAAAGAGAAAGAAAACCAAAGACCCTTTATGCCTACAGACACAGAGCTTAGAGTAACAATAGAATATAAAATTCCGTCCTTAGAATGGAAATTATTCTGAGAATTTTAAATCCTTAGAATACAGCCCCTAACTACCCTTTAAGAAAAGAATTCTATGTGCCTGGACTAAATGATGATCTATAAAGTTTGAACTATGTAATTGTGTTATGAAATGGGTAAGTCAAGGGTCCAGGATAGAAAGAAAATATGTTGACTCATTTGATAACACAGGAAAACCAAGTCAAGAGGGATACAGGCTAAATCAGTATACTGGCTGGTTTTGTGTCAACTTGACACAAACTGGAGTTATCACAGAGAAAGGAGTTTCAGTTGAGAAAATGCCTCCATGAGATCCAGCGGTAAGGCATTTTCTCAATTAGTGATCAAGGAGGGAGGGCCCCTTGTGGGTGTTACCATCCGTGGGCTGGTAGTCTTGGGTTCTATAAGAAAGCAGGCTGAGCAAGCCAGGAGAGCAAGCAAGCCAGTAAGCAACATCCCTCCATGGCCTCTGCATCAGCTCCTGCTTCCTGACCCACTTGAGTTCCAGTCCTGACTTCCTTAGGTGATGAACAGCAGCATGGAAGAGTAAGCTGAATAAACCCTTTCCTCCCCAACTTGCATCTTGGTCATGATGGTTGTACAGGAGTAGAAACCCTAAGACAATCAGTAAACACACACGTGCACATACAGAGAGAGAGAGAGAGAGAGAGAGAGAGGAGAAAAGGGAGGTCTGATTTTTTGCAGTCCTGAGTTTTGAGCTGTGATACTTAGCTTGAGAACTCTGCACAACTTGACTAGATATTAATTCTAATTCTCCTGTTAAGTGATGTTTTCCATTTTTACACCTGTGATTTTAACACTTATTTCTACTCTTTAAACCTTAAATTTTATTGAACAACTGGGAAACCATAAATGACACAGAGGGGTCAGGGGACAGGTGTCCACCATAGGTTGAGGAACGGACGCTTCACATGAGCTGGAATAGGTTCAAAGTATCAGGAAGGGTGAAGCGTGCTGCACACAGCACACAGCAAGAGGCGACTTAAGAGAGGAAGGCCAGTTTCTGGTTCACAATGTGAAGGGCTGCCTTCCAGCAAGGCAGGAGTGTGAGGTTGGCTCCCCCAAAAACCCTCAGTCAGAATCAATGAGGAAATGGCGACTAGGTGGCTCACTGGCAACAATTCACATCTTCCAGAAGGTCTCTGTGTCTTAAAAATTCCACAACTTTCTCAAACACCATCGCCATGGGTGGGGGCAGAGGGGGCACTGTCCAAATTCATGAGTCTATGAAGGTCATGTCACATCTCAGCTACAATGGGCTACTAATATATAGAGGACACAAAGGTCCTATTCTCTCTAGGGAATTCGGGGTTAAATTATTGGACAATGCAAAGCTATAGGAAAAAAATGAACTTCGACATTATATTCTTACTTTAGCAGTACGCAAGAACTGGAAGGCCTAAAGGGGAGGTGGAGAGACAAGTACTGGCTTTGCTGGTACAGACGTGAGATGCGTGCTTACGCTGCGTACATAAGCTAATGCAAACCCTTCCTACGCCATCATCGTGTTTTATCTCCCGCTCAGTGCGTGAACTCATTTCCTGGTGTGGCAGTTACGTTAAATACTCCAACTGAAAGCCATGACCTCTACCCACTCAGGAATTAAAAGCTCAGAGTACTTACTGCACCCAGCCTTGTAGCTGAAACCGGGAGGAAGGAGGAATCCTTGTTGGGCAGCTGCTGCGAGGGTCCGCTGGTCAGGAGGGAACACGGGAATCATCAATGGCGGCAGCTGACCTTGAACCTGCTGAACGGGAGACAGCGAATCAAAGAGAAGCCATCTTGGTGCCCCTTGTTCCACCCCGTGACGCCCCTATGCCACTAGAACAGAAGGTCATTTGTCCAAAGTCTATCTAGCTCTTGTCAGAATGGCTATCGCCCAGAATGCAAGCAACGCCAAGGAAACAGCCAATTGGTGAGTTTGAAGGGAAATTGGGCCGTCCAGTCAGCATGAGGGTTCCTCAAAACGCTAGAAAGGGAACCACCACGTGACCCATATGAATCTCGCCTACATGTGGACCTGAAAGATACCCATGCAACCTGACACACACGTGCCTGCCACCCACGCTCCTTATAGTATTAGTCATGGTAGGCAAGGCCTGAGAGGAGCCTCGGCATCTGCTCACAAGGGAACAAATCAGGAGCAGGGCATATACACCGCGCAGTCTTGGTCACAATAAAGTAGATAATTATGTCACTCAGAAAAAGGAGGAAAACTGGAGAGCATCATATTAAGTGAGAAAGCCCTACTCTGAAAGACGAATATTGCATGTCTCCTTTCATTTGGAGCTCTGGATTTTATACAGTTGTATAGAATCACGTCTTTCTGTACACACGTGCGTGCATGTGCGTGTGTGTGTGTGTGTGTGTGTGTGTGTGTGTGTGTGTGTGTGTGTGTATACTGATATGAAACCAGAAGTGAGAGAGCTTGGGGAAAGAAGGATGTTAATTGGATCAGAAGTGAGAAAGGGGGAGGGCATGAGTGGCTATGATCAAAATACATAATCCACCTGAGAGGAAGAGTTTTTATGAATCCCATCACTATGTGCAATGAACATACGCTAAAAGTAAAGGTAAAACCAGCTGTTGACGTGAAATTTGTTTAGATACTTGGTTTTAAGGGCATGCCTTGGGACTTCCTCAGAGGGAACAGCCAGAAGACCTCAACCCTTCAAAGGATAACTGAGTTCAACATCCAACAAAGGGAATGCACTTGGCATGAAGTCCCCCAGTGAAAATGCCACACTCTTGTCTTTTAGCAGTGAGATACTGTTTAAAGAGTCGCCACCTCCCAGAATGGAGGAAACTGTCCTCTATAAACCACACCTGAGTGTTAATTCTGTGTGTATGTGTAATGTATGTGTGTGTATTCAGGCATGGATGCACACATGAGGGTATATCCACTTGCATCTGGTTCTGTGTTGCATGTGGAGGCAGTGGCTGGCATCAGGCATCTCCCTCGGTTACCTTGCACTGTATTGTTTTGAGGCAGCCTCTCTCAGTGAAGTGAGCTCATCGAGCTCATGAGCTCATCGATTGGCCTGACTGGCAGTGAGTGAGCACCGGGAATGCGAGCGCGCCAGGAATGCTCCTATTTCTGCTGCCCTGGTGGTGCTGGGATTACAGACAAGCATTTGCCTGGGCATCTGCATTCTTTCCCATGCATGCTCCCTTGCCACACCAGACATCTCCTCAGCCTCCTCATTCTCTCTTATAGAACTAAAGCCAAGTCGGTATCATTGAATCTATGAATTGCTATTATTTGGAGATCAATTCTTATGTTCACAAATAATATTGAAAATTTACAATATTACGAATAACCTTGAAGAGAGTATAGAAAAAAGAAAACCCTGCTCTTTGCCCCTCATTTGAGGAGATGCAACTACCATCAAAAGGCTTTGTGTGGCTACAGAATTTGTCAGACTATGCAGCTCTCTTTGATGAAATCAGCCACACCCTTCCTGGAATAACATGGCCTTTGTTTCTGTTGTCCTCTCTAATCTGGACTCTAGGATTCTGGTACTCCTCTTATCATCTGAAATTCATATCAGCTAATAAATAATGAACTATCAAAACAGAATCACTGGGCGAGGTGGTGGCTAAGTCAGTAAAATGCTCGCTCGCTATCAACAGGGCCTGAGTCTGGTCCCGAGGGCCCATGTAAGAAAAGACAGCAGGTTTGTGTGGCGATGTATGCTGGGGAGGCAGAGGCAGGCAGGTGCACATACAGGCATATACTAAATTAAGATTATTTTTTGAAAATACAATCTAGCATTACCATCCCTACAAATATGTCATGTTATTGTCTGATGTAAAAGTTAGCAACTAATAGCTAGCATTTTTTTTCCAATAAAGATTTAGGTAAATTCTCCCAGGTGAGAGGATCTGTTGGCCAGTGTCTGTCCCTGGGTATATGGTTACTGATTTAGGGTCATGCTAAAAGTCACATACCTGATACTGTGTTCTTCACTAATCTTTCTGTACAAAAACTAACTCAGCAACATAGAAAATATTTAATAACTACCAACTATGTGCATGAAGTTGAGCTTGGCAGTCAGAATACAATCATCAAGAAATTCAAAATGCCATGATCTCTGTGGCATGTCTGAGCCTGCGTCTTGCTGCTATTCACCGTCTCTAGAATCCTAAGATGCGCACACTTCTCATCAGCTCTCGCTTTAAAAGTGCACTTCTGGCTTCTCCTTCATTTCATCTGCCACAATAAACCTCTGGACTTAAATCTCCCAGGCTGGCTGGTTCAAAAGAGGGGTCAGGGTCAGGATGAGGGAGGGATGACTGAGTGAGAAAAAAGAAGGAGGAGGAAGGGAGAGAGAGAGAGAGAGAGGGAGAGAGAGACAGAGGGAGAGAGGGATACAGGAAGAGAGAAGGAGAGAAGAGGAGAAAGAGAGGGAGACAGAGGGAGAGAGAGAGATTCAGGAAGGGAGAGGGAGATAGGAAGAAAGGAAGAGAGAAGGATAGAAGGGAACAGAGGAAGAGGGAAAGAAGGAGAGAGGGAGAGCAGAGGAGAGAGAGAGAGGGAGAGAGGAGGAGAGAGAAAGAGAAGGGAGATAGGAGAATGTGAAGAAGTCCTGTTTTAGCCATGGCCTTTAGTTACAAACTATGCCTTTTGCAACATTGTTATAAATCTCTCTGCCACACACAACACTGGAACAGAGGTACTGGAATGGGGAAGCAGTACGTCAAGACAACGACTGAAGCTTGGATGATGGTGGTCACTATTTCTAGGACAGAATGGTAGAAGGTAAATGCTTATGCTTAGAGTATGGGACTGTGTAAATGTAGGCAGGTGAGAATACGAGGCAAAGAGACAGATGACTGAGCAGCCACACTGGTTATGGGTGATGGCTAGCCACCACACAGTCTTTCCATCCCACACGGTACATTGTATCAGTCATGTTACACAGTCCAGCTTATTTCTAAGACAGGGTAGGTTACAACATGAATCATAAATTTAATAAGAACACTTGAAAGAGAATCCTTGGATTAAACAGATATGAGGAAAAGGCCATGAGGAGCAGCCACATCTCAGGTTGTTATGACGTAAGCAAAACGATGCCCAGATCTACAGTGACCATGAGTCTTGTTTTAATAAGGCAATCAACACACATATAAGTTCCAGAGTCCTGTGACAAGCTTCAAGAAAGCCCAACATGAGGCTCCCGTCCATGTTCAGTCTCAAAGGCTGAAGATCAGCCCACAGCCTTCCTCAAAGCATCCTTGATGATCTCAGTATGTACAAGGTCCCACCATAGAGCCCTGGAGAGACTTAAACTCCGGAGGAGCATCCTCATTCAGCATCCCAGATCCTGGGATTTCAGGCTCTGGACAACCCTAGCAGAGCTGTTTTTTAAGAATTCTTCATCACTGTCAACAACTCTTTGGGTCTTGTCCAAGGTACTAATAGATGTGTCAGCAGGGAGAAGGGAGGGTCCTAGTGCCAATAGCAGACACTAAGTTATGCCCCTTATAAAATCCCTTCTAAGTGATTCTCAGGTATATAATTCCATTTGGCTGCCATGTTTATCTCCTGAGGCTCAGATCTGGACTGCATTTATCCCTCGTGCTTTTAGATGTCTAGCTTTCATCTAGTGACAAATGGCCAAGTCTTTCAGTATGGATTTGCCTTTCTCCCTAGCTCTTTTTCCAGATGTTTCTACCACCTTCCATCACATACTCCTTGCCCCCCAGTCCCAGTAGATCTTCACGGACATGCTTGCAGACTTCTTCTCTGCTCGTCCACACCAGAAGTCACTCAGCAGCATGCTCCAATGCTTGCACTAATCAATCCCTCTCATTGTTTCTTCATGGCAAGGTTGGACTCATTCTTCAGTTGATTTTGAGGCTCGCACAATGTTTCTGTGTATCAGGCACTTCTTAGTGCATCCAACTGTGGAGCAGAAAGAACTATTGCCTTTCATAATTTAATAAGCTAATGCTTGGGAAAGATAACAGGACACTTCCGGTATTGAATGAATTTTAATCAGATTGAGTTTCCCCTGTGAACTACGAATTTATTTAGAAAAAAAAAGAGCTCAACTTCTTTCTCACTGTGTTATTTGGACACAACAGCTCAGATTCTTTAATGGAGAACAAACTCATGAGCCAGCAGGTTGGATGGACTGGAAGCAGCCTCACTAAATCATCTGCAATCTATCAACTGCAAAGTCAACAAGGCTGTGGAGGCCCAGCTTATCTGCTGATCAGAAAGGAATCCAATTGCCAGAGAAGTACAGCAGGGAATGTTCCGGGGTCCCTGGTTCCTACACACACTCTACTCACACAGGCCGACATGAGTTCGTAGGTTACATCTTTGAAGGTAATAGAAAAATGTGAGGCACACGTTACACACTTGTGCTGTAGGTGACCAGCCCATCATGCCTTGCTGTGTTGTCTTAGTCACTCTGTCTTTGTGAAATGTTTTATTATTGTTTAGGAGCTGGTTATTCAAGTGTTACTGTTTTCTATCGCAAACATTCTCTGGGTTTTTCGTGTCTTCTCGTTAGTCTTAGGATATGGTGTGAACACTGTCATTGCCTTGATATAGTGATGGGCAACCAGGCTTTTCATTGCTCTCTTGGCCTCGTGCTAGCTCCTGTGGGTTTCCACGTCCATTTCCCCCTCTGTTGGGGAACGGGGCCTTGCTGTATCTCAGGTCAGTCTCAAACACACGTCCATCTTCCATCTTCTTGCGAGTGTGTGGGTTACAGGTGTGCATCACCAAGCTTGACATACATTTTCTTAAATTGAAAAGAAAACGGCACTGTTTTTATAGAGAATTTTTTTTCTCAATGATAATACTTGATGCTTGTTTTTACCATGGGATGAATGTGAATGAGAGTATCATTCAATAATGTAGTCTATTTTATTCGGTAAAAGTTGTAATATCATGAGGGAAAATATAAAATTCCTGGTGCTTTTTATTAAACCTGTATATTTGAAACTTTTATTTTATTATGGGTCATTATTGCGTATATTTTGTTATAACTTTAAACTTTTAGTGTCTAAATATCTTTAAAATGACAAGTGAGAAATGGCACACTTTAAAGAGAGGAAGAACCTAAGGGTTCTCTTATCTGAGATACAGTCATCATACTGACAAGAAAGTCAGACCTACTTTGGCCAAATAAATTGTTCATAGTACTGTATTTTTTTTTTTTTTTTTTTAAGGATAAGCTAAGGCCAACAGGACAAAAAAGAGGGACTAAACAAAACATATCAACCCAATTTCACGGTTTCAATAGTGAATTTTCTTTAGAACTTTATAGAACAGACCAGAGCGATGGTACTGTTTATACTCCCCGTGAGAGTCCCAGCAAATGCACGCTCCAGCAGTGTGTGGTGGGACTTCATAGGAAGCCAAAGCACATTTCCACACACACTTTATCTTCACAACTCAGATTCTTCAGCTGAAAATTTGCCCTCTGATGAAAATTGCTCAGACTCTCAAATCAAGAGCAGAGGTGGGGGGTGGGAAGCAGTCTGGCTGGCAATTTTCTTGTTTGAAATGTTTCCAAGACTACACTCTAAGTGGCTGAGGATTTTTCCCAAGTGCGAGGGGCCTGCAGTGTGTATTGTGGAAAAGGTGGATGTGTTACACGAGCTTCTGGGGGACATGAGCTATGGGGTTGAACATCCACGCATCAGCAATGACCATTAAAGGAGAAACGCACCCTACGGTACAGCTGTACAAGGGTGCACCTGAGACAAGACGCCTGTGTTTCATGGGTGGGAGAGTGACGTGGGAAGGGGATCATCTCCTGAGGTGGTGGCTTCATGTCCACTAAAGCTCATCTCTGCTAAAGTCTTGCTACCACTTTGGAGAGAGGAGCACACTGAGTCAAAAAGCTCCAGGCTTTCAGGACACACTCTAAAATGAACTAGTCATGCTGCTGGAAATTTATCTTCGATACTTGCTCCTTTTGAATGTTTCTTAAGTTTAATCACTACTAAGTTCAGTTTATTACTTAATGCATAAAATTCCTTCTAAACTCTTAATTAACTTTTAAAAATGTGTGACATCTTTAATTAAATTTCAATAAACTACTTTTGTCACAAAATTTTAGTCTTTTTTTTTTTTTTTTAAATGGGGGCATGTTATTCACAAGTTGGAATATTTCACAACAAATTTACAGTTACATCCTGATTTCAAAGCTTCGAAATGTATCTTGTGTCTTAACACCTTCTATTCTTCTACTAGAAGATGCTGCATGTATTCTGTGCCCTCTAAAATTTTGTGACCCCCCCAATTAACTACGCTGACACATTTATAAAGAAAAGTATCTATCAATTATTCATTTCAGTATTTCATATTTAATACATTCTATTGTACCACTTTTTGGTTCCATCTTAAGTAAATGCTTATGATTATTAATCTGCTTCCCATTTGTTCTATGAATTGGTTTTGTTCATTTATTTTCATCCGATTCACATCAGCTAGGCACAACATTCACTTTGGGGTAGCTAAGGTTCCGGAAATAAATTCACACCTCTGTTCTGAGTCTCATGGCATAAAGAGACAACTACAACTCAGTGCCACCCAGTCAGTCTCGGAGATCTCTGGAAAGCACCATGAGAGCAGAGGGAAGCAGATGCCAGCTTCACTAGAAATCAAAAAGCTCTGCCCCTTCCCAGAGATGGCTGCAGGACAGAGAGGTGCTGGCTGGCTAAGCGGAAGTGAGCCCAACATCCAGAGGAGCATCCGTGAAAATCATTCCAAGGCAAAGGGGAAGCATGAGAGAAAATAGGCATGGGTAAATCTCCACAGGAGGGTGGCAGGACCCCCGGAGGAGGAGGATAGAGGTAAGAAGTCTGCCTGAGTCAGTGGTAAATCTGGGTACATTAACTACCTACTTTTTCCCCTGCAGACTGGCAAATCACAGTGCTGATAGGATCAGCAGTGTAGACAGAACACTCTGCCTGGGTGGAAATATGAAGAATTCTGAAAGCACACCTGCAGAGCTGATAGGATGGAAGAGGGTAACAGACAAGGAAGGACCAATCCCTAATAGGTATGCACCAGGAGAAAACATCAAGAGATATTTAGGAACAAACAGGAAGACATGCAGGTGAAGGACAGAGCCGAAGATGACACCCAGAGCCTGGCTCTATCTAAGGCGATAGCAAACAACCAAGAAAAGGCAGAGTTGAAAAGAACTCAAGGGAAGTTCCAACAGGCACCAAGGAGCTCGAGCTATCTGGACTCTGGCCCACTGTAGAAGCCTTTCCAGCAGGTGGGAACTGGAGACCAGGGCTGAGTGAGATCACAGAGGTTCTGGGTGGAGAAGTCACAGATACTAGAAAAGGGCTCAGAAACCAGAGAGAAGAACCAAGTCTCAGGATCATCAGGTTGCAGCAGCCATCCAACAGAGGCTGGAGGAGGAATCTGTGTATGAGCAGAGAGTCTGAGTAAAGACAATAGAAAGTGTGGTAACACAGGAACCAAGGCGAGTCCAAGATGGAGGGAGTGAATGGCAGGAGAAAAAAACAGAGGAAAGAATACGGTCATCAGAGAGGAGAAACGCATGTCTTGGGATTGTTCTTTGAAGAGTACATTGCTACTATTGATTCCAGCAGACAAGGATGGAGCCACTCTCAGAAGGTTGAATGCCAAGTGAAGGGCAAGGACACAGAGGTCGTGAGAGTGGACTCATCTATAGAAACAGGCCAAGTGTTGCGGACGGAGGCCTGAGCACATTACTTTTCCAAAAGGTGATAAAAAAAATAATGAAGAGTTTCAAACACATGGACAAGAGATTTTGCTGGTCCGTCATCTGAGTAGGCTGGAAGGCAATGTAGAGGGAGAAGGTTTGCACTCCTAAAGGGAGCCGCACATCCTACTTAAAAATGAACAAGGATGGGCCTGTGTTGGAGGGAGATAGGTGGAAAGGCGAGACTGATTGGTTGACAGAAGCCACACCCTCAGTGACAGAGGCAAGGCCTGATTGGAAGATGAGAGCCTGGGTCGGAGAGGGAGGGGACGGAGGGAGGGGAGTTTCAGGGTGGCCCCTGTGAGATGTAAAAGAGAAGGTAAGCCAAAGAAAATTAAAAACAAAAACAAAAACAAAAACAACAACAAAAACAGGCTACGATCCCAGCTGAGTCCATGGGAATCCTGATGCCTTCAGACTTTGTATTTCCGTAGTTCCTCAGTGTAGACACTGAGACTGGGGCTTGTAAATGTGAGTTTAAGTCGGCGGGCCAGGAAGGAGTGGGCAGCATTCAGCAAGAGATCATCATAAGAAAATCAAAGTAGGGTTTGTATTTAGAACAAAAACCAAACCAAACCAGAGAGAGAGAGAGAGAGAGAGAGAGAGAGAGAGAGAGAGAGAGAGAGAGAGAGAGAGAGGCAGAAGGCCTTAGCCAAATGGAAAACACACACACACACACACACACACACACACACACACACACACACACACACACACACACACACACACACACACACACACAACGTGCGCACGGGCGCCAAACAAAACACCTCAGGAACCAGGAGCTTCAGAAACAGGGCTTATGAGGGCTGGTGAGAGTCTCCCCCTGCTTGGGTTCTCAGAAAAGATAAGCTTCTCATATACCCACCCCAGTGAAGAAGAAATTAGAAGTATAAAAATCCCCGGCCTCTCCAGGCACTCCTTCTGAGTTTGGTCTGATGAGGGCCATAGTGTTTAAGCACAGTACTCAGGGATTCGTTCACCTACTGCTGACGTGCAGTCACCTTCAGCGGGAAGCACAGAGGCCGTTTAGATGTGCACAGTAGTGCACAGCAGCAGTTTCTGAGAAAATGAAGACCGTAATATCCAAATGAGATCACAAGAGGGGTTTACCGTAGGCAGTGTGGAATTGTCCAAACGGAATGAGCAAGAAGCCATGGCTGCTTTTCCCTCCTCAGCACTGGGAAGTTTAGGACTTTTAAGACTGTAATAGTCCTGTGTCTCGCCTCACTTCATCACACTCAACACCATGGTCCTTAGGAAAAATATTAAAAGTCTGTTTATCTTCGACCTAATCCACAAGGAGGACCAAAGGCAGGCTCACAGAGGGATAGAGACAGACACATGGCTAAAACTCAGTCCCAGCATCTCTGATCTCAGCACACCTAGGAGTCACACTACCTCCAATTTCATCTGATTAAAACAAAGACAAAGTAAGCACGTTTTTGAGAACAAAAATGAACAGCCATGTGGTTTTTTTTCTTTTTCTTTTTTTTTTCATAGTATTCTTCTTCGGCAAAAAGCCACCAAACTTTTTTTTTTTTTTTAAATTGTTTCCAAGGATGAAAGTGACTTTGCCAAGCAAAGTGGCTTCAAAACAGGCCTCAAAAATACTAATAGAAAGACAGATGGTTCTACTAAGAGCTTGGCTGCCAAAAAAAAAAAAAAAAAAAAAGATATTAAAAAAAAAAAGAAAGAAAGAAAGAAAGAAAAAGTGGTGCTATTGAAGCCGGCTGCAAAGTTATCTGGTGACTACAAATACTTTCGTCCCAAAGCGCATGCTAGCTTTCCCTGCAGAGCCGGAGCAGCCAAAGTAAGGACTCTATTTCCTCTCTTCCCTGCGCCCAGCCCTCCACACACCAGTCCGTGCTGCGCCAGGAACAGCTCGGACATGCGCTTGACTCTGTTCTGCAAAAGTAAAGAAGTACTACGTTGAAGAACTCCCGTTTTAGTAAAGCGACCCACCAGGAAATTGCTTTTTTTTTTTAATTCGACTCTGCCTGTCACTTTAAAAAAAAAAAAAAATTCTGATTCCCCTGTTCCTCCTCATCCCTATCTTGACAAGGCCTCACGGGCCCTGTGAGTTCACATGATACAGACACCGGAAGCAGTACTGAGGAGGTGGGATAACCCGGGCGAGACTACAATGTTCCTCTTAGATCAGACATATAATACTTACACTTTATGTCGTCCTGGGCAATTGTCACTGTACTTTAAACAAATTGTCACTAGATCTAATAGAAACTGACATTTTACTGCAACAGAAGAGAACACAAGCTGACTGTGGGACTCCTAGCCACCCAGCTGTCCCCGGTCTGGATGCACATAGATGCTTTCATTAGCCCAGCCTTATAGATCATAAAATGGAGGCATGCCTATAGCTGGGCAGATAGAAAGTCAAAGAGCTGGGAGTTTGTGACGACGTAGCCACAAGCAAGACATACAGCCACTGTACCTCCTGGAACTGGAACCAAGGATGTGGTGGCATAAATAAACTTCATATGAAAATATTCTAGAGGGTAATGTATTTAAAAATGGGAACATGTAAAATACACAACCTGGATATTCCTCAGATAGAAAGCATGAAGAAAATCACAGTTGTTACAATAAATGTAAGTGAGCTAATCCTATATGCTGAAAGGCAGTGGTGAGAAAGGTAAGCACCTAAGAATGCCCATATGTATTTTATTTCTAAGACAGGCACTTAAATCATTAGGGCCAAATGTTGGAAAGGGCAGGAACAGAATGCCAGAGAAACAGTAACCCTAGAAGTGTCAAACAGAAGGAATCCAAAGTGTCTGCACTCATATTACTCAAGTTAGACTTGAAAGCAGAACATAGCAGTGCACAGTGACCTTTCAGGGACACCTCTAAGATCCTCAGTTCAGTGACAGAATAATTTTCAGTATGTTATATGCATCTGATAAAAATAGCCTCACAATTTCTGAGGCAAAAATCAAAGAAGTTACAAGAACTAGTAAACCCATACTACAAGGAACATTATAGCAGAACTTACAAAATCAGCAATAGCTCAAAGTTTAAAAAAAAAAAAAAAAGGTTTCAGTATGGGTGATGTGACACAATTAGCAAGCTCAGTGTAAGGGACATGCAGACAATTTTACATGTGACAAGTCCAGATTGCAACACCTTTCAAGAAACTCAGAGCACATATAATAAATGATCAACACATTAAGACAAGAAGCAAGGACAGATTTCAAAGTCTTAACATCATGTAAAATTTTGCTTTCTAGGTGGAGAGGAAATGGCAGATTTAACAAATGGAGATCAGTAACATTTTTACTTTGTAAGGTATAGCCCGGGAAAGTGAGTCTACATTTCCAGTAGAAACACAACTTTATTTCTGAATTATGATCCTTGGTTTTTTGTTTTTTTTTTTAAGTGTGCTTTGCCATTGACAAGTGGGATCATTAAAATCTGTGTTTGTTCTAATTAATGTGTGGGAGGTTGGCAGGAGAGAGAGGTTATTGAATATTATGGAGTGGTTAGAGATTCAAAGCTGTACCATTAGAAGACAGTACTGTCAGGGAAAACAATCAAGAAGAATTAGCTAAAACCTGCCGTGATTTCAAAAATACGAGCATCGTATAGGAAGCACGGAATGCTCAGAAGAGAATGATCAAGAGCCTGGTATACCTTCTTCCCTGAGACGACAGAGGACCTAAAACAACAAGTTTTTCCACATATTTCAAACAAGCACATATGTAATTATAGAATTGTTATCAGACATTTGTGAGAAAACCTGAGAAATTAAATATCTAATCCATGAAGAGGAAGTAACGTAGAAGCTGCTCTCAACTTGTAAAGATATTGATAAAAAATAAAATTTTCAAAATTTCAACTAAATTTTATCAGGGGTCTGACACCTTGAGCTCAAAAGCACTTTTAAATGATTATAAATATGACAAATGAGGAATATATATATGGAATATATAGCATATATATGATATATATCATATTAATTCTATATGAAATATTACTGCTTAAACAACTGCTGAGGTAGCTTTTACTCAAATCTATAAAACAAACAATTATCTAGTACAGCATACTGCAGCTAAAAATAACCCAAATGCTAAGACCAAAGGAAATGTTCACTGTTGACCATATTTCTATCTACAGAGAAGGGAGACACACAGTTAACACCTCCAGCCTCTTAACCCATCTGCCTTTTGTTCCCCTGTCCACATCACCAGTGGAGACAAATGTATTTACCTCCGATAAATTTCACTGTGTATTTAAAAATTAAAATCTACCAAGATCCCCTAAATCCAAACTTTTTAAAATATGTCCATTCACATCGTGTCTAAGGGGGCTACTGACATGCTCCCAGCTGACTCAGAGAAACTGGCAATGTGTCATGTGTCTTAAAGGGGTCATTTGTCTTTCTAAGTGATTACTTTTCATTATCTAGAACAGGCTTGCTGCTGGCTGGCAGCTAATCCCAGTAGAGAGCACACCTGGTTCCCAGCACCACTCAGCTACCCTCAGCTTTGCTTTAGCCTGAAAGCAGTTCTCCAGAGGGATGGGATTACCAGGGAAACCCAGCCACTGTCACTGTGTAGGTTACAATGTTTCAAAGTACAAAGAAAACCGGTCTTCCAATTTCATCAGCAAGTTGGTCCCTTGCGGTTCTCTAAGTGTTTGCTGACAGTCTTCCTGTTAGGTCTTTTTCCATCAGACGTTTCATTGGTTGGTAAGTCTTTTTCCCCACCTAATTTTGAGAAGCAGAGAAGGGGAGGGGTGCAAGAGAGCATGAGCAAGAACCTAGAGAACCCATACAGAGTTAACAAAACCGTTTGGTTAAGGGGGATGGAGGATGGAGTTTGGAATGGAGAAAAGGGGTAGGGCCCATGTAAGTGAAATAAATACATGACCAGTAAGATGAACATTGCAAAAAGAGCAAGAAAACACATTTCTTTGTCATTACAATTTCAGATCTACATTAATGGTCCAGTCACTACTTGCGGGGTCTTCTCTTCTAAGTAGAAATGTGCCCCACTCTTCTCTCCATTTTGGAACTCCCATAGGTACTCAACGGCAATTTACATGTGATTTGCATCTTTTTTTGTACTTGTGGTTTGGTAAGTCTTCCAAACCTAATGACTGTTCCTTTGGCCAGCGACATAAATGCTATAATCACACAATTATTGCACTGGGAACAGTTTAATTCAGCATTTTGTTCTCAACCTCAGAACAATTACTCAACAATTTCGGTTAACCAGGGACTAAGCTCGCTGCCTGGAGAGAAGTGGGGGTACGTACAAGCTCCATTGTCTTACATAAAGGCAGCTACCAGGTCTGCAGGACCTCCCTGGTCCTGCACTGCCCACTTCAGCTGCTCCTCTCTGCACTCACAGGAACTAGACTGAAGACCTCCCTCCCTTTAAGGACTTGCTACTTGTTTGGTGGTTTAATGACATTTCATAGTCCTCACGTTGAGGTGTTTTGGTGTTTCAGAACGTTCTTCAAAACATCGACCATTACGATAGCTTGATGCTAAGAGTAGCATGCTTATGGGTGTTAGTTAGAAACTCTCCTTTACAGGTACCAAACGAAAGAGGCCTCAGAACTGTGGGCCTCTCAACCATCTTTAACTTGCCATGGTCTCTAGACAGTGCAACAGCCTGGGTCAATGTGCACTGTGTGTTTTTAAAATTTAAATGAGAAATATAAGTGGCTGACGTAACCACAGCTGTCCCTTCTTTTAGGTGTCTTATCTGAGCGAAACAGAAGCCTACAAGGATGAGCATACAGCTATAAAACCCTTGGAGGTCCAGCTCTCCACAGGACACCTGTAGAGAAAGCAAAGGTACTCTGAAGTCAATGTCTCTGAGTGTTTCTCAGGAGCGCGGGCTCACTGTGCTACTGGGTAACCATCTTGAAATTACTGCAAACACAGAAGGCAAAGGTTAGCTGTGTAGAGGGAAGGAGCCACTATCACTCACACAAGCCTCTGTTCCCCCAACTCCACTAGGATTGTGCTATTTGTTTCTTGCTTTTATTTGACTTTTTACCTTGAAGAACAAATAGAGGGAAAACCAGAGGGACTTTAATGTACCCTATTCGAGGAATCCCAACTTAGGTTAAATAGCACAGGTTCTGTCTCACTACCTTGAAATCCAGAGGCAAGGACAGCAGGCCTGAGAAACCTGTCCACACACTCACGTGAACAGTCTCACGTAGGGAACCATGCTAATGAAGGCATTGTTAGGTCCACATGGTCCTCACTGAAGAGCGCTGCTCTACAAGAACTAAAGTGTGCTCTTTCCAAATGCAATTTTAAGCTCCAATTGGCTCTCTCGAAGCATATGCTAAGGTAGAAGAATACTAATTAAGAAAGTTGGTTGTAGAGGCTTAGGATCACCCACCCTTAACAGACCTTCTCTAAGGACTTCAATAGCCACCTCCACCCAAGTTTCTCCCAGGAACCGCCTAAAAGCCGTGAGTGAAAGTCAGGCCAGTTTCAGTCTTCCTGTTTGCTCCGTACCAGATGATCAGTATTAAACACCAGAGTGGGCAATACAGTAGAGAGCATTATGCCTGGTCAATATAAGCATGAGCTCAGTTATCATGGTGTTTATTGATTATTTATGATAATAAGACACTAGCCACTCCAACGACTTATGTGTTCACAGTAAAAAGCCTAGCACAACCATCTTCTACAGAAAAATACTGAAGCCCGTTTCCCTTTGAGTACGACACCCATTTAGCATGTAGTATAATTCACGGGTAAAATTCCTAAGTCCTTAATCCAGGTACTTCAGGGAGATAAAATTATACAGTGAAGAGTTGTAAAGCAGAATACAGTCTATAAAAAGAAGATGCCAAAATAGAATCAGGTTTTTTTTTTTTTGAATGAAAATAACTCAACTTAGTGCAACATTTATGCTAAAAAATGAGCCAAATATTAAATTCAGAATGACAAAAATTGGCTATATCTTCACCACGTCTTGGTTATTTTGGCGGAGATCCAATTTCCCGATATTATGACCATCCTGGAGCCCCAGTAAGCGTTTTATTTATTTATTTTTTGTATTGCATAAAAATACGAGCCCAAGAAGGGAAAAATGTGAAACGGGTGACATATTTTAGAACAGCTTCTCTGGGAATACAAAAATATTCCCCAAATCAAAACGGAAACAAATAGAAGAGGCACCAAAACCATGCCAATTGGCGACTCTCTAATGCCATTCAAACTGGCAAATACTGGGCTCTCGAATGGATTTTAATTATTCAAAAGAAAACTAGGAAGTGGTTCAAATATCAACTGCTTTCACAGAATCACAAAATCTCTCTGAAGAGAAGCATATGACACCTCGCCTTTATCCCATCACACGGCAGCCGTTACCTGGCGTGGGTGCCGCTCTGAGTGGGACGGCTCTGGATAAAGGAATCTTTTTTTTTTCCTTTGCCTGTATCTTTTCAGATTGCATTATGCCCATCCAACATGATTTCCCATTGGTGCAGAATAGAAAATGTGTGCGGACACATATGTTTACTGTTGGAAACTGGGAGAAACGGGAACACTGACTAAAGCAGACTTCTCGGGTATTTATCCTTAGGAATGGATTCCAGAAACAAGTGAAAATGGTTGCTATTGATAGCCAGCTTCTCCAAACGAGGGCTTTTCGAGAGCTGATTCCAGGGTCAAGTAACACAAGGGTCACAGGAAACCCAGTCTGTCACAGAGGATTTACTTTATAGTGCAAACTCTTTCTACATCTCTTATACTGAGTCTCCTCGAAACAGCTTTCTGACATTTAAACATTTTCATATCTACAGTAAATAAGTGTGAGGCATGGGAGTGCCGTTTAATTTCCAGATCTGTCTGGGCTTCCCTGTGTGATCCAGAGGAGCTAGGCTGGCATTCTCAAAGCTGAAGTTCTTCAGACTGAGGCAATAGGATTCAAGAACAAAATCATGAGAGCTCGGACCTGCACACTTCTCTCACAACACCAAGCTATGTGGGTGCTGAGCTTACAATGTGCCTGCATAACTTTAGTTACCCATGTACAGCCGGGTCCTCGGCAAGGGGGGGGGGGTGCAGGTTACCTCTCAGGAGAAGAGCTACTCTTTGAGATGAACTGAAACAAAAACATTCCCTATGACTCAAAAATCCCAATTAAATGCTTAATAAGCGAGAGATTCATAGACTTTTAAATATAACTAAGCCCTTTAAACCATAAACCCGGGGCTGCATATTGAGCCTGTTCACCCTGAATCTTTCATTCCGCAGAAGTCATGGGCCCTATGGTCTGTTCATGGTGACACTCAATATTAGCAGTCACACAATAGAGAGCTTTATATGTTTTCAATGGTCCATAGCCAGTAAAACTGCCTAAACACGCAGAGTAATGGGCTTGGTCTCCAGTAACTCAGGAAGGCTCACATTTGCACAGGCACATGACCATCTCTGCTGTGGCTGAAACAAAGCTTTGGGGACCATTTCCTCTGAATCAATGTTATGGGTTAGTTTTAGTACTCTCGGGCTTTTGTTATTTCAGCAGAAGTTTTAGCTTAGGTTTCATCCAGCCTGTGAGCCTGTGCCCTAGAATATTTGAGATAGCAGTATTCTTTCCATCTACTACAGAAAGTTTTTAAAAATATATTTTATTTTTAAAATTTGCTCCGTGTATATGTGTGTACCTGTATGCACGTGTATGTGCACATGTGTGCGTGTGTGTGTGTGTGTGTGTGTGTGTGTGTGTGTGTGTGTGTATGTGTATGTGTATGTGTGGTGTGAATGTATTACCAGAAGCAGATATTGGATTCCCCAGAATTGCAGGTGGTTGTGAGCTGCCTAATATGGATGCTGAAAACTGAGTCCTAATCCTTTGGAAAATCAGTGCAAGCCGTCTCTCCAGCTCCTTATATATAATCTTGAAAATCTTTTAAGAATTATCAGACCTTCAAGGCCCACACTCAACCTCCTCCTGTAGATCTGGGGGCTGCAATTATGCTGACATCTTGTCTAGCAATGCCTTTGAACATGGGCCTTTGGGGCTGTCAAGTGTGGCCTGACATTCTTAATGCAATAGTGCAATTATTATCTAAGCCTCTTCTCCGTTCTGTGACGCTTGGTCACCTCTAATACCAGTTGTAATCAGAAAATTATTTTTCAGATATATGACATTAGTGGCAAGTTTTCAAGTATACTATGTCATTAAGTAATCATAAGGAACCAGCTCTGGTTAATCACACACTCCCCGGGCTGAAGACAACGAAAATCCTACATTTACTTAAAGCAGGCTCAATGAGCATTGAGTGCGTTGCTATCAGGTTCATTTGACAGCATGGCAGTCATAGAAATCCAAGTCATGACATGAGGGTGGCTGCAAGTTATGTGAAGGGTTTAACTAGTGTATATAACAGTAGCTTCTTAAGTTCACCCCTCTCCTGTGCTCCCTCCCTCTCCCTCTCCCTGTCTCTGATTCATTTCCTCCTCGCACTTTGGCGAGTGATCAGAGATCCTCTGCCTAATATTCTAATATTCCCCCCAAGTAATTGCCATCAGCTGGGTCTTACTTTTGTTATGTTTTAATGAAATGATTCTATTATTAACTAGAGAAAAAAGAAAACCCTTCTCAATATGCCGACGGTCATGTCAAGGCTGGTTGGATATAACTTATATAAACTGATGAGGACCAAAAGTAAGTTTGACATTTTCAAGTTTTCAAATTCTGAGTGTCTGTTAGAGGCAGGAGAGAATTTGGTTGCTGAATTTATTTCTCTTTTATATATGCCATATACAGATAGCCCAAAGACAATCTTATAGAAATTCTAAAAGTAATTTTACTCAAAATAGAGATTTCATACTGTGATCTTTGTCACGCAAGGCATCTTCTCCTCATTTTGTATCTGGGAGCATTTCACATGTTTGAACTTTTAGATATGGAGCTGTCTTGCTACTTTCCTCGTTGCTATGACCAAACACAGGTCAATAAGCAACTTCCGGGAGGAAGTGCTGACATTGGCTTCCAGGATTAAGGTTCAGCCCACCTGGGAGCTGGAGCATCTGTGTTGGCAGCAGCAGGAGGCTGCAAGCTACCCCACAGACCAGGAAGTCAAAGAGAAGTAGGAGGGGCTGCAAGTTACTTCCAGCGGTGACACCCCTCCACTAACTACAGATTCCTCACTCTCCGGAGATGGCTCCACCCACTGAGGCACCAAGTGTCCAAACCCACCCACGGGCCTGTGGGGGCGCTGCACCTTCCGATCAGAGCAGGAATGTTCCATGCAGATCCTGGGAAATCACCGGATTCTAAGATCTCAGGAAAGGGCAGAGCTGTGCCTTCCGTACAGTTTTACATACCCGTTTCGAACAAGAGTTTCCGAAACAGTTAAAAGAATGACTGAAATAGATAGGTTATTCTTTTAAAACATGCAAAAATGATTATTTAAAGGCCTGGCTTCAGCAATAGTGTCGGGGTTTGGTGTCTGTGGGTAGGATGGATCCCAAGGCGGGTGCCTTTCCTTCAGTCTCTGTTCCATTTTTTGTCTCTACATTTCTCCACTTGGGATATTTTCTAGTTCCAGCCATTTGCCTGCAAAATTCATGAAGTTGTCATTTTTAATAGCTGAGTAGTATTCCATTGTGTAAATGTACCACATTTTCTGTGTCCATTCATCCACTGAGGGACATCTGAGCTGTTTCCAGCTTCTGGCTATTATAAACGAGGCTGCTATGAACACAGTGGAGAGGTGTCCTTGTTAAATGTTGGAGCTGCTTTTGGGTGTATACCCAAGCTCACAGACAGTAGTTGAGTATGGCAGTCCTCTGAGAGGCCTCAACACCTAACAAAGACAGATGCAGATACTCACAGCCAACACTCGGACTGAGCCCAGGGATCCCAATGGAAGAGCCAGGGGAAGGACTGAAGGAGCCAAAGGAGATTGCAACCCCATAGGAAGAACAACAGTGTCAACCAACCCGACCCCCAACCCCACCCCCAGCTACCAGGGACTAAACTACCAATCAAAGAGTGTACGTGGGTGGGCCCATGGCTACTGCTACATATGTAGCAGAGGATGGCCTTATCTGGCATCAATGGGAGGGGAGGCCCTTGGTCCTGTGAAAGCTTGATGCTTCAGCTTAGGGGAATGCTAGAATGGTGAGGTGGGAGTAGGTGGGTGTGGGAGCACCCTCTTAGAGGCAAAGGGGAGGAGGGGGATATGATGGGGGTTTGTGGAGGAGAAAACAGGAAGGGGACATTTAAAATGTAAATAAATAAAATAACCAAATAATAATACTAGTAATAATAATAGTTATAATAGGCCTGGCTTCTCTTGTTTTCAGTTTTGATAGCTACTTCAGGTCTTTGAAACTGATTCTCTACTGGTCCTGGTCCATGCGTTCTTTCCTCCTCCATAACAAGGGCTGTAACACGTTCCTCCAAGTCCAACTGCAGTAGCCAATAGGAGGCAGTTTTAGATATCCAAGCTGCCAAGACCTTATTGTGTGTTACCACAAAGCAGGCTTTAAATGACCAGGCCATTGGATGCTGCTGAACTGGCTCCCTCAGTGGCTCCCGCTGACACTGTGCTCTTTATCTCAGCACACACTCCCCTCTCCATTACACCCACTACTTCCAGAAGGTGTTTAATTAATTAATTAATTAATTAATTAATTAGTGATATTTTGAGCTTTAAGTTTCAGATACCCAATAGGGTAAATTCCCCTATTTTATTTATTTACTCATTCAGTTTTTCACATTTAAAACCATTATTTTTGCGTAGCATACCATCAACTGTGACATTTTAACCCAGCCATCATAATGAGCTAGTTCTGTCCTCAGAGCTGATGTCTGGAATTCTGTCTATTCCTGATGGTCAGGAAGTCTCCTTACAGCACTCTGCACCTCCTCTTTCCCCCAGCTTCCTGCTTGTACTTCATGCACCCTCATGTTACCTGCTGAGAAACCTCTGTTCTACAGAGACGGAGAGATTACAGTGCAGACATGAGCCGGTCATTGGCAATGGGAGAGGGAAGAGAAATGAAACAATGGAAAGTAAGGGTTTGTAAGTATTGGTAAAGGATACATTATTTTAAGGTAATTAACTCCCAACCTGCTGCCTAAGGATGTATTTTTGAGATTGATGCAGACTTGATGCTCATTTTTAAGGACCCCAAACTCAAAGCTGATTTACAGAGGGGGGAGGGAGCGCGAGTGAGAGCGGGAGCTAATGGGAGCGAGAGCTCTTCTGTAAGGAATCAGCTTGCCCACCGCTATCTTTGCAAGACTCAAATCTGCTCTCTGAGTTGTTCTCCACTGTTTTTGCTCAAGCTCACTGAAGACTGACACACATCGTGGATTCACTGAAACAAACTCTCCTCCAGATTCTGTATTTGCTTTCTCCCTCATTAGCTCCCCAAGGGCTTAATTTTAAATTCCCTGGGAATGTGTTGCACGTTTTGTGAATTATTATTTCCCTAACTGCCGGAGTAGACTGAAGACGAGTTTCTTAATTGATGAAGACCTGGATGGTCAACAAAGGTACTCCTTGATGGTTCTACAGAACTCAGGCGCTGGGCCTGAGAACAGATCAGACTTGACTCTCATCCCCTTTCATGTTGCCAGCTATTTAAAGTTCCTTTCTTGCCCTCTCAGCAATGACAGGCCTGTTAACTCTTTTGAAAATTGAGGATTTCTTCATATTTTGGTTGATGTACAAACCATATTATCCCTAGAACATGGCCCGCCTTACTTTGCTCTACAATAATTAATGACATGATTGATGAACATACAAACAGTATTTTCAAAAGTGATTGTATAAATGTATTTTTGAGAAGCATCTTTACCCCTAGATATTGGATTTAGTGCTTAAAATAATTCTTGTTTTATATACCATGTCTTCCAAAACATTGCATCCAAGAGACCTAACAACTGAGAGATGCCTAGTAAAGCATCCATAATGATGGCTCCTCCCTCCCTCCCTCCCTCCCTCCCTCCCTTCTCACTCCTCCCTCCCTCCCTCTCTCCACCCTTCCCCCTTCTCTCCCTCCATCCTTCCCTCATCCTCTCACCCCTCCCCCTCCCCCTACTCAACACAATACTATTCACGCTGCATTTTATAATCTAAGTATAGTATATTAGATGCACTCAAGCACCTCTGATAACATATTCCCAATAGTTGAAATACATATCACACCTATTTATTGGAGTGCACACTCTTGGCCTCGGGGTTTGTATTTACAGGGTGAACTACTGTTCTTGCTTTAGCCCAGCATTTGGCTACCTTTTAAAAAATCTTTTAAGTCTTGTTAAAAATCATCCTCTGACCTTAGCACTTTGTGTTCTTCTTTGATGCTTCCTTGAGTTTTACGCTGCTCCTCTGAATAATGGCCTGCGGGCCATCCCTATTTCCTTACATAATCTAGTAAACTGTTTCAAGATGGAAAGCATTTAATTATCTGCGTAGTTTGACATAACTTTTTACAAAGTTGACGTTTTCTGGTTTTCCAGCTTTTAATATCAACCTTTTTCGTCATTTTCAGTGTTTGGATAACATCAACGACAACATCATCACCTACTTTGGGAACCGTTGTATTTTATTTTATTTTGCTTTTCCATGCCAGCAGCTTAGATGTGACTCAGTCACTTTCTGTAATTACCTTTGCAGATTTTCTATACACCTAAAAATCTAAATATCTATTATTATCCTCACATGAAGAGAAGGTGAGGACGTTTTAGTTCTTACCATTGCCTCCTGACAAATACTTTTATTTTTCAACATTTCAGTTTGCCTCCTTTTTAATGATATGATTTCAAACCATGATGTATTAATAGAAGCTTAAAGTCATTAAAATGTGTCTCAAGCATTTGCATCCCAACATGGCAGCCCACATTAGGCTGGAATTTGACCGAGTTCAGTGACTTTGTTGAACGTAAGTCAAAATGCCAGGTTTTATGAATAATCAAAATTATTTTTCCTGGTAGCCTTTAATATCATTTCCTTTGATATGCTATAACTCTGAACAATGAAAAAAAAAGTGGATTTGATTTTATTTGGACAGCTTGAAAGGATTGTTCTTCATACAGCTACACTTAAGTTGTCGGGTTTTTTTAATGAGTTCTAGAACATTCTCCTCTATTCTCTCTTTATATATGTCATCTCTTTTATATGTTACTTACACCTGGGACTCCAATTAGAGGCGTAGGGGAGATTACTCCCTCTTCCTCCCTCACATTTTATTATTCCTCAATTTTGTTTCTGAGTTTATAATATTCTTCAGCTTTCCCATGCAATCGAGGATTATCTGTTGAATTCTAGCTAATCAAGGGCTTAATCAAATCATTGACATTACTTCAGAGGTTATATTTATAGAGATGCATTATATATAATTAAGTTTTAATATTTTTATAGAGTTTAGATGATACATGAATTATACAGTCAGCAACAATGCTGCATTTGTTGGAATGGTCCCATCATACACACAATGGTCCTGTCTCACACACCCTGGTCCTGTCTCACACACACTGGTCCCTTCACACACACCCTGGTCCTGTCACAAACACTCCGTGCCCACTTGGGTCAGAACCCTCTCCCTGCCCCCCATCGACCACTGAGTAGCTTTTCAATGAATGTGTTTTTGATGCTATAAACTTAATTTGAGCAATATAGTCTGGAGGCTTTAGCTTATGCCTTATCTCGCTTTGCATAATGATTAGGAGATAGATTTACATTTCCTGTGTCTCACTAGATTATTCTTTTGGATGTCCACTACATGTTGTCTTTTTGCTATTGGGAGATATGACAATTCATCTGGCTCTTTAAATTTGAGGAGATTGAGATTAAACTGTTGTGATTCCTCACGCACAACTTTTCTTATGGAAATTTGATTTTAATTTTTAAGTTGGATAGGATTGCTGATTATGAGTGTAAATTTTTAAACATACAAACAAATACTGTCAAAATGTTTTCTTAAATCAACATGCTATTTAAATTCCCATAAACAATGCTCTCAGAAAGTCAGTTTCTTTGCAGTCTTTCTCTCTAGAGCAAGGCCCATCCCATCAAGGTTAGCCTGGCCTACATGTTCTCCAGTGCCGGACTTCGGGGTCAGTTCATTCCTCTTATGTTGTAAAAGATGACTGTATTTTTAATGTACTTGTCTGTCATCCTTATATCTTCTTTGGCTGAAAGTCTGTTCATTTCTTTCAAACATTTTAATTTAGCTACATCTCATTTTATTCTTGAGTTTGGGGAGATCTTGGTATATTTTTTTTTATAACTTTTCTCAGTTATGTGTTTTTGTTTTTTTTAAAAATGTTTTGCCGTCAGTCTGTGGCTTGCTTTTTAATCTTGTTTGTGGTTTAAAAAGAAACAATTTTAACACTGGCGAAAGCAAATTCATTATCTCCTCTTTCCTCTGCTGGAGGATACTTTTGATCATCTTGACCTAACACAAGGTCACCAAAATAATCCTATACATTGTGTTCTAGTTAGTTTATGGTTTCATTTCACACACACACACACACACACACACACACACACACACACACACACACACCTCTTGTTTAGGTATTTTAAGACAGGGTCTGATACTGTGGAGTAGGACCTTAGTCAGCTTTGTGATGATGCTCCCTTGAGGGGACACCAGGACACTGGCAACTTCCTTCCTCTCCCTTCCTGTGGCCATGCAGTGAGCAGCGTTGTTCAGCATGTGCTCACATGAGGCAAACACTAAACAGTGGCCAAGGAAACTTGAACTGATGGTTCATGAGACCCATGAGCCCTTCTTCCCTATGGTCAGTCTCTGAGGTCTGTCACTGAGCCAAAGCTGGCTGGCGGTGCCATCAGCTGCCCCCTATTTCTATCTTCTTCGAATCTGCCCATAACTTCCTTCCATTGTAACTATACAAGTCTTCCATATCTTTTGACTCATTTTAAATATTATCTCATGTTTTGAAGAAGTTTTAAATGCCTTTTTGTACAATTCAAATTTTGCCTGTCCCTAACATGCGGGAAATGTATTCCGTATGTTTACCTTGTCACCCGTGTCCCTTCTATCTTGTAGTATCAACTAGTTTTTAAAAATAGATTTGGAAGTGTGTTCCACACGCGTGGCATCGTTTGTGAAGGAATGCATTGTGGTCACATCCTTTGTATTGGAGTGTCTCTTAGTTTTCATTGACTTCTTACACTGAAAGAGGTAGTTACAGAACAATAATTAATAAGAGGTTTACAAGGGAAATGTCCTATATTCAATAATAATATCAAAATATTACAAGTACCTTATGTAAATAATTTATACCCTTGAGGGAGATTCCTTCTGTCCTTATTTTGTACATAGGGGTTTACTGTAACTGGGTGTCAAATTCTGTCAAAGTCTTTCTCTGGATTCATTAAGATAATTTTCCTGTGTATTTGTTACAGATAATCATTTCCTTAATCTGGTAAATCTCTTTGTTTATTAATTAATTTGCATTACCATTAATTATGAATAGTTTCTTATTTTAAATCTAGCCCCTCCTCTGGGTGATGGCTTAGTTAATTCTCTATTGAATTCCCAAATAAATTGGTATTAGATTTTGCCCAGAAAACACACTTCAAAAATTATTTCATATTCTTAAATTTACAGAGACTTTTAATGTCCCAGACCATAATCTTTTTTTTACATTTTTTTATAAAAGATAAATTATTCTGCAATGGGCTAGTTTACTGCTCTGCAAATGTAACTAGGAATAAAGAGGCATATTCTGTCTTCCAAGACAACTGATCTTCCAACTTTGCTACCCCAGTGATAGAGAAAAGTATTGAAAAATCCAGCCATAATTGTAAATTTGTTATTTTAAATCCTTTTAATTATATCATATTATACCTATTAGTAGGTGTACAGATGCTAAGAGTTATTTTTATGTCCTTTTGATGATGTAACCATATTGTCATTATGAAATGTCCTGATATTTGATTCTTTGTTCTGAGATTCATTTGATTCTAGGAAAGCTGTCTACTGTTTCTTTCCCTTAGTGTTTATATGGTATAACTTTTTGTGGTCTTTCGCTTTAAGTGACCTGAATGTTGATAAATTAAGTTGTTTTCTGAAACAACAAATTGGTAGGAGGTTAACCATGTTTTTTTGTTTTTTTAAAAAAACCAATGGTCTAATCTAGGAATTATATTGTGCTGCATGTGTTTTGACTTCAGTCTGTGTTTCTTTAATCACACTTTGTGGTAATCTTGGGATCTAAATTAGAGTTATCTTCCTTAGATATGCCTTCCTTGATAAAAGAAGCTTTTCACAGGCAGTGTTAAACGTGAGCCTCTAAAATACTATTATCGAATTAAAAAAATATATCTGCTAAGGCCAGGAGTGGTGGGGTATATTTGTAATCCCAGGGATCCCGAGGCAGTAGGATTGTACGGTCTACATTGCGTGCTCTGGATCAAGTCAGCCTAATACACAAGGACACTCTGCTTCAACCACATTTGAACAGGAGAGAAAGAAAGAAAGAAGGAAGGAAGGAGGGAGGGAGGGAGGGAGGGAGGGAGGGAGGGAGGGAGGGAAGGAAGGAAGGAAGGAAGGAAGGAAGGAAGGAAGGAAGGAAGGAAGGAAGGAAGGAAGGAAGGAGAAGGGAGAGAAGAAGGCAGAAATGAAGAAGGAAGGGAGGGAGGGAGGGAGAAAAAGAGAGAGGGAAGAAGATGCCTTACTTTCCCTGGTCCACAAAGGAATATTTGTCTTGAAATCTGATGTGAGAGAAACACTGCATCTAATTTCTAGAAAATCTGATTATAAGCATTCATGTTTCTGTTGTATCCTTTCCCTTGCTCTGATGCACTGACACGGCTTTAAGAAAGCAACCTTTGGCGCCCCATCTTCCATTGGTAAGATGCTGTAGAGGAGCC
>CM052700.1:5360407-5375090 GCA_028551405.1 Uromys caudimaculatus | reverse complement strand
TTGTGTGTGTGTGTGTGTGTGTGTGTGTGTGTGTGTGTGTGTGTGTGTGAGAGAGAGAGAGAGAGAGAGAGAGAGAGAGAGAGAGACCGAGACCACAGGGGAAGGCCAGAGTTCCTGTTAGTCAACAAAGCTCTATCTAGTTACTGTGCTGGACGTTGTCTTGAAGATTTTCTTCCATATGCTCACTTTGAGATTTTTTTTTTTCTTTTTAACTCTGAAGAGCAGAAATGTATTGCAAAGCATTTTAATATGGGAACTTAACTGTTCTCTAACTTAGAGCCTTGGCACACCCTTACCTTCAAACTACCTCAAAGACAAACCTGGCAATTTGGGGTACAGCGTTGAGGGACATTAAAGCCAAGCACACTGTCCTGGCAAAAGTACTCACGGAAAGAAGGCCTTTCTGTGGCAGTGGGTTCTGCTATTTCCAAAGTTAAAACGTAGCAGAGGAGGTAAGGGGAGCCATGCTCGCTGCTTTATGAAGCAGAGAGCATGCTAATCACTTCAGTAATCGTGTAGAGACGGTTCAGAGCCACAGAAGTTATTCAAGGAAAATAAGAAAGCTGGAAACAATTACCTAGACACCAGAGAGTAGTCAGGATGGATTTTCACTCCATCGTGACTAGTTGTGAAACACTCAATTTTTTTATTGTGTTGATGGCTAATAACTGTTCCAGAATCCTCAAATGAAAGCACAGCCCATTACCCTAGTCTCAGAACTCGTGGAGACATTAGAAGTCTTAAAGAAATTCAAAAGTGAAATCTCCCTGAGCTATTTGGACTTATTTCATCTGTCATTTTGGAGTGAGCAAACAGATTCTCAAGACACATCAAGGAAACTGAGGGTTCCCCTACAGCTTCGGAGTTATAGATCTTAATCACAGTGATTATAGTTTTATTCCATATAGACCTCACTTTGCAGGCACTTCTGAAAAGGAACTGATCATTGCCAGCATGTGCCACCCCACGTGGCACAGCATCCATGTCTACGTGTCTCAGAGCATCTAGTGTAACCAGTCACTAACACACTGTCCAAGAGCAGTTACGAAAATAGAATTTGGGGATGGGGGAGTAGTATCCCAAAACCTTCCCCACTTGTTAATGAAAAGCACCCTTCATTTAAGTTGTAGTTAATCATTTTTAGCGTTTCGTTTTTTTTTTTTTATGTGTGTGTATGTGTGCGTGTTAATGTATGTGCATGTGTGTGTGTGTGTGTGTGTGTGTGTGTGTGTGTGTGTGTGTGCATGAAAGAAAGGAAGGAGAAGAAAAAGAAAGAAACCAAAGTCGACGTTTTCTCCAGCCACTCATCTTTTCTTCTTGAGGCAGTGTCTCTCTCTGGCCTAGACTTGCAATTCAGCACAACAGGCCAATGTGAACCCCAGATCCCGCCACTTTAGCTTTGCCAGCCTGGGTCTGTGCACTTGCATAGCACACATTGTTATCAACTGAGCTACCATTCAGACATAGCTGTGATCTTAAGTTAATTTTCTCTGTCTCCAAAACAGCTTCAAAATGTAGTCCAATGGGAAAAAAGTCATTTATTGAAGAACTCAATGAGTGTGTGGATGGTTTATGTGTATTGCTAAAGTTAAAGCTATTGTTTCTCAGGTTGAGAGAGATGGACAGTCCTCAGAATGACTGAGACTCTTTTAATTAGCCTTAATGTTGGCTTCTAAGTCCTTACTAACCAAGCCTATCCAACCAGACACCTAGAGACAGTGAAGAGAAGTCATACTTCACAGTAGACACTTGAGTCTCTCTGGCAAGAATGGATTTGTACTGACAGGAAGCCCACCTCTCAACTTCCTGTCCATTTGTTCTGGCTCCTCCTTCATTTGCCATCCCTCCTGGGGAGTTTGAAGAGGAGACCCCAACAGTGTTCAAGTTTTCTCCCACTTTGCCTCTAATTCCACGTGTGGTCTAGCTGCCTGTTACCACAGACCCCTAAACACAAGCCTCTAAGTACCACTCTGATTTGTAAGAATTCTAGAAGACAAGTCATTAGGCCTACTTAAAACAAACAATAGCCCTGAGTGGTTTAGTAGAAAAATCCCGACTTAACAAAATATAGGTAATTGAGGGGTGAGGGGGTGGGGATGAAAAAAGATTTACCAAATATATACCTTAAAATATAACATAAACATATTTTAATTCTACCTCAGTTATCAAGGTGGACACCAAAAGGTTAAATGTTTTAAAAGTTATCTTTAATAAGCAAATATGAATTTAGACAGAGTTCATGCCTAAGAATATATATTACCCTGGGAGAGTCTCAGAAGATTTACCCCCACCCCAAATTTACCACCAAGAAAGGTCAAATCCATTTTGAATCATACTCATCAAAGTTGGGGTTTTAATTGAGTGGTTGTAGTTTCTAATTATATTTGGATGTGAACCAAATGAAGATATTTGTTCATTAAAACCAGAGAAACCATATTTTACTTTGACTGAAAACAACACTTAAATATTATCTCCCGCTGATATCAGTGGGGATCCTGAACAGAGTTCAAGTGCAGTCTTTGGCCCTGGCATTAATCCGAAATTTCATGAAATGAGAAATGATAAGAAAAAAAAAATACAACAGGAAAGATTTCAGAGAGGATATTTCCCAAACATTAACATCCCAGGCTCAGCCTGCATAAATTAAATCCCACCGGTAACTGAGACTAATTCTCAAGAGAATTTAGAAAATACAGAATGTGGATGCACCTCTGTGTGTGTGTGTGTGTATGTGTGTGTGTGTGTGTGTGTGTGTGTGTGTGTGTAACCATGCACATGCATGCTGCATATGGAGCCCTCAGACAGACAGAATGGCCCGAGTGTAAATGTAAAAACATTCACTCCTCTTTGCTAGCCTGCCTGGGAGAAGGGCCACAAAGACTGTGGGCTTTAAGATTGCTCAAAGAAACCAAAGACTTTCTTCTCTATCATCCTCAATTGTCCGCGGGTAACCGCACGTTCATTTGAATTCCGGAAAGACTGATCTTGTAAAGAGAACAAGATGGGCCCATATTAAAACTTTTAATGACTTTAGTAAAAAAAGGTGGAACTTTGCAGCCAGCTGGCTCTGCACGAAAGCCAGGCAGCTCAGCATGAACTTAAAGCTATCTTAACATAAGGAGTAAGTGCCAATAATTAGCATATGTAGTGCGAACAGGTTTGCTGGCACAAGCAAGTGAAAAACTCCAAGGTAAAGCTATTATTAGGGAGTAATTAGCTCTGAGAAGTAAATGAGTGGAACAATAGCTGCCAGCACCGACAATATGGCTAACATCTGACTATGTGGAAGATAACATTGTGAAGTATTACTCCCTGAGCTAGAATCTGTTAATAACCATATGTTAGTGTAATTAATGCAGAGTCTTTGTGACCTGTCGTCACAGAAGAACAATACATTCTTGGAAACATTCAAACAGGCAGTCCCACACTCCCGGGAAGAAATAATTGTGAAAGTTGCTTACAATCAACTCTTTCTTTCTTTCTTTCTTTCTTTCTTTCTTTCTTTCTTTCTTTCTTTCTTTCTTTCTTTCTTTCTTTTCTTTTCTTTTCTTTTCTTTCTAAGGGAAAATTTCAGTGAGTAAAAAATCTGAAGCAGAGAGAATGAGATGCTGTGAGGGTGGCTTCCTGGACCCTGACACCCCAGGCATGAAGGCCCTGCACTGCAGCACCTCCTCCAGATGACTGAAAGTCAGGATGCACACAAAGTAATTCTCTTAATTCTCAACTGGAAATGTGGGAACTATGTACCAGAAGCTCTCCAAGGCCTGTCTGTCTGTCTGTCTCTCTCTTTCTTTTCCCCTTCCCTTCTTCCCTCCCTCCCCCCTCTCTCTGCCTCTCTCTGTCTCTCTCTCCCTCCCTCTGTTCTTTCCTCCCTCCCCCTCTCCTTCACTCCTTCCCTCTATCCATGATTTAATTTGAAAATTACATCTAAATCATTTATTGTTTCAAGGCTATCAGCACCTTAGCCCCACAGCCCTAAAGTCCTCACTCACCCTTCCGCTGTCTGTGGCTATTTACAGTAGAGCCTGCACAGCATTATTAGTTGGTGTTGGTTGAATTTTCAACAGAATTTATTTATTTATTTATTTATTTATTTATTTATTTATTTATTTATTTATTTATTTATTTATATTTCTGGAAAGGACTGCCAGTGATTTTTAGAAATACATGTCCAAATAGTCTGGCTACCCAGAGAAGGAGATTGAATTTATGAAATTACTACAGGTAGCCATGTCAGGATGATTCTGACAGATGGAAATGACTAGATGGCTTTGTTGGTAAACACTTGAATTTCATAGATCTGCTTTTGGTTCCAGCTGCTTTTCTACTCCCTCTCAGACTTCCTCATCATCTTCTGAATTTTTCTAGCTACGTAAAGGTTCTATCATGATAAAAGTGCATTCTTGACTTATTCACAATATGGTGTGTGTGTGTGAGAGAGAGAGACTTCATTGATGTCTATTTTAATGTGGCCACACCACTGACAGCCGTGGCTCTCTCTGACTTGAACTTAATATAGAAGGAATCGGAAATCGCCATTAGAAAGTGCAAAATTTGCAAGAATCAATTCATTTCCCTTACTCTATCAATCACATATAAATGTTTCCCTGAGAATTAAGGAAGTCATTTGTGTAGAGTCGAGGCCCTGAGGCATTGAAAGGGCTGGGTCCTGCTGAGTGTTCCTTTCTATTAGTTTGTCTGATTCTACAAATAATGCAGAGAAGAGAATTTATAATGACACCTGGGAAAGTTACCAGCAGAAAACACATTTATTCAGTTGACAGGAGTCTCAGGCCCATGGTACCCTGTGATGGTAATGAAATGATAAAATCACTCATGCCTGTGTATTGAGCTCTGTAGTACACACACACACACACACACACACACACACACATATGCATGAGCACACACGTATACATATGAGCACACACGTGCATGAGCACACACATATACACATGAGCACACACACGCACACACACATGTATCTACATCATGTTTACATTCTAGTCTTGTCGTGGAAGAATACAGAAGACATCCTTAGCGCTATAATGTAAACAAGAATTATTGGTGATACACACTTCATCGTGGAAACTCAGAAAAATTGGATGGTAGGTTTAGGTGTGGGTAATTCCTTGCCATCGTATCTGGTTTTATATTTGTACATAAATATAAAAACTATGTTGCTAGAATATTTTTGAATCTGGACTAAATTTAGTTGACTTCAAACATTGTGTTCCATGCAGATACACCTCTTAAACATCACACACTCGGTAGAAACGGGCGAATCGGCCAGCGTTCGACACACCAGAAGAATGAAATATGCACAGTCACCTGGTCCTGCATGAAGTGTGATCTCGTTCAAACCCAGACAGTATTAAAAATCTTGCTAATAAAAAAGAAAGGAAGCGATTTCATAGAGGCTTCTTAGTAACTTCTGTGCCCTTTGCAGAGGACTAGGCGTCTTTGGGGACTTTTAAAACTTCACAGGCTGAACTGGCTGAGAGAAAGATTGCTGTCTGAAATCACAGCCCTTCGTTCTTTCTCCTGCTAAACATCTGTTTAAGGGCTGTGTGATCTACCTGTCAGCACCAGCGATCCACGAAGTGTTTGAACCTCCTGTCACAAGCCTCTGTGCTGGTTTGATCACAGGCTACACGCACACTAATCACACACGCTTTATCTTTGTCATGTCGAAAGGGAGACACACATATGCACACACACACACACACACACACACACACACACACAAGCTGGGCTGTCTTCACAACCTGACTGTAATTAATCTTTCTGAGTGGGAACCTGCCCGGTTTGAAAAGGAAAGATCTGATGGGCTGAAGCTCTTTTTCTATAAAGGCCTTATTTTCCTACCAGGCATCTTTATACTGGGGTGGTACCCTTTACAAATCACCTTAATGGTGGCTCAGTGACAGAGAAACAACCTTCAAGATCGCCTCATGAATGAACCTGTTGGTAACTTTAACTAAGAAAGGAAACCAATAAAAGAGAATCCTACAGGGGCTCCTTTAAATGATTCTCTTTTTACCTGCACTCGGGAAGAAAGGAGCCAGAAAGCAAAGAGGCCCCTTTTCATGGCCCTGGTAAGCTCCCCTCTCCACTAATAATCTCACCGTTACTTCCCACTTGCTCAGTTGCACAGAGATGTATCAAGAGCTACGGGAGCTCGGAGAGAGGGAGCATTTAATGTCCCCCCCCCACGCTCCCTCTTCTAGCTGTTTAAAGTAATGCTTTCTGCATCCGTGTCTTTACCGCTGGTTCCTTGTTATGGCTTTAAGTGAGATTAATGCCATGGGCCAAATGGACTGGAATGACACTGATGTTCAAAACGTAGTGGGCCGTTCCCTGAGGATGTAGTCCCTTGTGTAACCGTTTAAAAACAATTTGGAATACAATAAACAAAGGAAAGGAGGGCTTGGGAAAGTAGGTAAAAGGAGAGATTGCACTTGTCTGACCGTCCTCACCCAAGGGCTGCTGTTCACGGGAGAAAACCAGATTCTACTGAATCCAAAGAACACGTATTATTAAAATACACACAAATCCCAAGATACTCTGCCCATGGTTGGATGATGTCCCTTTTGACATTTCTGATAACTTGAAGAGTCAGGCATGGTAGTACATGGTTGTAATCTAAGCACTCAAAGACAGCACTAGTGAGGAATAAGTTTGAGATGTGTCTGGTCTTTACAGTGAGTTCAAGGCCAGCCAGGCCTACATAGCAAGACTTTTTTTTTTAAAACCAATAAAACAGCATAATGGTAATACTGACTATGAAAGTCTTAAAGAATTGGGTAACCCAGGCCCATCAAAATGGAAACTCATTAAATGTATGATCTCATAATAGTTTGTGACAAAATTAACATTGATCAGGAAAAAAGAAAAACCTTAAACTCAGGAAGAACAAAATATAGCTCACTTTATGGTATTCTTAGCTTGAAGAAGATTGAAAATGCAGAGTGACAAATTATCCTGATTATTTTATACCAAAGAAAAATGCAGTTACTCAAAATAGCAGTAAGCTTCCATTTAATAAACTTCACATAAACAGAACCAAAAATGATATTTTAAAGTACCCTATTAAGAACAATCTATTTTCAAACTTTATCTTTTAAAGATTACTTTTATTTTTATGTGTGTGTACAAGTGTACAGAGAGACTAGAAGAGAGCATCACCTGCTCCTGGGACTGTAGTTATGGGCAGTTGTGAGGCAGCTGATGTGGGAGCTGAGAACCCAATATCATTTCTCTGCAAGAATAGCAATGTGCTCTTAACTGCGCAGCCATCTCTCCAGCTCCTAATTTAAAATGTTAACAAATTAACAACTGAGCTATTTCACATTAAATTTAAAAAGTACTATATCAGAACTTCAGGTCACAGTGCGTGGCAATTTCTGTTTTAATATGTGCTAGGCATGACCTACATTTTTAGCAACATGTTTAAAATTATTTAGTGAGACACAGAATATTCCAGTAACTCTGTATCTACACCATTCGGATAATATGGCTGCAAATTACACCTCAGATCACACAGCTATGTGTAAAACACACATATTAATAACCAAGGTGATTAGGTAAATAAAAACCGAGTTAAGTTTTCTTCTACTGAAATATGACCTTCGTTATCCACACACAACTTCCCCCTCTCCTATGAGAAAGCCTATTCACTGTCCTGAGACTATTACTGATTGACAGATTTATTTTGTTTCTAGGTAGGTACTTTAGCTTATGTTTGTGTGTGTGTGGAGGAAGGGGGGGAGAGAAGGGGAGAAAGGGATGGAAAGAAAGAAAGAGGGGGAAGAGGAAGGGGAGAGGGAGAGGGAGGGGGAGGGAGAGGGAGAGAGTGCATGAGTGCACACCTAAGCTTATTTGTATGTACTTGTGGAGGTCGGAGGTGAAAACTGGTTATCTTCCTCAACTGACTGCAGCCTTAGTTTTTGAGATTTTTCACTAAAGCTGTGGCCCAAGGTTCAGCTGCACTGGCTGGCAGTCTATCTCAATGCTCTTCCTATCTCTACTTCTCCAGGAATGCAATTAGGGACCACAGCTCTGGGCCCAGCATTTCTGTATGTAACTGAGCTCCGGTCCCCATGCCTACAAGGGAAGCAGACTGTAGACTAAGCCGTCTCCCACATCTCTAGCTCTTGTATTCTTCAATACGCACTGAACATCAGGAGAACTCAGGTATAAATGTGGGCTATAATACTGCTCCCCGATTTCAGTGGCTATGGGGGCGCTGTCTGCTAAGACCTGTAGTTTGCCCCTGGGATGAACTGGAATAAGTAACACACAGGAGCAGTGTGCAGCTTGGCCTCAGGGGAACACAGTTCAGTGGGGCTGCATGGGTCACTGACACAGGCCTTGACATGGGTCTCTGCAGGGGAGTTCAGGACAGAGATAATCATGACGTGACAGAACTTTTTCTTTTTAAATCTCTAATGATCTATAAGGTCGTTTCACTTTCTGAATTTTAGTGTTTGCTTTCTTTGTTAGACCTAACATTGGGGTGCTAAAGCATGTCCACTTATCGAAGATCACTGCTAGCTGTTGGCCTTTTATTACTGATGCTACACTCTTTGAGCCATGATATGAACATTTCAGAATGTGCAGATGCTATTTCTTAAGGAATCACCCATGATCTTCATTTGCGCTTTCTTAAACCATGGGTGATTGTAAGAATTCCTGATTGGACTAAGGCATCGTTAAGTTTTGGACTTCAACCTTTTGTTACCCATATTAGCTTAGTGTTGATGAGGAAGGGGGGACTTCTGGTTGGTTTTGCAGAGGTGTTACTGCGCTAATGTATCCTTCTCGGGAGATAGCCACATATATACAGACTGTGATGATGATGCAAAGGCGAATGGTGCCTCGAATCTTCTGAGAAGAGGCATGAGCTTGCTTAAGTGAGTGTCCTACAAGGTTCACCACAGGAGGAGGAGGTAAGATGCAGAGACGAGGACGTGCTACAAGAGAGGGCACATGGGTGTCTGAGCAGGAGGTGGACACTGGTAGTGTTGTTATTTAGGGTAAGGGTGACTGTAAACTTGAGGGCTGGGGCAGTTCGAGTTCAAAGCCAATCTGAGCAACTTTGTAAGACTCTGTATGACAAAGTACAAGAAAAAGATTGGCCTGGCAACAATGACAGTCAGAACAGTTCAACATGCCTTGCAGAGAGGGGTGGCGGTAAGACCTGAATGTGGATAGGATGTAGAAATGGAAAGAAACGGGGCTCTAGGCTAGTGAGTTGGCTCACTGGGCAGCAGAGTTTGCTGCTCAGACAGATGATTTGAGTATAAGTCCCATTCACTGCGTGGTAGAACGGAACACTGATTCCCAGGAGCCTCCCTCTGACTACATATGTACAGTGATGTGTTCCCCTACACACATACAAGTAAATGCACTAAAAAATGTATAGGAAGAACTGGGGTTTGATGAAGGTGAAATGAACGTATCTAGAATGGTACTGAAAATGGGTACAAGGCGCAAGTCACTGTGGGCCGGGAGCCTGGTGATGAAGTCATTTGTCATTTTCAGACCACAAACTCACTAGATTAGGATGTTCTCGAGGAAGCCACAGTTGCTACTTGAGACTCTATAAGGCCATGGTGCATCCACCATGCTGAGCTTCTCAACCACTGGAGTGAAGACACAGAAGTCACTGCAGAGACCAGTGGGCTCCTCGAATTGACTAAAACCAAGAACCATTCCCCACAGAACTGAAGGGTAGAGTTAAGCAAATGGCTGTGGGTACTACTAGTGAATATCTAAGTGTCTGCCAAGGGGTTAAACAAGAAAATTAAAGGCCCACTTAAAGGGCACAGATGTCTTAACAGGTACCTTCAGGAAAGTCACAATCTTACAGGGCCATGTAGACTCTGCTTTAGATAGAATAGACAGAGTGCAGGAGCTCAGAAGATAAGGGCATGGATTATCAAGTCACTGACTAAACGGGCTACCAGGGTGTAGGCACACATGTGTGGGGCTGTGTCTGTAGGCTCTATATAAGGTATGTGACTAACTCAGATGGGAAATGCTACATTTGGCTCAAGCCAGCACAAGCTGTGCACTGGGATTCTGCAGGAAATGCTGGCATGGGACAGCACATGAGTCTTGGAGGTTTTACTACAGCGTAGTCTTAGCTGAACTGTTATCAGCATTGAGCACTTTTCCAAGAGATTAACGTGTGTGTGTGTGTGTGTGTGTGAGAGAGAGAGAGAGAGAGAGAGAGAGAGAGAGAGAGAGAGAGAGAGAGAGAGAGAGAGAGAGAGAAAGAGGAGGGGATCAGAGAAAGTTATAGTGGCTATACGCCCCTCTAGGTAGATGATTAGAACGGAACTTGAACCTCAAGCAGAAAATGCTCTTAATGCTGAGCCATCTCTCCATCCCAAACACTGATTTTATTATTTTTTCTTTTTCTGGGACATTGTCTCATTATTTAACCTTGGCTGGCCTCAACCTCTTTATATAGGTGAATCTGGCTTAGAATTCACAGAGATCTGCTTTTCTCTGCCACCCAAGAGCTGGACTAAAGGTATACACCATCACACCTAATCCTAATAATATTTTTTTAAAAAAAATTCAGTCTATCCCAGCACAACGTGATGCTGAAATGGATGTCATAACATGTCTTTCTTCTAGTGGTAGGATTTATCTTCCCAAGAAGATGAGTTGCTTGTCTGATGAATACAGTCAGTTATGAAGAACACACCTACTTTATTATGGGTGTATTACATTCACACACATGCATACCCTAACAAACTCACACATGGAGAAGAGGAAGACCTCCGTTAGATTAAGCTGGCAGCCCATTCCATGTAGCAAGAAATTTTTCTCATTACATTTTCAGTTTTTATGCGATATTGAAGATCACTTAAATATACAGCCAGCAGGTCAGGGATATCTAGAGACTGAAAATGAAGAAAGTGTACACTTGTCTTTTCCTTCAATTATAAATGCAAATGTCTCTTGAGAGCAAGGATTACTCTACGTTCAAGGCGACTCTTTCTTTCTCTGCTTTGCCTGTCATCTTTACTTGGATATCCCTGGTGGCACTGTGTCGCTCTTAAGAGAGATCTGTAACCTATGGAAGTCTTATAATTTTCCAACTTGAAAGGAAATGAAAGTGAGAACCTGCATTATACAGGAGGCTGGAGAGTCTTCATTTCTTATGTTTCAAACACAGTGCAGTCAAGAAGTATTTCCATACTTATCCTATGCTTTGTTTTGGGTATAATTTTACCAAAACTTTAAAATATATAGCAAGAACAGCATGTGTCTATATGCAAAGAACATAACTATGTTTGAATATGTATATCCAAAGGTAGGTGCTAAATCAACAGTACAGTGTATCTGATGTTTGGTCTTTGAAACACTTATTGTTTTAATTATAAAACATTAAGAGATTTAGGCCTGTCATGGTAGGTGCATGCTGTTAACCCTATAACTTCAGAGGGAGAGACAGGGGAGCTCTCGAGTTCAAGGCCAGTCTGGTCTATGTGGTATGTTAGAGGTCACAAAAAATAACCAGCAAAACAAAAACCAGAATTGAACCAGACCAAACCACCAAGTGAAAAAGAGCTTCTTGCTCTATTCTCAGCAGCTCAACACACCGTATGGAAACTTAATATAGCTTATACAGCCTGCAACAGAACATTGATTATACGTAAATAAAACGAAATAGAAAATTCTTAACTAAAATATCCTGAAGTATATGCATTTGGGAACTAGCACTGGATAGAATTTAAATGTCATGTCGGAAATTATCTCCACCTGAAACAATAAACGCTAGCTCTTACTTCGACATGAACTATCAGCACACCTGTTCTACCGCTACATTACCATGACCAACACATGCATGGGTATTTTTACTTAATCAATTATGGAGTCATCTCATGTAGCCCAGGCTAATCTTGAAATTGTTTGTAGCCTGGGTTGCCTTTGAATTCCCAATTTTCCCAAGTACTGAGGTTCTAGGTGCACATACCTGTCCACATGCCCTTTTAGGATGGTATGTTATGAACCGTCATGTTCGAAGAAACATCTATTAGCAGGGTATTGACTTCACAAGAAACCCACAGCCAAGATAGAATGTTCGTAATTTAGAAATGAGGATGGTGAGGGAAGCTTGGGCCACAGGCTCAGCGGCTGTGCACCCTCTGCTTGCTGAGGCTCAAGTGTGTCGTCTCTCAGTGCACCCGCCACAGGAGCTCACTGTGACAGGACAGCAGCCATTGTTAGCACATCAAATTACAACCAGTCGAGATCATTTGTTTAAAACTGAGTGAATTCATCAAATATTTTGTCATTTTATTTAGACACAGCCCAGAGTGATGATAACTCTCTATCCAGATGGACAGGAGTCTAATATATGCTGATAAGAATACCAGAGACTATGTAAAACTGGTACATTAGTATTTGTTAAAGATAAAGCAATGTGTACTGATTTCATCAGCCAAACTAACGTGACCCTTGGGCTCTGTGAGAATAGCAAGGCCCACTTGGAGCAAGACAGAAATCATCCCCATCTTCCCATGCTAAGACTTCTACCTAGGATGTACTGAAGAAGAAAGTGGAGTTACAGTGACATCCAACGTGAAGCTAAGAAACCAGGTCCCTCAACAATAGCCACGCCACCTCTCCAAAACCCAGCTCCCTTGACGAATGAGGAATGGAGAAAAGGTAGAGGAAACAGATCTGTAACTCTGTCTCTACTTGTTCTTCTCGTGTCAGAACTCTCTCCAGGGAGCAGGATACATGGCTATCAAAACAAATGCAGATTCTACTAGCTGCTTCAGACTGAGTGCTGGACCCAGAGTGATGTGCTTGCTTCCCATTCCCAAATCCTTACTGATGTTTGCAGAAGAGGACACAGAAGGATGTCCCAGACACGCAAACCAAAGGAGAAAGAACATGAAGAGAGACTCAACTACAGGGATGTGTTTGATAGGCAAGGGTCTCAAGAGTTGCTGGGAAGCCCCCAGGAAGTGCTAAGATTAAAGGCCTCAATTCTGTTAGAAGATCCAGAATAACCTACCCTACCGACACCAGATCCAGAACCCGCCCTAACCATACCTCTCCAGAAACAAAAGGAAATACATCTCCATTGTTGTAGCCTACCTAGGGTGAGGTTATCAGCAATGGGAGGTCCATGGAGAAAGTTAATACCACTGCCTGGGATGGTTACCCCATCAGCACACTGCAGTTAAGGAGGGGTGTTCAGAGAACCCACACTATGTCGGAAGCTCTGGGGGTACTCCAGAGCACTGGTCCTTGCAACTCCCCCAAAGCCCAATGCTGCTGAATTACCACATTTCTCTGTGTTTCATGCTTGACTAATGAATATAGAAAGGATACTGTGCATTTGTGGGTGCACAGGGGCGAATGTGCGTGTGCGTGTGTGTGTGTATTTGTGTGTGTGTGCGTGTGCGTGTGTGTGTGTGTGTGTGTGTATTTGTGTGTATGTGTGTGTGAACAGAATATCTTGGAACAGCTTTCCTGGTTTTCTTGTCTGTGAAATGGGATATTTGGAAAATGATAATATATAAGTTTAATAGCGTTCTTCATTTAAATAGACTGGCTATTATTTTCAGGTGTTTTCTGCTTTACATGCATTTTTTTGTCTGTATACTGATTTCTGGATTCTTCAACAGAATAAATGTACAGCAAGAAACTATCGAAGGCTTCTCTCTCACAAATCTGTGGAATAATTTTCATAACTAAAGTTAGAAATATTTAAAGCAATCCATTTTAGTCTAAAGTAATATTCCAATTCTTATGTACATATGCCTTGTTTTGAGTTAATATATTTAGACATCACATAAAAAATAGTAAGAAGCCGTGTATATTTAAAAAGAAATATTTTTCAAAAGAAAAAAATCATTGATGACTTGTGGAAATATGCCACTTGATTTCCAAATTATGTTATTATTATAAAATTGTGTAATTAAATATTAAGAAAACTTTTATCAAGTACCAATGAATACAGAAATTATACCAGTACAAAAAATCTATATTAATTTTATGCAAAATTAATACACAGAACCATGCATAGGGCCACACACCCTCAGTACCAACAGTTGAGATATTGTTCAAGTTTGTTCTTTGCCACATAGAAAGTTTGAGGTTATCCTGGACCACATGAGACCCTGTTTCAAGAAACCATTTAGGGAAATAAGTATCATAAACCTATCCTACCCACACCTGATCCCGAACCCACCCTACTATCCAGGATCATAAAGTGCTATTTTACGATATTGTTTAAAATTGATAATTGTCCCTTCATGAGGCATAAGATTTCTTTTTTTTATTTTATTTTCTTATTTTTTGATACTTTATTTACATTTCCAATGTTTCCCCCTTTCTAGGTCTCCTCTTTGGAAACCCCCTATCCCCTCCCCCACCTCTATAAGGGAATTCCACCTCCCACCCACCCGCCCACCCACTCCCATATTCCCACCTTGACATTCCTCTTTACTGGGACCTCTCCTCCCCCTGATGGCCAACAAGGCCCTCTTCTGCCACATATGTGGTCCGAACCGTGGGTCCCTTGATGTGTATTCTTTGGTTGGTGGTCCAGCCTCCAGGAGGACCAGGGGGATCAGGCCAGTTGACACTGTTGCTCCCTCCATGGGTCTGCAGACGCCCTCAGCTCCTTCAGTCCCTTCTCCCACTT
>CM052700.1:5350006-5360307 GCA_028551405.1 Uromys caudimaculatus | reverse complement strand
CATCTTCTGGGTATATGCCCAGGAGAGGTATAGCTGGGTCCTCAGGTAGTATTATGTCTAATTTTCTGAGGGTCCGCCAAACTGATTTCCAGAGTGGTTGTACCAGCTTGCAATCCCACCAACAATGGAGGAGTGTTCCTCTTTCTCCACATCCTCGCCAGCATCTGCTGTCACCTGAGTTTTTGATCTTAGCCATTCTTACTGGTGTGAGGTGGAATCTCAGACTTGTTTTGATTTGCATTTCCCTGATTACTAAGGATATTGAACATTTCTTTAGGTGCTTCTCAGCCCTGTGAATTTCCTCAGTTGAGAATTCTGTTTAGCTCTGTTCCCCATTTTTTGATAGGGTTATTTGGTTTTCTGGAGTCTAACTTCTTGAGTTCTTTGTATATGTTGTTGTTTTAACCAAATTGTACCCTATGATGGATACTCATGCACAACACACACACACACACACACACACACACACACACACACACACACCTCACTAAAAGGTTTACTTTATTTTATTTGCATGGGTGTTTTGCCATACAAATGTCTGTGCATCATGTGCATGCAGTACTGACAGAGGCCAGAAGAGGGCATCTGATCCTCTGGAGTTGCAGCTATGGACCATTGTGAGTCTCAGTGTGGATGCTGAGAACTGAACTTGAGTCCTCTGGAAGAGCAGCCAGGGCTCTTGCCCATTGGGTCATCTCTCTACGCCCCACAAATGCTTTCTTCTGTAGCTTTTGTGCTGCTCACTACTGGTTTTGTAAAACAGAGTCTCATACAGCACATAGGAGCTCAGGCTGGGCTGAACTCATTATGTAGCCCAGGCTGGCCTCGAATATGTAGCATTCCTCTGCCTCAGTTTCTAAATATTGCAATAACAGGCAAGGGACATGATTCCCAACTAATTTGTTTTGCCACCAGTACCTTCATTTGGCTCACGCAGACAGTACCGAGCATGGTGGGAGACCACAGCAGCTGGCCCCGTTTTAATTTCATATTATATGATAGATAAGTAACATTTAAAGGTCAGAGAGAAGTGATGTTCTTTCTTCTGCTCCGAGAGCCTGTTATGACTCCAAGCACCTTAACTTTTATGAGCGATCACAACATCAGTCCTTCTGAACTAAATGCTGTGATGCCAGGTTATTGGACACAGCTGGGGGGCAAGATGCCAGTTGGGGTGAGATAATCAGCTCCTCACATATGCTCCTTCTGCAGGGTGAATTCCATGCAGATATATCAGTGGCAGAGCACCAGGCAACTCCAAACGGAGCCTGGGTGTCGTTTCTCAAAAGACATACTCGGCCCCGAAGAACAGAAAGACGAGTCGCTGCACAAGTGAGGGCCGTTTTCGCTTTCTATTATCCAGTGGTGATTACCTCCAGGAACACAGCTCATAAAATGTAGGCTTAGCTTAAATACCTACTGGAATCGGACAAAATCTTCATAAACCGAAACGGATTGAAAACATCCTTGTAGAAGGCTTTAGTGTTTTTGTAACGCTTACTGAAGTTCGGAGTCAAAGTTAGAGGGAATGGAAATGGGAGGGAAACAAAGTTTTTGCAAATCTCGCTTTACCTCGATGCAGCTCACGGGGGTGGATGGGGTGGGTGGGGTGGGGGAGAGGGGGCGGGGCGGGGGGCCGGGGGCTGAGATGTGTAAAACAGGCCGATGCCTAAATCCAATCCGGCCAATGGTAAAGTTAATTCTGAGCAGTCAAAAACGATGTCAAAAGAGAACAGTGCACATAATATTAATCAAGAAAGAGAAAAAAGAATATGTTAGGGTGATTAACGTCAGATTCTTACTGTATTGATGTCCTACTGATGTGGCCTTTGACCTCTGTCTCTATTGTCCTTCTATCCGTCAAAGACACACACTTAGGTCCTTAACTGGAGCCCTCTCAGGCCCACAGCCTCCCTTACTATCAAGTTTGTGAAATCCACCTCAGGATCACATGAAGGAAGAGTTATATGAAAGCAGGTGTGTATGTATGCATGTAAGACCATAACAGAAATGCCTCGCTAAGGCAGCCCCTGTGGACTCCAGCAGAATATCAGACAGACATTGTGGGGAGACCTCCCTCTGGCATTTAGTCCTGCCTCGTGCTGCTGCCATGAAATAAAACATGACGGTGGTCCAGGCAGAGAGAAGGGACCAGTAACAATGAATGAGGGTAGCATTCGCTGAGGTGAATCCCTGCTCCTCCTTCAAGGGAACAATGCTCCAGACTAAAGAGAATTGTAGAAAGATCTCTGTTATCCAAAGGGTTCATGGCCCTGGGGGGCAGGCTGCTGACCCGATAAGTCACTTTCCTTAGTCATTTTAGCAGGGAACTTAGAATATCTGGTTTGTTGCCCCCTTGGTTCTTATTCAGGAAAATGATGATTCATGCTTCTTAAATGTCAAGCATCACTAAACTACTTTCAGATTAGAGAATGTAAAAGACTAAATAATTATAAAATGCTTAACATCAAAATATTAAATAGTTAAGTATTTCCAGAAAAGGATTACTAAGAAGAATAAAATCATAAATATGTGTGTAGGTGAACTGGTGTCTCAGTGGGTACAGACGCTTGCTCTCATGCCTAAGGATGAGAGTTCAAGGCCGTCCCCACAGGCTGGAAAGAGAACGGACTCCTGCCAGTTGTCTTCTGCTAGCGATACACATTGTAGCGTGTGCATCTCTCGAAAATAAATAAAATGCAAAAACGATTTTAAACACAATTTCAAAAATACGTGTATAGGGGAAAGATTTAAAAAGAAAATAATCACAAAATCCGAGGTTGTTTCCACTTCTCACTGTGCTTCTAGAAAATGCTATTTAGAGGAAGCAAATGAGGCTGTAATTATTTTGGTATGTACAGCATTCTAAAGTATTCTTGTGAAATTAAATTTAAAAACTTAGGAGCCGCTTCAAAAAGGCATGTAGGCTCTTTCCTGAAGTTGTACAGCCCCAAGATAAGAACTCAACTTCTTTGGTCAATTTTTCCATTTAGAAGAGACTGGTCTACAGACACGGCTGGTTCACCAGGCTAGCTGGCTCAAAGCCTCTAAGGATTCTCCAGCCTCAGCCTACCAGCTCCTCAGCAGGATTGGGGATGTCTACATTCTAGTGTCTGGCTTTTACGTGGGTGCCTGGAATCAGTAATAGGTCCTGACAACTGTGCCACGATCTGTTCTCTCGCTGAGCTGTCTCTGCCGCCCTTACTTCATCATTTTAATGACAGAAGTTTTTGCAAAACTAGCATGTCATTAACAGTTTATGTTGTGCGATTTTGAGAGTCCCTGCTCCCTGGCCCGATCTTCGGAAAGGTTTTCTTGTTACGTAATATAAGTACTAGGGGGAACGCATTTGGGGTAAGAGATGCTACCAGGGGCAGGCCCAAAATGACATGAGATGTTAGGAGACTGGGTAAAGGGAGATAGGTTAAGAATGATGGCCACATATGTGCAATTTTAAATCCTGGTTATGATGCATTTCAGAGCAGCCTCCTTTGAATCACACAGAAACTTAGTCATTCATTGTCTCTAGAAAGATGCAGAAGGTCCGGTTTTCCTGTTCTCTTATAGTAATGGGGCACCTGATACAACACAAAGAGAGAACACACTATAAAAGGAAAAGAGACTGAGAGACAGAAGCATCAGATTCCCTAATTGGGGAGGCTAGAAAGTGACATTATTTAAGAGGGGAAAAGTAAACTCAATTACATCATGGGGAACTATTGATTTTCCCTAGACAAAACAATTTTGATGCTGTCTATGTTGTTTGGGCACGAAGGAGAAATGACTGAGCCTTCCACATTCAACCCCAGAGCTAAGTCCCTAACTCCACTATGTTTTGAATTTCAATTTTATAAAATTAGCCAAGAATTAAAGAGGTCCTTTAAAATGAATTTTTCTTTGAAAGAACCCCAGCTGTTTATCGACAGAACATTTTTCTTGGTGAAAGACATTAGATATGACTTCCCATATTTGGAGATCACTTCTTCATCTTGTTAGCAGACATGCACCATTGATACCATGTCAATTATTTGATCAGAATCAAAAAGAGGTGCTCACTGTTAAAAGAAACGTATCTACCATCATTTGGACAAAGCAGCAGCCACAGAATGGGACAAGATTTTTACCAACTACACATTCAATAAAGGGCTAATATCAAAAATATATGAAGAAATTTTAAAAGGGACGTCAAGAAAACAATCTAAATAAAAAGAGGGTACCAATCTAAATAAAGGATTCTGACAAGAGGAAATTCAAATGACTCAGAGGCATTTAAATAGAATTTCAACATCCTTACTCATCAGGGAAAGTCAAATCAAAACTACTTTGAGATTTCATCTTATTCATGTCAGAAAGGCTAAGATCAATAAAACAAAGACGGTTCCTGCTGGTGAGGCTGAGAAATAAGGGAACCACTTACCCACTGCTGGTGGGACCGCAAACTCGCACAGCCTCTATGGAAATCAGTATGGTGCCTCCTTAGAAAGATGGGAATTGATATACCTCTAGATCTTTTAGGTAAATACCAAAAGGACACTTCATCCTATTATACAGACTCTTGGTCAACCAGGTTCACGGTTGCTCTATTCACAATAGCAAAATTGGAAACAACCTAGATATCCATCAACAAATGAATAAAGAAGCTGTTACATTTATACAATGGAATTTTACCGAGTTGGATTCCTCTCTCTCTCTCTCTCTCTCTCTCTCTCTCTGTGAATCTGTATAGGTTAGCATCTATACATGTTTCCTGTGCCTTTTCTCTGTCTCTTTAGTTTGGTTGTGCTTTTCATATTCTGATTTGTTTGTTTCTTATTTATTTTATGGTATTTTGTTTAATTATCACTCCTTAGACACCTGTTTGTTTTCTAAGCAGAGACAGGAAGGGTATGGCTGGGTTGGAGGAGAGGTGGGGAGGGGGGAAGGGGAGGGGTAGACAGAAAGCTGTAATCTGAATAGATTCTATTAAAATCTATCTTCATTAAAAGAAAAAAACAATCTTGTCTGTAAAAGGAAAGTCATAATTGTCACTGGTTAGTGAAATGTATATGTTAAGAATTGAATGTACATTTTCTAAGGCAAACTGCTGATAATTTTTATTGAGTCAGAATTTAAAATGTCTTGATTGATGGGTAAAAGGTGCCATTTACAATTTTAAGCAAATGTTAAGATACTGTCCCAATTTATTACTAGAGTTAATATTTGTGCTAAATTACAGATAAAGTAAATTTAATTTTTTAGGCTGTGTAAACTGGCTGTCCATTTCGTGTCCATAAATACCTGTGCACTTATTGCCCTGGATATACTTATGTGCAGAATGAAGTGAGTCCTGGAGCAGGATCATCTAATCAGTTTACAGCTCTGGGCAGGGCCCTTGTCATTTTTGGACCACATTTTCATCTACAAAACCAATGTCTGACAAGTTTTTTTTCTAAATTCTAATTTTTTCTCTTATTTATAATAAACAATCAAAAAGGCTAACTCAGCACTATTGACCATGCTGGCCTCTGCTGCGGGCAGTGTCTTGCAACAGAACCATGGCCCTGTGCCACAGAACACATCTGCTTTCTTCATCTAGAAACTTTTGCGGCAGGGCGGCAGTGGCGCAGGCCTTTAATCCCAGTACTTGAGATGCAGAGGCAGGAGGATCTCTGAATTCCAAGTCAGCTTGGTCTACAGAGAGAGGTCTAGGATAGCCAGGGCTACATGGAGAAAACTGTCTCAAAAAGAAAGAAGGAAGGAAAGAAAGGAGGGAGGGACAGAGGAAAGGAGGGAGGGGGGAGGGAGGGAGGGAGGGAGAAGCAAGCTATTGCAATGAGGAGATGGAGCCTGGATCAAGGGTGTGCTCAGCTAGCTCCTTCTGTGCCTAAAGACGTGTAGCCACATACAGATGGTTGTGGTTGGACATTGTTCTAGAATATTATTCTCCTGCTAACTCAAAAGCTTATCTCCCGAGCATATCCAAAATTTACTGCTTACCACTGAGTGTTAGTATCCTTTCGTCTCAGAGTGGCTGGAGATGCAGTAACTAACTACACTCTAGTCCACTCCATCTCAGAGTCCAGCTAGAAAGTCAGAAGAATTAACTGTGAGTGTGTTTATTGTGACTTTATATTCAGATCAAGCAGTGGGACCCAGAACGTAGTCTGACAGATAAAGTGTGTTTATGGGTGATTCCACTGAAATCAGTTCTCTATATAGCATGGTTGGCACTGGCGAGCTGAGATTTATTGAGGTCGCTGGCTGCCCTTATCAAGGGTCTAGAGAATAATTAAGTGCATTAATACTCAAAGGAAGTATGTGGAAAATAAATGTCCTAAATATACATGTATGGGACATATGACCTAGTCACTGAGTATCCAAAAGTGTCCTGTTTAGAATTTTTTTTCCATTTGTGAAACTTATACTCAGGGGATGTAAATATACAGGTTTCCTTTAGAATTATCTCAGTACTATGCATATAATGAAAAGAAAAAATATATCCAACTCTCTTTTATAAGCATACAGCTTTAAGTTGGGCATGACGAAATATATTAAGCATACATTCTAAATATTAGTCACTTCCAGAGGAAGGGAAGGAGAGTGTGAGCTGAGACTCCTCAGGAGGAAATGACTTCCTGTGTCATGGGATGACACCGTTGTAACTCGGGTGCTTACAGGTATCACTGGGTCAAAGGTAACCGCTTATAGAAATATCATGAGTGTCTGCAGAGACGTCTTTTTAAATATGGTGTTTCCAGCTAATTGTAAATTTCAACACAAACACGCTCAGATTGTGTAACCATTGCTTCATCTCTTGAATCACGACCTTAACTACAATGCATTTCCTTTCAGCTCTTTGTAGCTCTTTGCTGGTGGGATAATTTCTATGTCTCTCAGTCGCCACGTCCACAACACCGCCTTTTTATATACATTACTTCATTGTCAAATGTCTTTTAGAGCTTCTGGGCCTGACTGATGTAAGATGTTATTTTGAACATGCCAGAGCATCTAAATGGCTCGGTCTTTTCTTCTCAGCCCGCGTTCTTTGATAAGTGGAGAAGCTTCCCACTTATCAGTCACTCAAAGTGACTGTCCCTGTCAGTTGTGTACAAAGCGCAATCAGTTTGGAGGCTGAGACACCAGCACTTTTCTTCTCAGCTTGAAGCAAACACGTTTTGACTGCTAGTCATTCAATTTTAAAGCATCCTCAATTAGGGGCGGATGAAGATATAAAGAAAACACATTCTAAACACCTCTACCAAGCAGGAGAAGAATTTTATTGTTAGCTCTTGATTTACCTTCCCGCAGCCCCATCCCGCCTCCTTTTCTGGCTGTGTGACATGGGTGCTCATGACAACGCAACATCTCTCATGAAAAGGTGGCCTCAATAAATCATAGTAACACCCTGGGACAGTTCTGTTCTCTCTCTCTCTCTCTCTCTCTCTCTCTCTCTCTCTCTCTCTCTCCCTCCCTCCCTCCCTCCCTCCCTCCTCCTTCTTCTTCTTCTTCTTCTTCTCTCTCTCTCTCTCTCTCTCTCTCTCTCTCTCTCTCTCTCATCACTCTACAATAAAATAATTTCAAGGTTTTAAAACTCAAATTTTAAGACCCATTCGATTGATTTCTGCTCGACATTTTGATCAGTGAAAATACAGAATGTCCTAAGATAATGAGAAGAAAAGCCAGAGGAAGAGAAAAATCATGGGAGGGGGAAATAAAATATAGCAGATAGAAAACCCAGCTAGGAAACTCATCACGAGGCTCAGCAGCAGGTGTCCGTGTAGGTGCTGCGCCAGGAACGGGCAGTGTGGAAACTCAAACAAAAGCTAGAATGGATCCACAAACTAACGGTGGCCATAGAACGTAGAAAGAGTGTGTTACGTATATGTGTGTGTGTACACATCACCATACATGGGAAATTTTAATTTACCTGGGTCTGTAATGCAGTATGTATGTATGATATTAAAACTACATCATTAATTTTGTCATGCATATGTTTATAATATAACAGACAGTTTGCCTGTGCTAATTTCTTATTTAGGTATTACTTGGATCAAGAAGAAGAAGAATAACAACAACAACAAAATCCCAATATTTATTTTCTATGGACCCAGAATTCTAGGTTTTGTAGTGCTGATAAATGAAGAGTACGTTCTATTCGATGCTTACACATGTGGGACATATCTTCCTATGTAAAAATATTTACTTTCTCCATTTATAAAAGAACTGCCGCCAGTTCTGTTTACTGCAGAAAGCAAAGCTAAATTACTTTCTTAAAACAAATCCTGTCACATTTTCCAATTTGCTGGGTTTATTATGTTTGATAAGTCTAGTTTGTCTCAGTTTCAGTGATTATCTGAATTAAATTGCTCTTCAGTACATTTCAAGTAGAGAGAGGGAGATGGTGCATTTTTCAGCTTATAAAGTGTTGAACTGTCAAGGTATCAACAAAACATACCCACAAATAAGTCAATATAATAAAAATGTTTAAATAGAAAAGCGCTATTACTGTCATAGTTAGTCTCTTCAATGCTGCACGATGGGGAACGTGTTCTAATTAGATCTTTCACAGACTCATTTACCCCATCAATATATTTATGTCATTAGTTACCAGGACACCATTCCAGGTACTTGGTTATACCAGTGAAAGTGACAGAACTTTGACCCTAAAGAAAATACTGCAAGTGTGTGCTAGGCATATGAAAGCAGGAAAAAGCAGAAACCATGAAGCACATGTACTTGCTTACTCTATACAAAGTCATATGCAAGAAGAGTAAGAGCTTAGAGTACCGGGGGGTGAGAGGCCACCCCCAAAACGACCACATTCAAAGAGTCTGTGTGAAGAAAGTCTCGGCTACATGACAAAAGGTCAAGAGACGTCAAGGGCCCGCACACTGATTCTAGAACTTTCCTGGCCTGTTTTTGAAAGCCAGGGAGGATTGATCTTCAGAGTCAGGAGGGTGAGAGGATGAAGTTGAGACAGTGGCAGACTCAGTCTACTGGACCAGGCTGAGGAGTATGCATTTATAAATGAAATTCTTCTGCGTATGCTTACAGAATATCCAGATTGAGAATATCACACTAGCAGCTGCTGTGGATTTGGTCTGATGCTACTTGTATTATGTTAATCTGATCCCTAAAATTGCATGAGAATCCACAAGTCCGCACATAAGAAACTGAGGGAACCTTGCCCCCAGTTGGTTTTGATAAGTAAAAGTACTTGCAGGCAGTGGCTGGGCAGAGAGACAGAGGCAGGACTTTTAGGGTTCCCAGGCAAGGGACTGAGGTAGAAGGAGAGAGATGGCTGCCATGCTGGGGAAGGAAGAGAGACACCAGGCCTGAGAGGTGCAGGAGACAGAGAGATAGTCATCACGTAGGTACCGGGAATGCAGCCAAGGGGATCGTAGGTCTGGGTCCAGGGCAGCAAAGATGGAATAAGGATTTTAGTAAGTAATAACTCTGGAATATCGGAGAAGGGTACATCAGCCACATGGAGGTTAGGTCGTGGCCCAGCCATTGGGCTGCTTAAGGCAAATCCAAATATAAAGGCTGTGTGTGTGTGTTTTGTTCGGGAACCCAGAACACTGGGGTGGGTAGTGAGGACCATACGTAGAGCTGCAGTGGCCACCAGGATCGATTTGAATAGCATTAATTGGGTTCAACTACAAGAAGCAATACGTAAGATCTGCTTCGGTGCTCTCTGAACCCATGAGCCCAAATAAATCCTCCTTTCTGGTTTTTGTTAGGTTTCTGGTGGGGTGTGTCCAGGTAGCTAACACTGGGTATAAGGAAGAGGCTCAGTGATGGACAGTGAGGGCTGTGGCCATCAGCTAAAGGAGAGATGCTGGCAACCTCGGTTAGAAAGCCAGTGCAAAAGGTTGGTGAAATAGTGGGTTCTGAAGGTAAAGCCAGCGTCAGTGGGCTCACAGAAATGAAGATTAGGATTGGGAGAGACAAACAGTTCCAGATTCAGCAATGTTCAGGTTAGCACAGAATGGATTTTAGGAGATACTTAAAGGCTATGTTTGAGGGACAGGCAAGCATCCATTTGAATCAGGTAGAGAGGCAGTGGGAAATGGACTCAAGATGAATGAAGACTCTAAACTAAGAAGTGAAATACTTCTTTCAAAATGCCATGGAGCCCATTGCACTGCAACAAGGAAGCCAAGTCGGGACATAGAAAGAAACCAGGGATGGACCCTCATGGAGGAGAGTCAGCCTTTATGAATGGCAAATGATGGAACATTTCACAAAACAATGGCATAGGAAGCTAACATGTGTGTGTGTGTGTGTGTGTGTGTGTGTGTGTGTGTGTGTGTGTGTGT
>CM052700.1:5338677-5349506 GCA_028551405.1 Uromys caudimaculatus | reverse complement strand
CCAAAACAGAAAGAAAGTAAGGAAGGTAAAGAAGGAAGGAAGGAAGGAAGGAAGGAAGGAAGGAAGGAAGGAGGGAGGGAGGGAGGGAGGGAGGGAGGGAGGGGGGAGGGAGGGGGAGGGAGGGAGGGAGGGAGGGAGGGAGGGAGGGAGGGAGGAAGGAAGGAAGGAAGGAAGGAAGGAAGGAAGGAAGGAAGGAAGGAAGGAAGGAAGGACGGGAGGAAGGGAGGGAGGGAGGGAGGGAGGGGAGGGATTTTTTCTGGTAAAACACCTCCCTTCCTCCACCCCCCCAGCCCCATCCTTTTGGTAAAGAGCTCAAATCAGATTTTGTTTCAAAACCCAGCTTAGAACTTCCAAACACTGTTATTAACATAACTTCAATATAGTTATTATCTTAAGAAGAATGCAGGCATCACTTTTTTAAGTATGTTATCAATAATGACATGAAAACATTTAAAAATCATGGTGACAACCTTTTAATTCTTTGCAGAAACAACCAAGACTCTTCAATAAATCCATCCCAAAGGAAAGAGCAAGAAAGAACAGAGTGGGGACTCTGGGGATTTTCCTTATTCTTAAGGCTTTGCAGACATTTAAGGAGGTAATGAGGGTAAAACTGTGAAGAGAAGAATAGAAAAAAAAAAGTAAAGAAAAGGTGCTTAGATAGCACGGAATAGCAAAATACCGTGTAGAAAGATGTCAGATGCCAGTCCATCTCTTTATATTTAAATGTGAATATTGCCTGATTTTCAACTGTCAGGAAGAGTTGTAGGTAACGCACATGTAAAATATCAGGTGCTCAGAGAACCTATATGGAAAACAGCAACTGACTTCTGGGAGTGACAGGAGAGAGGCTAGCCTTGTCTGACAAGGCCAGGCGCCAAGAGACTTGACTCAACAAGAATGTAGGTACGAAGAAACTGAGGTTTAAGACGAGGGCTAGAACAATGTAGTGGACGCATACTATGCTTTGAGGTTCCAGACGGAACGTGGAGAGGATGACCTCAAACTCATGGTAATCCTCCTGCCTCCACCCCCACCACACTAAGATGACAGATGTAAACCTCCACACTAGAGTTGTAGTTTTTTATGTAGAGATAAAGATCAGGGGTCTGTTGAGAAGTAAGTAAATATACTCTAGAGGTCCAGACTCGGCATGGGCATGGTTGTTCTCATTATTTTGGGGTGCTCGTGTTACCATATAACACCTGGTTTGTGGTAGGCGTGGTGACATAGATGCATCTCGACCTGCTGCTCCCTCTCTCTGGAGACAGCTTTGCGTAGAAAGGGAGATGATGGGGGTACCTGAAAACCTGTCTCTAGATTACTGCCAGAACATTAAGGAAGAAAGCTCGCAGGGGCTCCAGGTATCTCTTCTGAGGAGAAGCCCAGAACTATAGACCTGCCATCAGTTGGGCCCCCTTGTTTCTGTATCAGGACATACCACCTTCCAGCCCAAGTAGCTCTGATTGCAGAAAGTGAAGGACAGATGAATAGGTAGGTAGCTTGAAGTGACTTCTATCTCCCCATGTCCTCTTCTAGTCACCCATACACACACTGTCCCGTCGTGGGACTTGTACTTCAAACACTCCAATATTAGCTGGAACTCAAGGGGTTAATGCATTCCCTGCTCAAGCTGAAATGCAACCTGGATGGCCTGCTGTTTATTCTTGGCATTTCCAGTCTCCCAAAGAGACAAGGTTACCTTGTAATCTCTTTGTGCTCATGTATGTGTGGGGGGTCTTACTGAGGGAGTAAAATGATTCTGACTTACCACATTCAGAGAAAGAAATCACAAATCAGCAGGCCAGCCAAGCACGATTATGTCACTGCTAACATTATTATATTTTCAATATGGTATTTCAGTAGGTTTCTTTCTGCATAATAATTTATCAAGAATTACCCAAATTCTAATGAGCTCAAAGAACTTTGGCTCCAGTAAAATGAAGCCTTTATCGCAAATTGGTTGAACCCATGACTGCAACTTAATCATTCAATTGTACCTAAGTGAGGTTGCATTTTGACTTTGTAGGCTTGAGTTTCTGGGGGCTGGAGAAGGGGGCATTTTCACAGTTGGGTCATTAAGCCTTGGTAGGATGTTGGTAGGGTAAAAATGACACTGGAAAAAAAACCTTAAGTGTTTCAGATCACAAATGTGATCAGGAGAGATGGGTCCATTATAAACTCTCTAGAGAATCTCTTGAAGTCCTAAAATCCCACGAATCATTTCAGTGATGACCCCCACATAGATTGTGCACATGTATATGTGTGTGGACATGTGTGTGTGTATGTATGGTCTTATATAATGCAGGTATGTGGATATGTGCCTTTATACATGTGTGTGTGTGTGTGTGTGTGTGTGTGTGTGTATGCGCCACGGGTATGTATATATGTTTGTGTGTACATATATTTGTGTATGTGTAGGACTGTGTATGTATATGCATATATGTATGTCTTTCTGTATGTGTGTCTATACATGTATATATTTTTCTTTGTACATATGTATATGTCTTATGCATGTGTATGCGTGTATATGGGTGTGATTGTGTACATATGTGTGTGACTGTGTGTGTATGTAGGTATACCTGTATGAGTGCTATATGTATGTACACATGTGTGTACGAATCTCTGTGTATATATGTTTATGTGTATCTCTGTGTGCATACATGTATATGAGTATGTATGTGAGTGCATATTTGTGTGAATGCTCATTTATACGTGTAAGAGTTTGCATGTGTGTGTTCCTAGAAATCAGTGGATGGCTAGAAATAATAGTTAAGTCATCCGGCCCTGGACATACTTAAACTCATTTTTCCCTACTGGTTTAGTTCATTAAACAATTTCCCTCGGAGAAAGGTAGCCCTACTCAGGTATCATGATTCCCACTTTACAGCTGAGGGAAAAAGAACCTCAGAGGACAAAAGCCAGCCTCAGTGTCATGGATCTAACACAGCAGGACAATGTGAGAGGTGGTGTGAGGGCAGCTCAGCCAGAGCCCTTCTCCTCAGAGAACCATTGGAGGTACAACTTAAAGGCTGAGTCTCTTACTGTGGCATAGAGTGGAATGCTCACTACCCAATGGGAACATGGGGAACAGGGTGCTTCCTTCCCTCCCACAGGGCCCTGGGCAGAGTCGATGAGCCAGAACTGTGACTAATCCTGCTTGCTTACCTTATGGATCAAAACCCGTAACAGCAGGTTATAAATGACTAATTCTTTTCTCCAGAAGAGAACGCAATGAACAACGGCTTGAAAGTTGGTCAGAGCAGGAGATGAGTAAATTACACGATTCTCTTAAAGCTTAACCATAATGTTCTGTACAAGATCATGAGAAAAATGCATCTGAAAAGTTGCAGGTTATCTTAAAATACACTAAAGGACTTTACCACTTGATCACTGTTGGATTAATACTGTTTACCATCAAGACAATGACATTCTGCCCAATACTATTAAAAATAAGCAAAAACTTATAAACGAAGGCAACCTCGAAACCCCTCCCCCCAATACAGAGACTCTATCTCCTCAGATGTTCCAACAAGGAAAGAAATGCGCATCTCTGGGGACAATGATTTGTTGTCATAGAAAAGATGAGTGGAGGTCACTTATTTTCCTGTCTCGTACAGTGACCCAGGTCAAGATGGACTCCCAGCCTTGGTTCATTATGTGAAATAGAGTAACATCCACATCTGACAGAGTGAGACTTACTGTAAAAAGGAAATCAGGAAATACGCTATGAAAAGTTATTACTGTAGAAAGTTCAAGTAGAGGAAAAAAAGAAAAAGCCAGTAACAACGCAAGTTTCTAAACAAAACAAAACAGAAACAAGCCTGGGGAGATAGCTTTTGCTGTAATCTTTGTAAATGTCGTTTTCTGTATTGTTGTGCACTAAGAGCTGAACACAACAGGTGGAAATACAAGCGGTCGTTCTTTTAGGGCTAAGAGGAGGGTATCTTAGGAGATAATGCTGCTGTGTAGGAAAAGGGAGCCTGGCTCTTCCATGGTCCTAGCATCACTTCTCAGAAAGACCTGGATATGTCCTCTAGGGAAGAGGAGGCTCTTGTGTTATGACAATGTTTTGTTTACAGAGATCAGTGTTTGTGATCAAAACATAACAGAAGCCTTTAATTCTTCTTTTAACCTCAAGGAGTCATGTAAATAGTCCTGTCAGAAGAAGTCAACCCTACTAGGTCTCTACCAAGAAATATACAAAAAGAATAGTCAATCTAATTAAAACTATGAATTTAGGAGCAAATGTTGCTTTTAAGAGCCACAAAAACGTTCCGTAAAGAATTGACACTCAGAAATTTAAGGAAACCAGTTCACGTGCAAATCTGTGTGGGGTTTTCTGTCAGAATAATAAGCAATTTCAGAGCAAAACTTATCTTCATTTTTTCATGAGGGTTGAGAAGATAAAATTCATAGGTCAAGAGTGGTTTTAATGTGGGCATTTGTGCACAGAAGTGAAAATTCACTCATTTCCTTCAGTTGAAAGATATATTTCAAGTGGGGGGAAAAGGATGCCTAAATTAACCTCACCTTGAGAGATCACACTAAAGACAAAGGCAAACACTGAGCAATAGCATCAGTTTGTCCTGTAACATGCCAGCCAGGATTATGTGAAGCTCTCTAGCTGAGAGTCTTCAAAAAACCAGTCTAGTTCCTTGAGTACAGCTGTCTAACCCAGGGTGAACGGCACATGCCTTTCTTAATAGGAAGACCACTTAACGGGACTTTAGTATTTGAAGTTACAACAAAGAGTTTCGGGGGCTGCCTAATTGGGGCTAAGATAACTGTACAGCTCAGCGTTCCGTGACGTGGCAATGGGAACACATTGCTTTGTGAGGTTGGACCCAGCAACAATGGCACAAAGCAGCCCGGGAGGTGCAGCGGGCATGAGTAATGCCTGGTGGAATGTGGACCTGTACACGGTGCAGCAACAGGAGACTGAGATCAGAATATTAGAGAAGTATTGTCAGATGGCAATACTGTCAGATGCAATTTAAACCATGGAAGTTCTTGCCTAAGGCGGACCACGGAAGGCTAAACACATGTTCTGGATAGAGAGCAGCTGACCCCACCAGATAAAATGGGTAATGGAGTTAACGCATAATTCAAAGCCACATTAGTAACTGAATGAAATAGGTTTTACATCTGCTCTATGGTGTTTACAGTTTAAAATACTAGACCTTCAAGAGAGAAGTTCAAGAGAATAATGAATTTCTTCCCAGATAAGAAAAATTAATATAATCCTGGACCCAACTGTTGCATCCAGATAGATACTACATGAATTTAGAGGACTGGCCCATGTACTACAGCCTTGGACAGTAAGTTTTAAGTGCTCAGCAGGTACCCTACATCTTGACACTATGAGAAAGGTGATGGTTGTTGCTTCTTTGTTGTTTGAGACGAGGTCTTATGTAATCCTGGGCACCTTGCTTCCACCTCGGGGTGATGGAATCACCTCACTAGACTCCAGTGCTGGACTTTTCATGATGGTATCTCTACTCTCCAAATCTCTGAGATGTAAGTGCTACCAGGAAAGGCAGCTCAAAATGGACAAAGTTCGTGTCTCTAGTGAGTATTAGAAAAGAAGTCTGATGATTAATTTTATCACTCATTAGCATGGCGGGCACCTTCCTTATTAATGTCTTTTAACATTGTGGACATAGAATAAAAATAGACTTGGTTTCCCCAGACAATACCACCGTAAGATCTGCCACACACTGGTTCCTTGCCTTCTCTATGGCCCACTAGAATCACAAGCAGCTGTCAACAGGACCTCTGAGTTTCTAACCAAAACCCAGCTGTAGCTTTCTGCTGGGTGCCTGCACCTGCCCCACTAGGGATGTCTGCAGGCTCCTCTTCCAACACTACAGCATAAAGCAGTGAGCTAGCACTCTGTGATGAGCCCCCCCTAGGCATGAGGTAGACATTGCTGGCAGCTTCCTTAGAGAGATGCTGCCAGACAAGGTCTGGTCTGTGACAGAGCCACCACCTGAAAGTTGTATCACACAGACAACATATAGAGATTTAGGCCAGAAGTGACTTCCAGCTTGGGAGTCACCTCCACTAAATGCTATAAGACTGAGAAATGACGAACTCTAAGTGGGCGGATGCTGAAATGCTGATCTCTGACCTGGATCTGTTGCTGAAGCAAGTTGATTTTGTGTTGTTGCTGCAGAAGCTGCTGCTGTTGCCTCGCGATCTGTGGAGAAACAGAGAACACTGACAACACAGTGAGTGAGACCCGGGGTAGGGAAGACCAACTTCCTGTGCATCACAGCTGGATCTGACACCAGCTGAAAGATGGAAGCACCACCCTCCCATGAGCTCAACTGTCAGCAGGTCATCCTTAAGGAGGACCGAGAGACAGTCTCAGCAACCACTTACACCTTGTTTAAAGCCTAAACGGTGCCTCATCTCAGTAAGACATGGAAGGGTTTCAATTATTATTCTCCACAGCAAAGTATCAACAACACTGTCAACCATTCTGTAAAGAAAGCGTTTTGCCAAAAGGAGGGGTTGCTGGGAAAGAGTTCAGAGTAGCCCAAGGTACCAAAGACACTAGCATCCTCAAATGCCGTTCTGGGCTGTTTGGTTTAGAGTAAATACTCTTCTGATTTTGGCCTCGCACAAGCATCCTCTTGTCATCTGTACATTAATGTCACCTCTATTTCTCCCTTTCAGAATGTGGCATCCACACCCTTTCAATCCAGTTAGAAGTCCTCCCTCCCATGATTTTGGTCTTGAGTTTTCTCTCCTGGCTCTATGAACCCATACTCTCTTGTTTTGAGTCTGCGCCATAATGAAATGTGTCAATCTTCAAAGGTTTAATGTAAATGTCTTCCCGCCTTGTCCACTTTCAGACGTGTGCCAACTGTGTCTGTGCTCATTCTCATGACCGACATGTGTGTTTCAAGCCTCAGACATACCTATCCACGCACAGCATGTACTCCACGTTCAACAGGCCTAACATTAGTGGAGATTTGGAATGGTATGCGGTTGCCTTGGGGATTTTCCAGCTGAGGGAAGAGTAGTCCCATCGCACCTACTTGCACTCGGCATAATCTATGTGAACTCAGAATTACTAACGCCGCGAGCTACGACTCCATATGACTCTGTATTTGCTTAGCAGCTGCCTATTCATAGGAAACACCTAAGAAAGCAGGGAAGGTGGACCATGTGCATGTTTTGTGCACATCTGCCAAGATGAGTGTATATTTGCAAAGACCAAGAGGTGTTGAGTTGGCTTCAAGTACTGTGGTACTTAGAGGAAACTCAAGAAAGGCAGCCTCAGAACTCTAGACAACTCTCCATCATAGACTTACAAGGAAGACTGGATTCTCCTATCGTTTTTATTACACAACCATTTCCTTTAACTTCTGTATTAGAAAGTTGAGGATGAAAGGTAAAGGGAAGGGTTGAGTCTCCATGGCTACAGAACAAACATGCTACCTCACAGCCCTCATCACTAACGCATAGAACAGGGCATTTCCTCTCTTCTCAAGATAGGTAAGAAAAAAGGTGGGGTTTTGTTTGCTTGTTTCTTTAAGAATATCACTCCTTTACTGAGGTTTGGTTGTCTTTCACAGAGCTTCATCTTACTTGGCACCTATTTCCTTTTAGAGATACCTCAAGAATGTGTCGAGAACCTGACCACTTCAACCCCTCCCCTGCCTCCTGTTTTAAGGGAGAATCCAAGCTACGCGGATGTAACCACCTCCTATTCATTGTTCTTTGGTTTCTGCTCTTTCTTCACCCAGTCTATTATAAGCTAGTGTCCATACATAGATTTTTAAAAGACATACCTTGTCATGCTATTCATCTTTTCAAAACCCTTCTGCCCCACTCAAGAGTACAAGGCAGAGACCAAATCATGACTACAAGTCTGCTCTCCTGCTTCTCCCTGTCATCTCTTCCTGTGCTCCCTCATCCTTTGCCGACGCTCTCTCCTAACTTCCTCTCCAACACACTGAGCACGCTCTCTTTTCTCATAGTTATTCTTATAGCTGAGCATTGCTACAGCCTCCTTTTGGGAAGCCCTGTCTGGGGGTCCATGTGGCTTGGTCCCTTACCTTCTACGGAACTCTGTTCATGCACTATCCGGACAGTATTTCTAAGGCAGCAGTGTTATCAACGCATGACTTTGCATCTATCTGGACTGTCACTTGCAATCTCCTGCTTCGCACTTGCCAACCCTTATCAAAATGTCCAGTAGCTCCCTGGGGTTGGAGGGATTATGGCCTTCAAAACTTCTAATAACTAAATCAGAAGCTGATTGATATGGATTTGTTGAACAGCTAACAATGGACTAAAGCTCAGAATCCTGTGGGAAGGCTGATATGATAGGTAAAGATACCTCAATGTCTGTAAGGTCTGGAACAATTAGTACATTTAGAGGAATGACATCCTAGGGTGGGTGGGAACGCCACAGAAAGTATTATGGTCAGAGTAAAGGAGTTCTCAAGTCTGGGAAAGCTGACTTCATCTCTGTCTGTCTCTGTCTCTCTACATGTATATATAAATATATAATCTTTCTCTTTGTGTTTTTTCTTTTAATTTTTATTTTTGATACTTTATTTACATTTCAAATATTTCCCCCTTTCCAGGTCTCCACTTTGGAAACCCCCTATCCCCTCCTCCCTTCCCCCTGCCTCTATGAGGGCATTCCCCCACCTGCACGCCCGCCCACCCACTCCCGTCTTCCCACTGGCATTCCCCTATACTGGAGCCTCTAACACCCTCAGGCAAGGACCTCTCCTCCCCCTGATGGCCAACAAGGCCCTCTTCTGCCACATAGGTTGTCCGAACCATGGGTCCCTCCATGTGTATTCTTTGGTTGGTGGTCCAGTCTCCAGGAACACTGAGGGGTCAGGCCAGTTGACACTGTTGCTCCCTCCGTGGGGCTGCAGACTCCCTCAGCTCCTTCAGTCCCTTCTCCAACTTCTCCATCTGGGACCTCACACTCAGTCCAACGGTTACTGTGAAGTGAAACTTGGGTATTTCGAACTTTTAGGCTAATATCCACTTATCAGTGAGTACATACCATGTTCGTTCTTTTGTGACTGAGTTACCACACTCAAGATGATATTTTCAAGTTCCATCCATTTGCTTGCAAATTTCATTAGGTCATTGTTTTTAATAGTTGAGTAGGAGGATTCCATGTGTAAATGTACCACATTTTCTGTATCCATTCCTCTGCTGAGGGACATCTGGGTTGTTTCCAGCTTCTGGCTATTATAAATATGGCGGCTATGAACATAGTGGAGCATGTGTCTTTACTACATGTTGGAGCATCTTCTGGGTATATGCCCAGGAGTGGTATAGCTGGATCCTCAGGTAGTATTATGTCCATTTTTCTGAGAGTCCGCCAAACTGATTTCCAGAGTGGTTGTACCAGCTTGCAATCCCACCAACAATGAAGGAGTGTTCCTCTTTCTCCACATCCTGACCAGCATCGGCTGTCACTTGAGTTTTTGATCTTAGCTATTCTGACTGGTTTGAGGTGGAATCTCAGAGTTGTTCTGATTTGCATTTCCCTGATGACTAAGGATGTTGAACATTTCTTTAGGTGCTTCTCAGCCCTGCGAATTTCCTCAGTTGAGAATTCTCTGTTTAGCTCTGTTCCCCATTTTTTGATAGGGTTATTTGTTTCTCTGGAGTCTAACTTCTTGAGTTCTTTGTATATATTGGATATTAGCCCTCTATCGGATGTAGGATTGGTAAAGATCTTTTCCCAATCTGTTGGTTGCCGTTTTGTCCTCTTGACAGTGTCCTTTGCCTTACAGAAGCTTTGCAATTTCATGAGGTCTCATTTGTCAATTCTTGATCTTAGAGCATAAGCCACTGGTGTTCTGTTCAGGAACTTTTCTCCTGTACCCTTGTGTTCGAGACTTTTCCCCACTTTCTCTTCTATTAGATTCAGTGTATCTGGTTTTATGTGGCAGTCCTTGATCCACTTGGACTTGAGCTTTGTACAGGGAGATAGGAATGGATCAATTTGCATTCTTCTACATGTAGACCGCCAGTTGAACCAGCACCATTTGTTGAATATGCTATCTTTTTTCCACTGGATGGTTTTATCTCCTTTGTCGAAAATCAATGACCATAGGTGTGCGGCTTCATTTCTGGGTCTTCAGTTCTATTCCATTGATCTTCCTGCCTGTCACTGTACCAATACCATGCAGTTTTTATCACTACTGCTCTGTAGTACAGCTTGAGGTCAGGGATGCTGATTCCCCCAGAAGTTCTTTTGTTGTTGAGAATAGTTTTTGCTATCCTGGGTTTTTTGTTATTCCAAATGAATTTGAGAATTGCTCTTTCTACGTCTATGAAGAATTGAGTTGGAATTTTGATGGGAATTGCATTGAATCTGTAGATTGCTTTTGGCAGGATGGCCATTTTTACTATATTAATCCTGCCAATCCATGAGCATGGGAGAGCTTTCCATCTTCTGAGGTCTTCTTCGATTTCTTTCTTCAGAGACTTGAAGTTCTTGTCATACAGATCTTTCACTTGTTTGGTTAGAGTCACACCAAGATACTTTATATTGTTTGTGACAATTGTGAAGGGTATGATTTCCCTAATTTCTTTCTCAGACTCTGTATCCTTTGAATATGGGAAGGATACTGATTTGTTTGGGTTAATTTTATATCCAGCCACTTTGCTGAAGTTGTTTATCAGCTGCAGCAGTTCTCTGGTGGAGTTTTTCGGGTCACTTAAGTATACGATCATATCATCTCCAATAGTGATAATTTGATTTCTTCCTTACCAATTTGTATCCCTTTGATATCCTTTTGTTGTCTAAGTGCTCTAGCTAGAACGTCAATTAC
>CM052700.1:5255634-5338577 GCA_028551405.1 Uromys caudimaculatus | reverse complement strand
AGGGCAGCCTTGTCTACTCCCTGATTTTAATGGGATTGCTTCGAGTTTCTCTCCATTTAGTTTGATGTTGGCTACTAGTTTGCTGTATATTGCTTTTACTATGTTTAGGTATGGGCCTTGAATTCCTGATCTTTCCAAGACTTTTATCATGAAGGGATGTTGAATTTTGTCAAATGCTTTTTCAGCATCTAATGAAATGACCATGTGGTTTTTTTCTTTGAGTTTGTTAATGTAGTGAATTACACTGATGGATTTCTGGGTATTGAACCATCCCTGGATCACTAGGATGAAGCCTACTTGATCATGATGAATGATCGTTTTGATGTGTTCTTGGATTGTTTGTGAGAATTTTATTGAGTATTTTTACATCGATATTTATAAGGGAAATTGGTCTGAAGTTTTCTTTCTTTGTTGGGTCTTTGTGAGGTTTTAGTATCAGTGTAACTGTGGCCTCATAGAAGGAATTTGGTAGTCTTCCTTCTGTTTCTATTTTGTGGAATAGATTGAAGAGTATTGGTATTAGGTCTTCTTTGAAGGTCTGATAGAATTCTGCACTGAACTGATCTGGTCCTGGGCTTTTTTTTAGGTTGGGAGAATTTTAATGACTGCTTCGATTTCTTTAGGCATTATGGGACTGTTTAGATGGTTTATCTGATACTGGCTTAACTTTGGTATTTGGTATCTGTCTAGAAAATTGTCCATTTCATCCACATTTTGCAGTTTTGTTGAGTATAGGCCTTTGTAGTAGGATCTGATGATTTTTTGAATTTCCTCGGAATCTGTTGTTATGTCTCCCTTTTCATTTCCAATTTTGTGAATTTGGATCCTGCCTCTGTACCCTCTGGTTAGTCTGGCTAAGTGTTTATCTATCTTGTTGATTTTCTCAAAGAACCAGCTCCTGGTTTTGTTGATTCTTTGCATAGTTCGTTTTGTTTCTCCTTGGTTGATTTCAGCCCTGAGTTTAATTATTTCCTGCCTTCTACTCCTCTTGGGTGTATTAGCTTCTTTTTGTTCTAGAGCATTCAGGTGTGCTGTTAAGCTGCTAGTGTATGCTCTCTCCAGTTTCTTTTTGGAGGCACTCAAAGCTATGAGTTTTCCTCTTAACCCTGCGCTCCCATAAGTTTGGGTATATTGTACTTTCGTTTTCATTAAATTCTAGGAAGTCTTTAATTCCTTTCTTTATTTCTTCCTTGACCAAGTTATCATTGAGTAGAGCATTGTTCAGTTTCCATGTGTATGTGGGCTTTCTGTTGTTATTGTTGCCATTAAGACCAGCCTTAATCCATAGGGATCTGATAGGAGGCATAGGATTATTTCAATCTTCTTATATCTGTTGAGAATTGTTTTATGACCCATTATATGATCAGTTTTGGTGAGGGTACCATGAGGTGCTGGGAAGAAGGTATATTCTTTTGATTTAGCATGAAATGTTCTATAGATATCTGTTAAATCCATTTGGTTCATAACATCTGTTAGTTTCACTGTGTCTCTGTTTAGTTTGTGATTCCAAGATCTTGCCATTGATGATAATGGGGTGTTGAAGTCTCCTACTATTATTGTGTGAGGTGCGATGTGTGCTTTGAGCTTTAGTAAGGTTTCTTTTATGAATGTGGGTGCTCTTGCATTTGGAGCATAGATGTTTAGAATTGAGAGTTCTTCTTGGTAGATTTTTCCTTTGATGAGTATGAAGTGTCCTCCCTTATCTTTTTTGATGACTTTTGGGTGAAAGTCAATTTTATCTGATATTAGAATGGCTACTCCAGTCTGTTTCTTGGGACCATTTGCCTGGAAACTTGTTTTCCAGCCCTTTACTCTGAGGTAGTGTTTGTCTTTATCACGGAGGTGTGTTTCCTGAATGCAGCAAAATGCTGGGTCCTCTTTATGGATCCAGTCTGTCAGTCTATGTCTTTTTATTGGGGAATTTAGTCCATTGATGTGAAGAGATCTTAAGGAATAGTGATTGTTGGTTCCTGTATTTTTGATGCTATTTTTATGTTTGTGTGGCTATCTTCTTTTGAGTTTGTTGAAAGATTACTTTCTTGCTTTTTCTAGGGTGTAGTTTCCCTCCTTGAGTTGACTTTTTCCATCTATTATCCTTTGTAGGGCTGGGTTTGTGGAAACATAATGTGTAAATTTGGTTTTGTCATAGAATATTTTGGTTTCACCATCTATGGTAATTGAGAGTTTTGCTGGGTATAGCAGCCTGGGTTGGCAGTTGTGTTCTCTTAGAGTCTGTATGAGTTCTGCCCAGGATCTTCTAGCTTTCATAGTCTCTGGTGAGAAGTCTGGTGTAATTCGGATAGGTCTGCCTTTATATGTTACTTGACCTTTTTCCCTTACTGCTTTCAATATTCTTTCCTTGTTTTGTGTATTTGGTATTTTCACTATAATGTGATAGGATGAATTTATTTTCTGGTCCAATCTATTTGGAGTTCAGTAGGCTTTTTGTATACTTATGCTCATCTCTTTCTTTAGGTTAGGGAAGTTTTCTTCTAGAATTTTGTTGAAGATATTTACTGGTCTTTTAATTTGAGAATCTTCACTCTCTTCTATACCTATTATCCTTAGGTTCTGTCTTCTCATTGTGTCCTGGATTTCATGGATGTTTTGGGTTAGGAGCTTTTTGCATTTTGCATTTTCTTTGACTGTTGTGTCCATGTTTTCTATGGTATCTTACGCATCTGAGATTCTCTCTTCTATCTCTTGTATTCTGTTGGTGATGCTTGCATCAATGACTCCTGATCTCTTTCCTAGGTTTTCTAACTTCAGGGCTGTCTCCCTTTGTGATTTCTTTATTGTTTCTATTTCTATTTTTAGTTCCTGGATGGTTTTGTTCATTTCCTTCATCTGTTTGATTGTGTTTTCCTGTAATTCTGCCTGTCTGATCGTGTTTTCCTGTAATTCTTTAATAGATTTTTGTGTTTCCTCTTTAAGGGCTTCTAGTTGTTTACCTGTGTTCTCTTGTATTTCTTTAAGGGAGTTATTTATTTCCTTCTTAAAGTCTTCTATCATCATCATGAGAAATGATTTTAAATCTGAGTCTTGCTTTTCTGGTGTGTTGGGGTATCCACGGCTTGCTATGGTGGGAGAGCTGGGTTCTGATGATGCCAAGTAGCCTTGGTTTCTGTTCCTTATGTTCTTGCCCTTGCCCTTCACCATATGGTTAACTCTGGTGTTAGCTGGTCTTACTCTCTCTGGCTGTGGCTTGTTCCTCCTGCAAGCCTCTGTGTCAGTACTCCTTGATGACCAGCTCTCTCTGAGAGGAATTTGGGTTTGGAGAGCTGTGGCACAAGGTCAGCTCTTGGGTGCAGACAGAAACCAGAAGGATCTTGTCCCCAGCTGTCCCTTGGTTCCTGTGTCCTGATGGCTCTGCAAGGGTCCCTCTTGATCCAGTGAATTTGAACAGAAGTAGTTGTCTTGCCTGTGCTCAAAGGTGTGTCAGCACTCATGGGATACCAGCTCTCTTCTGGTCCTATTTGAGGATGGGGCCCTGTGTCACAGGATCAGCTCCCTGGTTCCCACAGAAGACCACTCCTTAGTCACTGTGTACTGGAATTCCAGGTGGGTCCCTCTGAGTAGACAGGCTTGTCCACACTCCTGGGAGTCTATCTTTCTCCTGGCACTATTTGGCTATGGAGCCCTTTGGCACAGGCTGAGGTCCTCAGCCACAGATGAAAACCGGAAGGATCCTGTCCCAGGCTTTTCCTCAGTCACTGTGTCCAAAGGATTCCAAGTGGGTCCTGCTGAGCAGTGATACTTGTCTTAACCCCACTCACTGCTTTTCCACACTCTTGGAAGGGTAGCTTTCTCCTGGTGCTATTTGGCTATGGAGCCCTGGTGGCCCAGGCAGAGGTCTCCTGCCACAGCTGGAAAAACTCTGAGTTGGAGATATACATACATATATATATATATATATATATATATATATATATATATATATATATATATGACATTATATCTATTGATAGATACACACACATACACACACACACATACACATATATTGGATATTATATATGCATATACATTATCCATACAGACACGCACGCATCGCACACACACACACGTGTGTGTATGTGTGGTGCGTGCGTGTGTGTGTGTGTGTGTGTGTGTGTGTGTGTACATATACATATAATCGTTTTCATGGATATCGTTCTTCTAATGCTGTCCACTATTTTTTTGAAACTCTGTCTTTCATTGTTCTAAAACGTGCCAAGTAGATTAGGCTGACTAGCCAACCACCTCAGGGAACCACCTGTCTCAGCACTGGGCTTACAAGCATGTGTCACCGCACCTGGCTTTCTTAAGAGGGTTCTCAAAGACTGAAGTCAGGACTCATATGAAGGAGTCAAGTGTTTTACAGACTCAGCTGACTCCAGAGCTCCTTCCCCTCATCTTACAGGAGAGGATCTCTGGATGTCGAGTTGGGTTGCTTATGCCTGTTCCAGACAGATGACCAGACTGGGAGAGCATCCTGGGTGCCAGAAGCCTGACCTGTACCTGTCCCAGGGGCACTCAAGGCTATGGAGGTAGCATCACCAGGCATCTCTACCACAGGATGGCACTTCTGGAAAGACCTCAGGGTTACTTTAGAAGGTTCCAGGAAGAATGCCAGAGATCTTGGGAAAGGAAAACATTCTAGAATCTACTGATGATACTCATAGATGGGCCAGAATGTGTGATGGAATGAGCAAAACCCCATTTCTATTCAAAGAGCAAGCTGCCCTCAGCTCCCCCCAAGCAAGCAGAGGACCTCTGCCAGGTGAGCCCTTCAGCTGATCTACGGTGTGACTTGGCTGATGGTATTGGCAACTCAAGGACAAAAGTGGTCTACTACTGCCACAGAAAGTTGCCACAACTCTTCACAGGGCTGAAGAAAGAAAACAGGTGCATTCAGCAATAGCATGATTGCATCTTAAAGGGAAATGATCCCAAGGCATTTCACTGAAAATTAAAACACAGTGGACATGGGGGGCGCAGCACTCAGGCAGGTGAGCCAAGAGGGTTAAGAATAAAGGACAGTCTGGGCTACACAGAGAGAAATATCAAAATAATAATAATAATAATAATAATAATGACAATAATAATCATAATAGAAGTAGAAAAATAATGAAAAAGAAAATAAAAAGTAAAAACATTAACACCTCACTTGCCAAAAAAGAAAACAACCACCACAACATAATAAGAAACAAAAAGCAAAACAGATTCATTTCTCATGAAGCGCTAAAGGCCCAGAAGAAGGAAGCTGTGTTCACAACGCCCACGCCATTCAATCATGTGACCTGGACATTACTCACGTCAGAGCTGCATTCCGCCCCCATTCCTACCCAGGGTAACCCATATTAGCTCCCTTCTTCCTCCGGCTCACTCCACAAACCCCATGACTGGTAATTCTATGTTCATGGTTGCTATCCACACTGCCTGGTTGAGAGTCTCCTTCATATGTAAATATAAAACTTCTTGCAAGAGCCACAACAGGTAACTTTATGCCTCCCGATTAGAGCCCGGCTTCCCTGTTTGCAACCCATCTATCCTTCAAAGCAAATTTACCTGCCGCCATTATTAGCCACTCTTTTTCACAGTGTTCCTCCTGCCAATGTTTCCTGAATTCTCCATTGTTTGTTCATTCTTTCTATCATTATATAGTGATGTATTGATTAATTTTGTGGGTTTGTGGACTTAACCTAGCTACCCAGTGCCATGCTGAGGACATTCATGCCTCACTACCTCCCATTTCCCTATGACCCCCGCCTACCTCTCTCTTCCTTACAAATCTCTTTCTCATATTTACATCTGTCCATTTTGTTTTGTGACCCAGAGATTCTATCCAGGACCATCTGTGTGACTATGAGCTTGGAGCTGTCTATTAGAGCCAGGTAAACTCAATAGCAGGTACACAGGTGAAGATAGACTGCCCATCCCCCAGACTCTATCAATAGCCAACTGTACCACAGTAAGAAGTCGGGTGCCAGCAGCCTCTCACATCCATGTGTGATTGTTCATAGAGCCAGTGCAGGCAATCACAGTTGGGCTAAGTTCACCATCACAACGGTTATGTCAATGGGAGAGGGGGACATTTCACATGGTTCTTTTCTGTGATTGCCCTAAACCACTCAGTAAAACTATAATTAAAGGTGGGAAATTGTTTTGTATGCAATGTTTAGGGACTAAAAGTATTTGATGCCAGTGGCTTTTGTTTTGTTTGGGTTGTTGTTACTGGATATTTTCTTTATTTTTGTATCTATGCATTCATACTAAGATACCTTTGAAGAGGTGAGCTAAATCTAAAATGACACTCTTGTATATGGCGTAAACATCTTGGGCCTATGTCCTTAAGAGCACTGTGTATGCCATGTTCTGTGCTTCTGGGCTTTGAGTGGAACTCAGCCTATGAGTTTAGATGGCATGTTTTCCATGGATGCCATCATGCTGCTGATAAATCAGTTTGGGATTTGGAAGCATTTCAGGCATTTCTGTTCATGTTTTCCTAGGTAGGATGGCCAACCCACCCCACTTCTATGGCTCCACCAAATAGTTATATAGTTTCTTTGATTCTCAGGTTAGAGGGTGTATTTGCTTGTCCTCGGCCTTTTTTCTTTTCTTTCTAGGGACTGGAAAGGCGAGGCACGCTCTGCATCTTTCTCTACAGAGAACAGTATTTACCAAGAACAAGACGCAGCTGGCTGAGGATCCCCTGGTGCCCAGTCTCCCTCACCTGCTCCTGTTGCTGCTTGGCCAACTCCATCTGCTGGCGCTGTTTCTCTATCTGCGACGCAGCCAACTTCTTCTGCTCGTCATGGGCAGCCAGGAGCTGTTCCCGTAGACTGGTTAGCTGATTGATCATCCCCATGAGCTGCCGTTCCTTCTCAGCGAGGCTCTCAGGAGTCCCTGAGAGGAACACAACAGTAAGACACATAGGAGAAAGAAGAATGCAGCCAGGCATGTTTCCAGGAAAATGATTCTGCTACAGAGGGAACTAGATCAACTAACTACCTGATTGGTCCTGATTGGTAATGCACACATACCTAACTTCTTTTAGATTTTCCCTCAAGAAGGAAAAGCAATTGCTACTTGCTTATCAGTGATACCAGAACCAGGCTGAGGAGACGGCTCAGTTAATGAAGTGCTCACTCTGCAAGCCCCAGTACCTGAGTTTGATTCTCAGCTCCTACCTAAAATGTCAGCACAGGAATCAAAGCTTACTGTGGAGATGGAGACAGGGTGCTTTCTGAACAACAAATCTAGCCAGTCAGAAAGCTCCAGGTTCATGGAAAGACATGAGATAGTAAAAGTGAGGTGGAAAGTAAGTGAGAAAGACATCCATTGGGGTCAGCCTCTGCTTTCTATAGGTATAAGCACACTTGTGTACATGTGCCAACTCATGTGTATGTGCACACATGCACACACAAAGACACACATGTGCACATACATGCACTTGCAAACACATATAGACAGGCACACACATACATGCAGACACATGCACACACAAACATAACGGATGCCAGAATGAGCAGACATTCTGATGTTTTTACAATAAATACTCTGTAGCTTTCGTATCTTTTACGAGTAAATTACAAATTGCTGGTGAGCGTCTTTGATTCTGAGGGTCTATGATAGACCTGCAGGGGATTAAAGATGCCCGAGCCAGAGATCTTGCCCTTTAGGCGTTGTTGTAACTAAACAGGCAAAACACAACCAGGGGAAATTCATAGCCAAATTACGGTGAGATCAAGGCATTGTCAAGAAGAGGATCTGCCTTTCATTTTTCAAAAAAAGCTTTGTTTTATTATTTATGTGTCTGTGTGTATCTATATGCACATGAGTCCCCCGGGAGTCAGAAGACAGTTCTGGCTCTCATGGAGTTCCAGGAGGTTGTGCGCTGATGACGTAGGTGACAGGAACTGAACTGTGATTCTTCTGGAAGAATAGCAGCATCCATAACCACTGAGCCAACTCTCCAATCCTTCCATTACTTATAAATCAACCAGGAAGATGAGCATGAGAAATTCTCTGTTGATATAGGGACAAGACCTTGGCTCACAGCCTGTGGTCCAGTGTCAGAGCATGTGTGGTAATGGGTTTATCCCCAGGCACCACAACCAAGGAGGGAGTTCTAAAACATGGCCAACTATGTCTCAGATCATCTTCTCATTTCCAAAGCCAGAATACAGTCAACAAGGCAAATATCCAAGAGTACTACAGGTTCCCACTGAGGGATAAAATGAGGTTGGTCAAAGAGAATCACCTTAGGTTTACCCAAAATCATACATGAATCTAGATGCTGATAAGTCACAATGGTCATTTAAAGGAAGTGCATAGTCCAGATACTTACAGTGCCTGCACATCTTAAGTGAGGCTCAGCAAAGCATGCTGCACCGAGACAGAGATGAGGCTAGCTGAACTGTTCTAGAACTCATCAGAGGACTAAGTCCCCTATTGTAAGGTGCTAGCTAACAGTAGGGCAGGTTGCATTCCTTAATTCCATTTTTCACTTCAAACAGATGACACTAAGCACTGCTCTAATCACACATTTGCCATATATATATATATATATATATATATATATATATATATATATATATATATATATATATATATATATTTAAAAAGATCTCCACCTTAGTCACCCTTGACAGTCAACTGCATCCCTTTTTATGAAGAAAAGAGTTCCTTTTTTTAAGGAGGAAGAATAGCTATAGTGAGTGGCTTGTTTTCAGGTCTTCTTTTGGAAAAGAAAATTTTTAAAAATACGGTTTCCAACACATTGCTAAGGAACACACAAAAAGTGATTTGACATAGATGGACATAAGGGAAGAATCACTATTTGTGATATTGTATTACCATTTATTTATTATTTGTATGTATGTATGTATGTATGTATGTATGTATGTATGTGCAGTTGTGTGTATGCCACAGGTGTTCTCTCTCTCTCTCTCTCTCTCTCTCTGTGTGTGTGTGTGTGTGTGTGTGTGTGTGTGTGTGTGTGTATGAAAGGCTAACCTTGCACACCATTCTGATAGAATGAGTAATTGAACGTAGTCCATGGAAATTCAGTTAGACTGGCTGGCCATAGAGCCCCAGGGATCCTCTTGTCTTCATAGTCCAGTGCTGTTACACTTGATTTTTTAGGTGGGTACTGACCATCAAATTTGTGGGGTAGGCACTTTACCCAATGAGCTATCTTGCTAGCCCTTATTTATAATATCTCTTATTATGAACACTTAGCTTTGTTTAGAGCAGTTGGTTATGAGATCATAGCAATTAAGTTAATATATTTCAGTGTAGGCATAACGTTATTGTGTGTTGTGTAAAGGTTATCCTTGTATTATTCAAATGCTGATTACTGTGCTGCCATATCTGGTTGCAATCGTTATTCTGAGAATCCTGTCTCAATGTTGTGCACATTTCTCCGCAATTATTCCCTGACTGGTCAATTAAAGGAGCTGTTCAGCCAATGACTGAGCGGGGCAGAGAATATGGCTGGACTTTTCAGCTAGGGAGGGAAAAGGAGAGAGGGGAAGTGAGAATTCACCACAGGGAGTGGGTCCAGGAGACACCATGAGAGAACGCCTGGAGCCCAGAGAGCCAGATCAGTACTAAAATGCAAGTAGTATGGGGATTTGACTGGGAGGTAGCCAGATTATCTCAGAGGATTAAAGTCAAGTAATACTGCCCAGTCGTACCCTTAAATCTTGCTCAGTAAATATAATAGTCATGTCTCAATTATTCGGGAGCTAGCTGGGTTAAGAGAAAAACTGTAACAAACACTTATTACAGCCACTAACACCTCAGAAATTTGTGTTCTATCACAACCGAGACATCTTACTAAGGAAAATGAGCTTTGTGACTATTCTATGTCAATATTAAATAGTCTAAATACACCCAGAAAGCTCTCCTTCATGGGAATATCCACTCGACATGAAGATGCTAGGCTATTATTAAAGCTCTGAATTGTGAACAAGGTCCAAGGCATGTTTAAATCCCTCAGTTAATAGTCAATATTATACCTAAGGATACTCATTACTTCTAGGAGACCCCACATACAGAAACACATGCCAAGGAATATAGACACAAATAAATATTTTAAATGTAAAAACCACGAATTAATCTAAATAGTGAGTCGGGATAATTAAATAGTCCTGGGGCATCTCAACTGGGAAGCATTGCCATTTTGAAGAATGATGACATGGGATTTCTTCACTCTAGCTGTTCACGTGAAGAGCCCGAGGAAGTGATGCCTTTGGGTTAACACATCCCATGCACATGTCTACACCACGGGGAGAAGACTGAAATGTAGTGGATCCACATAGTTTTAGTAAATATTTTAGATGATGACATTACATTAATCTTTTCTTCATATGTACATATTTGCTAAATTTTCTACAGTTATTATTTATATTTTCAGAAAATTTATCTCACCTCAATGCACAGCATTATAATTTAGGCACCCCAGAGGCACAAGTCCATACCTACAAGCTGATACAACACAGGGGTACGCAGAAGTACAGTATGTGGCAGGGAGAAAAAAAAAAAAAAAAAAGCTATTCTGGCTTTCCAGACAGGAAAGATTAGCAAACTTCTTAGACTGTCACTAAGCTATATAGATAAAATATATTTCATGTTTAAAATAGATGTGTGATTTTACATTTGATTCTAATTTTGTGAACCTTGATCCTACTCCAGAGTGCCTTCTCTCCAGGACTAAAGATGGAATCTGGGGCCCAGGGCATGCACACTCACACTCTTCCAAGGAACCACACCCTAGGACCTCACTTCTCCTCCAACTCCCCCATGAAAAAACACACTCCCTGTGTGGCCAGATCTTCACTGAGTCTCCAAGCCCATGGTAACCTGAGCTCCTAATTGAAACATCAGCTCCTCCCCTCCGCAGGCAAAGCAAACCAGCATATGCCTGCTAGACAATGAGCCCCTGAACTCTGGCTAATGAATGACATAAAGAATAACTCCCTTCACTTTTCGCTTTTCTCATACTCGGTCACCGTGGGTTACTAAGACGGACTAGGGGCTTTTATTTCATCAGTACAAAGACTAGGGGCTTTTATTTTTGAAATACTGTATAGAATTCAAGTTTGGATTGCTGAGAGTTTAGACAAGAAGGTAGAATTTTTACAGTGATCTCAGTTTCTATGAAAATCCTAAACTAAAACAAAGAGAGAAGTTGAGAGCTATACTTCCAAATTCCCTCATTTTCCATGATGACTGTGCAGTGTAGAAAGAGGCTCGCCCAGTGGCCTGTGGACAAGAAGGGGCTAATGAAGAGTCAATCAGCATTCTAGACATACATGCACACAAAAAGGAGAATATTACCTAGATCCTGGGAAAACTCCAGACCAGAATATAAAAGTCAGCAGCTAGTGTCTACTCATTTAAACCCAGAGTTCCTAGAGGCAAACCACATCACTCTAAGGAGCGTCCTTGTGTGCAACGATCTCTGATTCAGAGCCATGGAGCATATTCCTGTGTTTTGAGGACTGCCCGCCATTGATGCTGGTGTCGCAGCTTCTAGCACATGTGTGCTTGGATCTATGTTAGTATAGCTTTAGCCTCCTTGGGATGAATGCTCACTAAAGGTAAAAAAATATCCAGTGTCATTCTTTCAGATGCCCTAGTAACCAAGGTGGGACAGTCCCATATGCTCACATATGCTCCTCTGAGGCAGTGTGGGCCAGAGTACTTCTTTGTATAATGAGAAGACCTGTGGACTGAGCACCATCACCAATTCTCCTGCCTCTGTGAGGACCATAGCCTAGCTGGAAGTCAGGTATCCCCTTCACCCTTTGTGTCTTTTTTCTTGTCAAACACATTAAAAATCCTGTCCGCCATGGAACAGAGCACACATCTCATGGATCTGTGTCTCTAACACCACGTGTTAATTCCTGGCATGCCTCTCTCTTACATCACCTAGGTAGTCTGTCTCTATCCCCCCTACCACAGTCTATTGCTTTCCCCAGTAAATCTGAGAGCTCAGGAAAATGTTCAGTGTGCTACGCTTGGAAGAGGACATCAAAGCACACCACCCAAGTCGCAACAACAATAACCACCCCACCCCCACTGTCGCAGAGTCATCATGGTTATGGGGCAACATTCGATTTGTTTTCCTCACAGAACCCTGCATGAGAAGCAGCATCCCCCTCGTCCTGCGTCTGCACCATTTTCTCCTTTGACAGGATGCTTCTTTGAGTCCCTCTTTGGGAGCACACACCTTTGCTTGTCTATCACTCCCTCATCCAGAACAGGGTCTCACCCATGGACATAGAGCATGTACTGAACCAATTTCCTTGGGGAGGAGCCTGTTAGATCACATGATTTCTCATCACTAAACTCAAGATGGCCTCCCTCGTGGCTTATAACACCAAAGTGTCCTTAGAAATTTCTCAGCTTCCCATATTCATTTGAGGATTATAGTTAAGCAGAGTCCAGCATGGGGACTGTGTCCAGAGAAACAAGTCCTTAGGTGATGTCATGTGGGAATATCACATACTGTTCTTAGATCAGCTAAGATGATAGCCGTATTTCTAGGCAGCGTCATCTGTGGTATCGACTGTCAAATTTGTAGCCTGAAGTTGAAAATAATGTTGATAGCCAGTGAGACAAATACTTCCCAGGACTGGCTTCTTCCATTCATTGAGTCGCATCTACAATACAGCTCCTGTGGGACTCGTACGGCTTTGAGTGTTAGTGCTATGCACGGGGTAAGCCAGGAAAAAAAATGGTTGCCTATAATATAACTCTATATGGAAGAGATAACAAATTAATAAAACTCAGGCCCTTGAGATGGAACCTGAAGGCCAGCTCCTCTAAGAACCTCACTTAAGCATTGACATTAAAAAGGTGACACCCCTCATTTCCTGTCAACCAATATTGTGCACTGTATGTCGCATTTGTGTTGGCATTTGCTTTAATATGTTACCTGCTGGATTGTAAACTCCAGGATGGAAGGGCACCAGTTTATTCTGCACTGTTGTTGTCTACAGAAGGAGGCCGCACACTTCCTGGGCACCTGGCATGTACTAGCTAAATGAACAGAATCAACCCGAGGAAAGTCAGAACGTCACAGAAGTCTACGCACAGTTCTATCTCCAAGGCTGATCCTTCAAGTAATCCTTACTACATTCTAACAAGCTCTCCTTGACATGGTCAAAATAAAAAATGAAGAATAAAAGGAGGATAGAGAGATGGCCCAGGAGTTACGGGGGGTCATATGCCCTTGTAGAGGATCTGACTTCAGTCCCAGCACCCACACAGGGCAGCTTGCAACCTCAATCTTCAATCTGCAGGATCAAGAACACTTAGGTGGCAAGCCATCTCTCCAGCCTTCAATAAAGAGCAAACACTTCTACCTTTCTAATTCCATTCAAAGAACGTCTATCAAGCTGATTCTACTCACATACTTAATGTGCCTCAGATGTTAAAATCAGTTTTTCATAATATCACATTCTATTTGCTGTGTTTGAATCGTGATCAACAGCTGTCATATATATATATATATATATATATATATATATATATAAATTTCTTTATTACTCCATTTTATTGTATGTATATGGGCATTTTGCTTCCAAATATATCTGTGTAGTACTTGTGTGTCGTGCTGGCAGAGGAAAGAAGAATGTTCTGGATTCCTTGGAGCTGGAGTTAGGAATTATATACAGGTGGCGTGAGCCATTTAGAAGGAGCTCTGAACCAAATCCTGGTCCCCTTCAAGAACAGCCATGGTATTAACCATTGAACCTAGCGTGGTATTTTTTTTTTTTTTTTTTGATGTTTACTGCACAAATATGCTCTGGTTTCAAAGATTTGGTCTAATATAAAGTAAGGAAGGTCAGCATGTGACCAGGCCCAGGACACAGGAATGTGTGTATGGGGAGAGCTAGGCACCAACCACTCCGGCTGGAATTTCATGGAGGCTCTTCAGGTACAGGCTGTCTAGAAGTGTCCTCAGGGTTTAGAGGCCCTGTGAGATGGTCTTGTCTAATGTTATGAAAGACAGACCATTGCACATCATGCAGAAGGCACAGACTGCATCAACACCACAACTACAGTGTGTGGTTTAGGACACGTGTCTCTGGTTATTATCAGTTTCTAACAATCCGTGAACTAGGATAGGATGGCTATCAACAATTTTGTAAGAAAGTTATTCATGGTGTCATAAGCAATACTTAACTGTGACTTCCTCTAAATGAGCGGACTAGGAAATAGGAACCACAAGACATAACCTTAATTTCCCTGGGTACTGGGAAAAATTGGGGTCACATGACTGCTCACTGCTGTGGCTGCAACATGCCCCCTTACTAAGATTAGTATGAAGTTAGAAAACTGCGGGTTTGGATTAAACCACCCCAACAATCCAGATTGAATTTTCACACCCTATGGAGGAGCCTGTATCTAAAATGTTATAATTTCAGCTTCTCTCCAGTCTGTCAATTGCTTTAAATGTCTGGATAATACTGTTGATGATGCTATTGCTTTTGCTAATGCAAGATCAGGTAAGACCTGATGTAAGTACTTCCTAGCCTACCTGAAGCAAACGTTAGGAAGCATCTGTCTTGCACTCAGGACAGTGGATGTCAAAACCCACTCTCGTGGCCCCACGCCACTGAGGGGAGCAGCATGAGGCTCCCCTCATCCCTAAATTTGCTTGTGCACCCAAAAGCAAGCCCTAGAGAGCACGGATGTTTTGAGTCTTTAGGAGCACTGCGCCACTCCCTGTCATCAGACTCTCTTCAGTCTCATGAAATTTTGAAATATTTTTTAAATAAAACATGAACACGTCACTTAGAAGCAACTACAAAGGGTAGAAAGTGAACTTGGAGAACTAAAAACATAAACACTTGTTTTATTTGGAAGTAAACAACTCCACAGGATGTACCCGACATCTGGTCGACTCTTCATTAAACATCTTCAGGGTGCGTCAGGCCTCACAGGAAATCAACACTCCCACCTTTCCCGAAACTGTGAAGACTTACATGCTTCCATTCAGTGTGCAAATATGTCCCTCACAGGTTACTCATTCTGATGCTTCTTTGTCCTTAAACAACTACAGGGCCTAAAGCGAATGGGTTCAGGACACCTTCCCAAGTGACAGAATGACGAATGGATGAAAATGCTTAGCTGTTTCAAATTTGCAAAAGTCTACATGAGTTGGATCACTTCTCAGATACAGTCCAACTGTGTCTTTGAGCCAGGGTCATTTAATAGCCCGGAATGAGCCAAGCAATCTTGGCTAGCTAGGCCGAGATGCCTGCCTCCTAGTCCTGAGATAACAACCAAGATACCAGATGCAGCTTAGTTTGTAACCCTGGGTCTGGGACTTGAACTTATGTTCTTAAGCTTGCCGGGCAAGCCCTATACCAGCTGACCAAGATATCTCACCAGGATTTATATCTCTTCCTTGAAAAAAGAAAAATAAAATGAATAATCAAAAAAAGCAAACCTTGTGTCTGATTTCTGTTCCATGCCTGCTTATTTTCAAGTTGTCTTAATGCCATTTAAACGGAGTAATTACCTCTTTCAAGGCACATACTCAATATGCCTGTCTATTTCAAAAATGTACATCACCTGAGAGATTATCTTAATCCAGGTATTGACTGCACTCAGCCTCTGCTTAGTTCCTAAGCTCAAAGGCAATTGTCTTGCCCAAGGGATTATTGACATGAATCCAGAGCTCTTCAGTGTTTGCCTGTATATCATCTAGAAAGAACAAAATTCTGAACCTGAAATAGTCATATTTTTATATTATCAAGAGCAGTTGGCATTTCCTTCTACACTACATAGATAACATTTTGAAAGATTTAACTAATAGAGTAGAACCTTTGAGTCCCGGGCAGGGCAAGAGAGATCTATTCAAACAGTTCTGGGGGGTGGCCTTGTCCTGGACTTTTCTGAGAAACCTGGCCAGCAAACCTCCCAATCAGTGTCCCACTTTCATTACAGCAGTGGGAGAAATAAGTGAGAAGCATCTGCATGTAGACATGGATATTATTTTCTACAAGTGCATACGGCAAGTGATAAGTAGTGTTCACAGTCGCTTGGCTGAAATGAACAGTCCATTTAGACTAGTCAAAGCCATCATGGATCCCCAGACACTGACCTCAGTTGAGGGGCCAATTCAGAGACCTTCAGTGTCAAGGAATTCCATGCTGGCTGAGATGCCCTGGGCCTCACAGGTAGCTAGCTGGAGTGAGCTTCCGCATCCCCACCAGTGTGCTGCAGAAGGCACCTGTCACCTTGTTCACCACCGCTGCTTACAGCTTTGGCTGCAGGTGACATAGAAGGTTTCTGAGAGATCCCAGGGATGCAATATGTCTGTACAGAAGGGAAGAGACCATTTCCTCAGGAAGCTCCTCGGAGTAAAGTATAAACGGCCTGAATTTTGTTGGCAAAGCTTTGGAGAGCAACTGTTGCTCCCAAACTAGATCCTGTGAGCCTTGCATGTGTACAGGAGACAGTGATTTCTACTATGTCTTTAAAACCGAATGGGTCACATCTCCAAAGTGCCAGAGTATAAAGTGGTACAATACCAGGCAAAATATTCTAATGCTTTTTTTTTTTCTTTTCTTTCTTTTTTTTTTTTTAAAGGGAACTTTAAGGGCCAGTGACATGGCTCTGTGGCTAATGGCACTTGCTGCCAAGCTTGAGGGCTGAGTCTGAGCCCTAGTGCCTAGCTGATGGAAGCAGAGCACTGACTTCTAGGATTCACCCTCGGCCTACACATAAGTGCATGTGCAAATGTGTATACCCACGTCCGAAAGTGCACACATACACAACAAATAAATGGAAAATTAAGAGACAAGTAACTCCCTTCTCAGAGGTCAGTGACCTCTGCTAACATTGTTTCTTGAGCAAAGAGAGTGAAGCTAGAACAGAAAGACTATTATTTATGGACAGCCCACACCCATCAAACCGACATACTCTTCCTACTTGAAAAGTTTGCCACTGGTTATTTTCGAATATTACCAGGGAGAAACACTTTCATAAACTTTCTAAGTTCTGACTCTACTAATTTGTTCAAATACCTTGAAAGTCATTCATGGGTTAAACCCTTAAAGCTAAAGCACAAAGGATGGCGTTTAGCCACTGGCTTGGCTACAGTGTGAAATCTGCAAGAGGCTCTCTCCATCGACCGGCCCTCGTCCCTCTCTCATTCTCTTCTCCCCTCTGTTTCTCTCTCTTCATCTAATTATTTTCATGTCCTATATTCAATAAAAATTTACATAAAACTGGCCGAGATAAACAGAGGGGCACTTTCAGGACCTGAGGAGATCCAGTTAATGCTATGAACCTGACAGTCATCACCCCAGCATCCCCGAAAGTTCTGATCTATTCCGTGAAATGATCATTGGCAAACCAAGCAATCATTCAGCACGTTCCTGCTTTCATATCTTGAAAAAGTGCACAGGACCACTCCTTCCCTCCCCCAGCCAGAAACAGCACACAAATATGTTAGCCTCACACCTTCCTTCCTCTGCCTGGGATAAAATGGCCTCAGAAACAAGGCAGTCATTGTTCTCTGACTTCTTCTGAGGTGGCGAGAAACCGCATTCCTGGGCACTGCCTAATCTTTGTGCCTGACCCCCCAAATTCACTTAGCCCCAGAGGCAATCTTCCATTGTACCCTCTGCACCTATGAACAATGATTCGTAATTGCAACTGTCACACACAGTCAGCAGGCAAAGAAACTCAGTGCAGTTTTCCCTACTTCTCTGGGAAACCTGAGCCGAACACCTAATAACCATGCCCCAGCAGAAGAAAGACATACAGTTGCTTTCAAAATGCTTCTCGAAACAGCTTTTTTGAACAGAACCGGAGGACAATAACTGGACTTGGGCTCTGTATGTGAAGCTTGAAAGACCCAAAATTAAAGACAGAAACTTCTTTTGTGGTTTTACTAGAGCATCCTAAAGTAGCCCCAGGCTAGCCTCAAAGCAGAGAGCACAGAGCTTCCTTCCCCTACGCCTATCATCACGACTGTTGAGACTTTCAAGTCTGACTTGTGAAGGAAGAGGAGGAGGATCACAGGCTTAGGGCAGGCAGGCAGTCCTCTCTGCTCCACTCTTGGTGAGGCAGGAGGTCGGTGGAGGAAAACAGGAGGCAGGCACAAGAGGCATCCTTTGCCTCAGGAATCATGGGTTAAAAGTCCACCAAAAAGCTGAAGTGCTTGATATCCCAGAAAGTGAAGCTTTTTTTCTGTGTTCTCCTTAAGTTCTGTCAAGCTCTGAGGCATGCTAATTAGCCATTGAAATTTTCTTCCAAAATTAATGTTGGTCAACAAACTTGTTGATGGATCCTCATTCTCCCTACCCGTTCACGACCCTCCGAAGTCAGAACTTAGGTAACATCAAATGACAGACAAACGTGTGAAGTCGTCAGTCAAATGTTTTCTAGAACTTTTCAAACAGCCAGATATAAATGGTCTCTAGTAGGAGAAACAGTTGAAAAGGTAAATGCTTTGCTTCTCTCTATAATACTTGGAGGGGACAGAACCGTAAGGCTGAGACTATGTCTTTGATTCAGATACCACAAAGTTATTTAAACATGTGTCTACATATACACTAATATTAATCTGGAGATTCTTGAAATTTACCTTGAGCACCTGTTAGGGATAAGCACCACAGTCCATAAGCAAATATGATATTGTTGATGACATGCTATCTTGACATTCCCCAAATTAATATCACTTTAGAATTTAGAATCACGAGTATCCTTGTGGCAGCAACAGGGAGCTGTATGCTGCCCACTGTCTTCTGAGAAGTGGTGGTTTAAAACTAATTGAAAGGGTCATCTGTTTCTATTTCTACATGAAAAAATTAAATCTCCTCCCTTGTACTGGAAGTTTGTTACGGTATGACTATTCAGTGTCTTCTGAAGTCCACAGAGAGCTTTGATTGGTTATAATTGCTGATTCAAATAAGCTTAAAGCAGAATCATGTCTGACACTGACTTGAGACATCCTTGTACCGTGTCTTCCTTGCTGATCTTTGGCGGCTCCAGCTGTCCATTATACGTATGCATACTTCAGATATAGAGTGTGAAGTGTAATTTACGAGGCACGGTTTCTAACCTCGATGTGCTGTTGATATGTTCTTACCTTTGAAGTAAACCATTTAAGTCAAATAAGAGGAAGAGAAGCAGAGCATGCCACAGATAGACTGGGTTTGTGCTGTTAAGAAAAAAAAAAAACCCACAAAAACAACAAAACCCCATCCTTGATCCTTTACATACAAGCAGAACACACAGACAGACATGATCTGTCTCCAGCTAGAAGAGAGACCTGTCACAGAGCATGCGTGGAGCAAAGGGGCTGGGGACAGAAGTATTTCCATAACCACCAATAAATAGCAACTCCATTTCTGAACATTCTGGATAAAAGCGGGCATGCACTTCCTACCTTTTATCTCTCCAAAGTTCCCTGATCCCATTGCCAGGAGCTTGTCTTTCCAGTCCTTGGAGAGTAGTTTTTCGATACTGGGAGTGTCTGAGTAAAGAAAAAAAATACACTTATAAGCAAGGCAGCATGACTATTTGCAGCAGGCTCATAGAAGCCTAGCTGCTAAGAATAGGCCATCCTGGTCCTGGCCCCAGCTCATAATGGCTTCATCAACAAATTGATAACAGGGGAGGGGAAAAAAAGGAGTGTGTTTGGTCACCTGCTGTTTCGAAATCATTAGCTTCCCCCCTTCCAGAACAAAGGCATACTAATTCTTTATGACAATGGGCTCCTGTAAACCTACAGCTCATTGTTTTACAATTTAGTGAACAAATTCTCTCGCTATAATGGATGCTTGTCAATTTCAGAGTGTTAGTCGGCAGTCGGGAAAATAATTATGTTGATAAAATGCGGAGTGAAAAAAAAAAGGCGAAGAATTAGCCCTTAAATCTGCTACATGTAATGACGTCCCTCTGTGTGTTTACAGTCCCATGCACTTTATAATATGTGGAACATTGTGTGATGATAACTCCGCTGTGGCAAGATTTGTGAGCACACATTGAACACTGAAAAAAATAAATAAAGAAACAAACCAACCAAAAAAAAAAAAAAAAAAGGTAGACATGAAAGAAGCTTTTGAAAGACTGCAAACTCCGTGAACAAAGTAGTATCCCTAATGCAAATGCATTATTTGCCTATTTCGGATATGTAGCACGCCTTTTTCAAGAATCCCATGTTGGAACAGGACGGACGCATTCTAGAGCGCAAGGCCCTGAGTCACAGAGCTTGGTTTGGTTTTGTGGATACCTCATCTCTGCCCTCCCCGTTTGAACTGAGCCTGAACTTTAATATAACTGCAGTAAAATCAGGGAACGTTAGACTCCGTTCCAGACAATGGCATTGTGTGAGCATGCCAGTGTCGAGCTGGGGTACAATGATAGCACATTTCAATTCCACAGCTAGCCTACCATAAGCGAGAGCCAAGTGCTCCCAGCACTGAAGGTGAGAGCCCCCCATGCCTCGTCTAGAGGACAGCAGCGCACCTATTATCTTGGCTCTCAGATACATACTGCCTTCTCCACATCAGTGTTTATGTGCGTTTCTATTCAGATGATTATTTACCCCTAGGAGGAACAGAAAGGGAGGACTTGTTAACTTATCCGAGACTCTCTGTCCTAAGGGGTTTCAGCTAAGCTGAGGTTAAGAATGGACTATTTCTAAGATGTCAAAAAAAAAAAAAAAATGATTGGTGGACATTTAAATATCACTTAAATATATTTAATTATATTCAAATATCGAAGGTGTCAGGTGTTGTTTTACATTGTGTCCATATATGTGCATATGTAGGCAGGTTCCGTTCACGATAGGTGCTTGTAATAATATATGTCTCTCTGTGCCACGAAACACCCATTTCTAATTTTTATATTGAAGGGAAATCCCAATGAGCTTACTTGCACATTTTCCTACAATGCCCCCTTGTTTTTCTATCTCAGGTTTTGGAAATGATGCCAGACAGCAATGCCGTGGTCAGCCAGAGTGAAGAATGGTGTTGTAACTGGTGTTTCCACTTGCATCACGATATTTAAAGTAAGTTGAAAATACTTCTGCATGGAACTTCGGTGTGTCTACGTTCCCAGTGAGCACTGGGAAAAATCAGCTCTTAAACCTTTCTTATCAGAGTAGGTCAAACAAACACGACTGTTTCTTTATCCGGAGCTCAACGACAACAACAACAATAAAAACTCTGAGTAAGGTGTAAACAGGGCATGGCCAATATCGTATTTGTAGGAGGGGTTCTGTCAGTCATTAAAAGCTAACAAACCTTTGCAAAACAGGAATGTGGAGATGATAGAAATCCACTGTGCACGAACAATGGCTCCGGAGCTCCCTGCTCCACAAGCAGATCTTTTTCCTTCTAAGGCTATTGTCTGCCAGGTCCTGGCAAAGCCTTTCCCTTGCAGCTAGACAAAATATCTACTGTCGCCACCTCATAAAGGGACAGAAGTTTTCTGTCTAAGTTGCAGAGTTAAAGAAACAGCAGTCAGATGTGTGGGACCCAAAGAACATTCCTGGCCTTCCTATTAAGGAGCATTGAGATAGGACGCTCCCAGAGAGCTGGTTCAGGTTGACTCTTAGCATACAGAAGGGAAGGAGGGAGCGAGGGAGGGAGGGAAGGGGAGAGGGAAGAGGGAGCATTTGTGAAAACGGAAAATCAGAAATATGTCTAACTTGGGTTGTCATATCTAGGGATGGCTCAGAATACCAACATCTTCCACTGAGGTGTGAAATGTGTACCTCAGATTCAAATAGATGTCCTGAGTGGCCTCCGTCCCAGGGACTGTGCCAACGAATGGCCTCTCTTCTCTCACTGAACCATCACCAGAAGTCTGAGAAGGTATAATTACTTCTAAGTTGTGGGGTCTAAGAAAGACACACACACACACACACACACACACACACACACACACAGAGACACAGACAGACAGACAGGCAGACAGACACACACACACACACACACAGAGTCAGGCATAGACTAGCCTGTGGTTTTAAAATACATGATGGGAAAGAATAATGTCTTGGGCAGGGTTTTGCTTGTTCCCAGCGTCCCAAACACCTAGTGACAAGACAAGAAAGCTCCCATTCTGAAGGCTAATTGTTGAGCAACAAAGTAAGTCCCTCCTGTGTCATGACAAACTTCTCATGGTAGGTACAGATTGACATGCTTCTGCTTTGCTATTTAATAAAAAATTACCAGAGTTTAGGGAAATGCAGCACTCACTCAGGACGAAGCTGAGTCCAAATCTCCCAATTCGATGATTGAGGTGCTTACACACGTGCTCACACGTGGACAACATACAGACACACGCGCCCATTTCCTCTGTGGAAGAATCCTAGATCACAGAAACCACTCTAAACTCCACTAGAGTAAAAAATTCAAAGAATAAATTGAGTTTTCTACAATAAAATGTTTGTGTATCAACTACGGATTAAAAGGCTAGATCTTTCTTTTACAGTTCTCATTAGCACCAGAACTTAATCTAATTATATGACTTTGTGCCTGTGGAATTGGCCTTGCATGCTTTAAAAAACCCATCATGTGAATGTGTACAATGAAATCACTCTGTTTTACTCATAAGCTAGAAGAGCATGAGTAAAAAAGAATCCAGATTGTCACCTACCTTATGACAGCAGCTAGCTATTGGTAAGGGTGGGGTCAGGGCCCTCAGTGTTCACCTATATGAATTTCTGTCACATAACCGGGGTTAGCAAGTCTATTTGCCACAGTGCATTTCCATGGTCTCATGTCCCTACAGGTTGTTCCTATAGTGGTGCTAGGAAATGACCTCTAGTCATGAGAAGGTCAATGTCCTCCACAATGACCAAGCTTCTCAGGAGACAGTCAGGAAATTCATGATTAGAAACATGAAAGACAAAATGGCAAGATCCCAATGTTTACAATCACCTGTTTTCTCGTGTGAATTTAATAAAGGGATGTCTACCACAGCTCCGTAAGCACCACTCACTGTTAATGGTGTGAAAAAAAGATAGTGACTTACTATGCAATATTTAGTTTTCAAAAAAATGAGATTTACTTTTAAAGACACAGAGTTGAGTTTTATCTGGTGCGTGTGGTTGGTGTCTGTTTGCATTGCTGGTAAGTTCTGTTCTGTAAATGGCCTTTTTTTTTTTTTTCTGGACAGGATTTCACTGAGTAGACCAAGCTATCCCTCAGCCCACAGGGACCTTCCTTCCTTTGCTTTCCAAGTGTGGCGATTAAAGGCATGAGCCCGGGTATTTTTCTTAATTTAAACACTTAGAACTTTATTCTCCCAAACATTGGAGTTTCATAGGGAGTTCCTCAAATAAAGGCATTGTAAGAGTAAAGGTATCTTTAGACAGTGTCTCAGCCTAAGGAATGCTGTGATCTCTGAAACTTTTGACAGTAGTACGTGTAGTTAGCTTGCTCCATGTTATAGTTGGGGAAACTCAGGCTTTGCTATGAAAACCAGGGCTCTTCCTTCAAGGATTTGTCTTTTTAGTAAAAAACTAAACACATGCATAAAAGGTAATGTAAAGTAAATAAAGATAATGTGGAAAAACAAGCTGTGGACCATTAGCAGCCCAGAAGCACCCACCGCTGGTCCACTAGAGCCTCGGAAGCACCCATGGTCGGTCCACACATTCAGATGAGTCTATGGAATTGTTTAAGCTTCTCTCTGCCATCAGCAGCCAGTAGAAATACCGATTGTTTTCTCGTCTTTCTGGCATGATCATGTGAGCTTCCTCACATCACTGCCTGCGGCAATCCCCACCAAAGAAGCTCCGGAAGTTGCCAGCCATTGTTATGGCGGCATCCTGCCTCTTTAGGGCCCCTTCATTTCCCTGTAACTCTCACTCCCATTTTCCCTCCAGTGCCAAACCCTCTTAAGACCGACTCCCTGGGCCGGAACAATGAGACCTGGAGAGCCATGCCAACATATTGTAATTCTCCAGCAAGCTGCCAGTGCCAAGAATTAAACCACATTCCTGCCAGCTCAGTAGCTTACACATAACCTGAGGATTGTGCTTTGTGCGTATGTACGTTATTTTTCTGTTTTAATTTTCTGTGAGCTACTGTGGCAGAGCACATTGAGAAATTGAAAGAGTAAAACCTATGTATGCACAATATTTGACTTTTTAGACTAAAGCCCATTGAATTAGGCTACAGGAAATCTACCACTGTGTATACTTTAAATTTGAAGCTTCAACTGAACCTGGAACTTACTCTGTAGACCAGGCTGGCCTCGAACTCAGAAATCCGCCTGCCTCTGCCTCCCAAGTGCTGGGATTAAAGGCGTGCGCCACCACTGCACCGTGTTGATGCATGCATACGTGTAGCAAGGGCATCGCACCACGGAAGGAACAGTCATAGTTAAATTTCAAATATGCCAATTGTTTCTCAAATCAAGAAATAAATGCGCGTGTAGATAATCCAGAGGCTGAATTTTACAACTGGTAAGGCTTTTTTCTCTGTCATTTGGAGAAGTATTTTATGAAAGCAAATGGTTAGATACAAACTGAAGAAACATAATTGGGTGATGTAAAGCTAAAACCAAAGCAGAATAAACATCCTATCATCATGCAGACCTAATTTACACGTAACAAATGTGGAACCCTTTTCTACAGGACTTGGATATTTTGAGGTGCTAATAGACTGCCAAGGAAGCCATGGAATATACAGTGTTTAAATATTTTATCCAGGATATCAGAGTTTGCAACGGCCCGGTCGTAGTCAGTACGACTTAAAAACAGTCTAGACTGAACTCTTCACTGATGGTCAGTAGCACAACCAATGGGCAAGTTTCAAATACTCACGCAAAAACCATAAACCGAATTAAACCTAAAGGCAGGACATGTGGCCTCATCCCCAGCACAGACTTCTCTTCAACAAGCCACAGGGCTACAGTCTACATTCTGGCTTCTGTTTTGTGGTTAGTCCTTGGACTGAACTCAGGGCCTTATACATACTAAGCAATCGGCCTTAGTTGTATGACTCCCATCATACATTCCTTTACTAGAGAGCTAAGCTTTGGGAAGCATGGGATCTTAGTTCCGTTTTCTTTACCGCCTTCAGGATCAGCTGATTAATAAGTGGCAGGCGATGCTGTTGGAATTGCCACAGTGAACTCGATCACCTCTGTGAGGACTTATCCGTCTTCACTCCCAAATGTGCCCTCTGAAAGCCCGCAGGAACAGAAGAGTAAAGGCAATCTTATGAATCAGTACAATTCCAGGTCAGCATGTTGCTGTTTAATTATTCGGGTAAAGACAATAAGGATTTGTGGGGGGAAGACTCAGGGAAAGCTGCAAATGACATCAATAGAGATTCACTTCAGGAGGACAGCATCTTGTCAAGACAATTCTCAGGGGCGACTGTTATACAAACCAGGGTAAGCAGTAGGTTCTTACATATAAGAAAAGCCCTGTGTACACTTGAGACCAGTAGGGCCCAGGGTAATTCCGGAGCCCACACATCGCTGCAGCAGCACTAGCAATGTCAACTTCCGGGATACATTACAAAGTTCTACACATCTCCGCAAACCACAGAAGTCAAGCTGACGTTCCACAGCCCTCAGACTGCAGCAGCCCCACGTTTTTTATGTAATTATCCTCAAGTTACCTAAGCCTGGTATTAGTATTGTCAAAGAGCATGCCTGTTTTCACTTGAACGTTATTAAAAACTTTCTAGAAGAGAAAGAAATGGCTTTGACGAGGCTACTTTTACGAGCTTTAACATACAATCAATCCCAAAGACAGACAAGACCCAAGTTACTTGGGATAAGCTTACATTTTTTTGTTGTACTGGCTGGAAAATTGGACATGTTTGTTTGGTTGTACCCAACCTGGAATCACCTTTTAGAAGAGCATTTTTTCATTGCACAATTGAATATGCCAAAATTAATATGGTATAGTTGCCAAGTATCTATAATCCTTATTTGCTCCTTACAAGGATAATCTGTGTGAATGCTGTTGTATCTTTTTTTAAGACTTAATTTTTATTAATTCACATGTGTCTCTATGTGAATCTCTGCCAGGAGAGGGCATTAGATTCCCTAGAGCTGGGGTTACAGGCAAGGGTAGACGCTTTAGTAAGACAAGGGTGCTGGAAAACAGACCCAGGTCCTCGGGAAGAAGAGTATGTGCTTTTTACCACTAGGCCATTGCTCTAGCCCAGTGGTTCTTAGCCTGTAGGTCATGACCCCTTCGACAAATCTCTACTCCAAAAAAGTATTTATATTATGATCTATACAGTAGCAGAATTACAGCTAAGAAGTAGTAACAAAATAATTTTATGGTTGGGGTCACCTCAACATGAGGAACTGTATTAAACGGTCCAGCATGAGAAAGGTTGAGAACCACTGCTCTACCCCACCCCTGTGTGTGTGTGTGTGTGTGTGTGTGTGTGTGTGTGTGTGTGTGTGTGCGTGCGCGTGCGCGCGCGCGCGCGCACATGTGTGAGACTGGTTTCGTGATCTGACCTGAACTTCTGATCCTCCTCCTTCCAGTTCCCAAGTTCTAGGTCACAGACATTGCTCACTCTGCTCAGTCATCTTCTCTGTGCACATCCACCGTAATGGGCAAGCAGTGGAATTGCTGATCACCTCAGTCACCCCTATCAAAAGCTAGCTGGACTTGTGTAGCCTGCAGACATTTCTCCGTGGTAGTTTTATTATTAGATCCCACCAAAAACACTGCAAGCTATGTCGGGGCAACATTCCAACAGGGAGCTGCGGAACGTTAAGTCCTCTGGTACAAAAACTCTTTGTCTTTTTACTACTGGATATAAAAAGAAAAATAATGATTTAATGTCATAAAACCTGACTCCATCTCTTACCGGTTTATTGCTCTTTGGCAAGTAATTTACCCTCTTGCTACCTCAAGTTACTCACCTGAAAATAGGATAATGACTGCTCTTATCTCCTGTTTGCTGTGGAAGCTAGTGTACGCACAGCCTTTAAATAGGGTTAGGCTCATAATATCGCTGAAAAATGTTAACCAGTGTTACAGGTACAAGTCAGCTGATAGCTATCGGCTAGACCCCCTTCTTCACACACAGGCACACAGAAACAGACACATACATACACATGTATGCACACACACACATATACATACACATGTATGCATAGACACACACACACAGACACACACACACACACACACACACACACACAGAAACACACACAAATACACAGACACACACATGGACACACACAGACACACACACAAATACACAGACACACATGGACACACACATACACACACAGACACACACATACATATATATACAGGAACACACAGAGACAAACACACAGAGACACACACGGACACACACAGACACACATACAGGCACACACACACACACATATATATATACAGGAACACACAGATACACAGACACACAGACACACAGACACACAGACACACACACACACACACACACACACACATATATATATATATATATATATATACACAAGAACACACATATATACATACACAGAAACCAATGCACCTATGCATACACACATGAATCTATACATAGACAAACATGTACACACATACATGTTTACACAATCACATGTATATGCAGACATACATAAACACACATGTACCAAACCCTTAAATACATACATACACACGTACACACAACAGACATGCGCGCACACACACATATACACATCAACACATACACACATCTGCCTTCAACTGTAATTACACAGCACTAGTGTTTCCCACACGTATTTCTATGAGGACGGTCAATTTTTGTCCTTTACGATGAGGAAATAAGCACAGTGGTAAGGAGTGGGATGATTATTTGTAGGTTTAGATATGAAATATCTCAAAAAGCACAGGCGAATAAAGAGGTTCAACTGGTCTTTCTTTCCTATTTCCTTTGGACAGCCATCTTTCCAAAGGCCCCAGGGTTGCCAGCACTCTAAGGACACACACCAGCAGCAGTTTGTAGCTTCCATTCATTAGCATTGCAGCCCCACCCACCACCGACCACCACGTACCCTGCTCTTCCACCTCCACAGTGACAACAGTTTAATTTTAACAGTGGGAGGGCACGGCTCTCACATACACGCCCTTTCATAAAACGCATGGCTAATGAACACTGTCCATTTAGAGCCAGAGAAGTCACGAAGTCAGAAATGAGTAGACAGGGTGGGGAGGTGAGCATCAAGTTCCACACTTGTTAGTTTCCATGAGAGAGTGGGGACTAGAGAGCAGGAGGGGGCCAGGGTCGCTAGGAGGGGAGATCAGAAAGGACATACGACATGACCGAAAACCAGGAGAAGGGGGTGGACTGTACACACATAGCAGCTGCTCCATAAAACCCCCAACGTTTCTTCCCAGGGCTTTTCATCTCTGTTTCACCTACCGAACAACTGGTCCGGTCAGAGAAACATTGTAGGAGATTTCATTTTCTGTATATTCTGCTTGGTTGAGTATTTTCTCTATTGTCTATATATGATGGAACCATTAAAAAACAATAACATAAGGACCGCAGAATTAAAGTATAAGGTATTTGAGAATCGAATGAAATGTTAATCTCTGAAGACTACCTGGCACATAAAGGGGGAAGCTCAGGCAGGCAGGGTCACTTCAGGACTTCGAAGCTTCATGAAGATGAGACCTGTAGACCTTACTGTGTACCTCATGCTTATCAGTCTATAGGGCAAGATCAAGTGTGCAGCATACACATCTCTTAATATATTTAAGACAAGGGCTATTTGGATCATAACCCACAAAATTATCCAACTACAAACAGCAAATTCGTACAATCATCCACGGATGGGCATTCAGAACATGCTGGAATCTGTTTTTATGATCACATTTATAAAATTATGCAGTTACTCCAAATCGGAAATGTGGCACGTGGAGAAGAGAAAGAGCATCTCAATAGAAAACCACTGGACATGCGGTAGAACGAGGAGTCCAGGTGCCTGGACGCTCCAACTAAAGCACAGTCAGGAGGAGGCTGAAGCATCACACACACACACAGAATCTTTCCACCCTGACACTTGTGAGTCCGTGCCACAAGCCCCGCCTGCCAGATGATTGGCAGGATGATGACAGGACTCCTCCCCCGACTCCCCACAGAGAATGCTAGGAGGGAAGCTGAAGCGCTGAGTGGAGACGCTAGTTATAACTCAGGGGAGACCGTAATTTTCCAATGCAAAGGATCAGGGTCGAAAACTAGCAAAACGGAGAAAATACCCTCCAACTGCTTAACGTCAAGTGTCAAGCTCACACACAGTCCTGCAAAGTGAAAAGTGCCCCCACTCCCTCGGGGTTCACTATCCCTGGTCTCTTGTAACCCTGACATGAATTTTGGATTATGTCATTTGTAGAGTAATTTCAGAAGACAAAATACAGGACTTTCATTTCCAAAGTATGATTTAATGTTACCAGACCTAGACATAATCCCATCAAAGGAGAAGTTTGCTGCTGTGTTAGCTATGATATCCTGACTCCATCCAAATAGTGTAGAATAGAATAAAATAAATACATAAAAATCCATTAAGGATCTTATTTAAAAATGATTTTCATTGAGGAAGGAACAAATTAAATAATTAACATGGAATGAAATGAAAAAGTAAAAAATAAAAATAAGATAAGTAGAAAAAAAGCCAAAGGCATAGCTTCGGCCTTTCTGACATCACCAGGGCCCAGCTGCATTTGATGGTGAGCGCAGCGAAGATAGTGTCATGCGTGTGTAACCCATCTATCCGTACGTTAAATTTGAGTCTTTGGTCACAACTATTGTCTTTGCTTTTAACGAATTGTATACACTATGTGAGATACAAACTTTATGAAAATGAAAATATACATCATACAGATTCAACCCAATCTCTTTCATTTGTATGATTTACACGCATTTACACACACACACAAGCAAACCCATGTACACACGCACACATGCACACCCACACACGTGTACACTCACACACACATTCGCACACACATGCATATATATAACATTACATATGCACATGCATACATGTACACACATACCTGCACATACATGCACACATTCACGAACGCACATATGTGCATACACACACACGCACACACACACAGGCAGTCAGGAAAGCATCACATGCTGTTCCTCTGCTCACTTGTGCAACAGTGACTGGTCACACCCCACAGTAGCACGGTGAGGGCGCTAAGCCGCTCAGCACCTCAGCAAAGTCAGCGTCGTGTAGGAGAGTAAGGCTGTGCCCATAGCCGGACTACGAAGTCAAGCTTTTTAGTCCAGAAGCTATCACATCACTGAGTTGCTGGCCTAGACCCTCATCTACTGACTCAGAAAGAGTGCTAATGCCCTTCTTGAACTGCTCAACTAATGGAGAGTGAACAGAAGGGGATGGGGGGTTTGGTAAGCACTCCTATACAATGTAATACTTCATTATTATTAATAATATGAAAACTATATTATTAATATGGTGTATTATAATTAATATGTAATAGAGTATATTAATAGCATACTATATTATATATATATGGGTTTCTACTGTGTGATTACAGGGTTCATGAGCCCTCATTTAAAACACTTATTCTATCATAATCTACCAGTAAAGTGTATGCCCTGATGATATAGTATATGCTGAAAAAAACAGGAAGTTCTCACTTTGTTGAAGAAATTCACTGATATTTTCATAACTATATGCAACACTTAATTTACTTGATATTGAGACTGTGACACAAATGTCCTAATAATAGACAAAATTAGGTTTTACATTTTACATATACATACATATATGTATAACATATGACATATAACATATAAATTTCCATTCAAATGTTTTAAATGAAGGATCATGAACCATGTGATCACACAGTAGAAACTCTCACACATTAAAATAATTGATGGAATGCACCATTTATGCTACAGATGTACAGAAGTTATAAAATGCCAAAAGAGAGAAAATAATTATAATACATAATATGTAATATGTGATATGTGATATGTAATACAGAAGATGTAATATATAATATAGAAGATGTAATATGCAATATGTAATATATATTAATCAGATCCATGATATAAAATTCTACTAGACGACAATTTCTAAGAAATGGAACGATAACTCAGGTCATTTGTGTCAGTCTCAATATCAAGTAAATTAAAGGATGCATATAGGTAAGAAAATATGAGTGAATTTCTTCAACAAATTGTGAACGCTACATTTTTTTTTCAGCACGCACCACATCCTCAGTGCTGGATAGAATCTAGTGGGTGTTGTGACCGAGCATCTACAGTGGGTGAGAAGGTTGCCAAAGGCCTGCAGAGGTCATCAAGGAGGTCAGGTCTCTGTGCCTTGGATGAGGTCCAGGAACCTGAACTTTTCATCGTTCATCTTGATGAACAAACACTGAATCTGAATTTGAAAAGATAGATGGAAAACATCCCATGAGGACGAAATCCTAGAATGAGTGGGATTTGGAAGAACAGAATATGCTGAGTTCTTCTTGCAGAGGGGAGTGGACTGAACAAATGCCACACTTTCATTTGAACGATGATCAGACAATGCAAACTAAAAATATCCAAACGTCTTCCAGTGGATTTGTGCTTACAGCCACACGACGTGGGGCACTTCAAGGAGAAACGCAGTGAAGAACTGCCAGGGATCCAATGTGTCTTTCAGCCATTACACAGGGGACACATGAGCACAAGGTTTTACTGGTAGATTACGATAAAAATTTCCATTTAAGTTTTTAAATGAGGGATCACAAACCATGCAATCACACATTAGAAACTCACGCACATTTAAAAGTCTTTAATGAAATGCACCACTCCTGCAACAGATGGACAGAAGTTACGTAAATGACCAGAGAGATACAATAAAGCTCAGAGATAAGGTCATGGTTCTGAATGGTGAAAAATGAAGTGAGGTGGGTTCAAAGCCTAGTCAAAGAATGGCAAAGGTAGCTCAGGAAATCCAAGAAATACCAACTAAACGAAGTTCCCTTCATTCAGAAAAGTCTCCAGACAAAGCCCTTTGGGAGATGGCGGGACCACAAGTTATTAACCCTGGGCATCAGCTTATGGCAGAAAATAAAACACTTGGCCCACCCTCTTCTGAACGTAACTGACATGGGTTTCCATGGGCCAGCAGAATTTTAATGATTATCTTTCATTCATTCTTAAAAGAACATTGGTCAATAGCACCAAGTGAATCACGTTCCCCATGTAATGACTGAAAGCACGGCACTCTGGTGGTCACGTGAGAGTGCTTAGCCACTGAGGAGGAGGGCACCGTAGAGGAGGGCTGCAGATCGGTCTGCTTTTGTACTTGCTCCTCTGCCAGGAACAAAGCAAGAGTGATCTAGCCGAATTGCAAATGTGGCTTAAAAGGTAGAGACAATAAACTACAAATACACATCACCCAAATCAATTATATACACACATATTTAGAATATCTGACATACAATACTTATACAGAGTTGGAGTTCTACTCCTCATAATGAAGGGGGAGGGGTCAGGTGTGGGTAAGGTAGGTGTCATACGCATTTACCACAGCGAGAAGAAAATCCCTCCTTTCCCTATGAGTCACTACGTTACAAGAATAAACATTTTAGGAGGCAGAAACTCATTTAAAACAGTCCAGGGACTGAATTATTAGCACTTACCAATTTAAGAATAGATGAATATTTTATTTCAGAAGGGTGTAAAAATCCAATGACATTAACGAACACCTAATCTTCTGATCAGAGGGAGCCAGGGCAAGTCCTCACACCTGGGAATAGTGTGAGGGGGTGAGAGTGAGCCCTCATACCTGGGAATAGTGTGAGGGGGTGAGAGCGAGCCCTCATACCTGGGAATAGTGTGAGGGGGTGAGAGCGAGCCCTCACACCTGGGAGTAGTGTGAGGGGGTGAGAGCGAGCCCTCATACCTGGGAATAGTGTGAGGGGGTGAGAGCGAGCCCTCACACCTGGGAATAGTGTGAGGGGGTGAGAGCGAGCCCTCATACCTGGGAATAGTGTGAGGAGGTGAGAGCGAGCCCTCACACCTGGGAATAGTGTGAGGGGGTGAGAGCGAGCCCTCACACCTGGGAGTAGTGGGTTTTCATGGCTTGGAAGCCCGAGTTTCATGTGTTATAAACTCAAAGGTATCAGGACATTTGCAGATCTCCCCTGTAGAGTAGCTAATCTCCTAGGGCTGGGGCCTGCACATCATGGTGAGACCGTGTCTCAAAGAATCCAAACATACAAACCAACCAAACATAAATCGCACAAGGTGACCATTTCAATGTGAGGAACATGATACAATAAATAAGTCATTGTCATAGCTTTGTCATAACTAAGATTGATCTGTATTATGTGACATGGTCGGCCCCAAAATATAAATTCTCCACTTAAAGTATGTATTTCCACAGTTAAGGATGGAAGTCTTCTTTCTAGAGAAGGGCAGAGCACAACAGAACAGAAACTTTGGATGGTGGTAGAACTGCATTCCTTAATAGAAAATGTATATTTTCATTAAAGCAAACATCTCATAATCTAATAAATTTTCCAACCATTCAGTCAACATTGGACTATTATAATAGCCCATAATTCTAGATTCAGACCTTGAGATAGTTCTCTCTCTTCTTATTTTTCCTGTAAATAATTTAGCTTATACCACAAAGCCAACTCCAGAAATATAAAGAGTCCATGGCAAATCAAGCCACAGAAGACACAAATCCAGCACATTCAGAAGGACATATATCTGAGTTTAATTGAAAATCTTGATATTGTAGGGATTTTATCCTCTCTGTTGTTGGTGTAACTTGCATGGGTCGTCAACACAGCTATTAGTAACCGCAGCAAAGACGGGGTAAAACTAAGAAGGAAAAAAAATGTATTTCCCACTCTATGGCTTCCAGAGGTGTCTCTCTCTGGGCTGCCCCTAAATCCTCTCAGTCACTTACCTACATTACACTCATGAGGCTCCTGAGTAGCCATTCCTCACCAGCAGGTCCAGGTCTCCAGTTGGACACCTACAATTTCCTACATTACAGACAGTGGCCTAGAGAGAACATGTTGGCCACATAAGACACTGTATTACAAAACGAACAGGAAAACCACTTTAGAGACTAAGATGGTTAGAGACACATGAAAGTGTACTTCCCATGGCTCACAGGAGCCAATGCCCACAGCTCTGTGATCTTCTCCTCATAGAGATGCATTTCTATTTTCCCATCAGGAAGACTTCTGAATGTCAGTGCACTGAGATACGACACTTAGGAGCACACCAGTGCTAAGGGGTTCCGACTATACCATGACACTCAGTACCACTATATTATACCTTTATTAAACCTAAATACATTAAGCTAGATTATAATCAATTTCTATAATACCACTTTTATAATAATGTTCATAGCATGTGGCTCCCAGGAAAGCTGCTATACTGAGATGGCTGGGTGTATTTTTCCATTAAAGCCATCTTGTTGAGTGTCTATAGTTCTTCCTCTTACACATTTCCAGCTAACCGTTCCCTCTGTCCGTATGTTTGCCTAACAAGAGCCAGTTCCCTTTCAATGAATAATTGTCTAAAGTAACAATTTGCTTCCTTCCTTTTGGTCAGGATGCCTTGATTGACATCAAACTCATGCCCTACCAATTCCCTTGTCCCATCTCTTTCCACCCCACAGATCACTATCTTCTAGCCCTCCAAGTTTGTCTGACTCATGTTGAGTCAAAATTATTAGGAGCTCCCAGAAACTACCAGGAAGAGGTATCAAGAGATTCACACACACACACACACACACACACACACACACACACACACACACACACACGTGCACATATGCGCACACATTCAAAATCCCTACTAAATTCTCTATTTCAGAATGTTTTTGCACGTGTTTCTTCGCTACTGTGCCTTTTGCTTTGTTTTCTGATTCACACACTTGGTGACATGTCACAACCTGCAGGAAGAAACAGCATCACATGGAAGCCTCACTGGACAGGAATAGGACTCAGGTTTCTCAGACCATCACCTAACTGGCAAATATGGCATGTCTGTCAGAGATTTCTTTATGTAGCTCTCTTTCTGAGAAGACTGAGCATTCTTCAGAACAGACATTGGAATCTGAGTTATAGCTAATTTTTCTTTGAGTTTTACTAGATTCAAGTCAGTGAATGGTTAGTCTACTGGCTAGACTCCAGTGTGTTTAGCCAGAGTGGAGGGGTGCTTGCTTCACAAAATTAAACACATAACAGGTTTGTAAACACACTGTATCTTTCAGGCATAATAGAGTACTCAGAAAAACCCACCTTCTTAGGTCACAGATTTTCCTAGGAGAAGAGAGGAAATGCAGACATACGTTCTCCAGAAACGCATGTCCATGAATGCGGTTATATGTGCAAGGTCTCCATATGTATCATGTTCCATGGGGCATGATGGAGGTTCCTGTGTTATCTAGAGGCAGATTCTATATCGCTCCCTAAGTTTACTTAACTCTCCCCATTAAGTTCCCTCCACACAAGAAAGGCTGGGGAGAGAACTAAGCATCAGCTTACCCAGAGATCTGCTACACTGCCTCCCTGTTCCTATTTTCTTTATTTGTGTAGCTGTTAGACATTTTTGCAGAGAAGGAGAGCAGCAGCCAGGCTCACACAACAAAAGACCTACTGTCACAGAGCCAGCCTCAGACATGGTGGAAACCGGCCCACAGGAAAAGGCCTGGCTCCAGTATTAGGCCCCGGCCGAGTACAGTCACTATATTCAGTCAAATTGGCAACAGGTCTCAGTGTTCCTGGCTTTGAGCTGTGAACAAGGGTCGGGATTGAATAACCAATTACACAACCGCTGACTGAGTTTACTCAAGGTTTGCAAACTGCTATAATAGCCCAGTATTCAGGCGACTGTTTCATCCCCAGCCAGGTGCGGTGTCATATCTACCCCTGTGTTCCATTTACATGTCACCTTATCACATACGTCCATCAAAAAGGTTAATACAGTGTCGCACTGACGCTTAAATGAGGGGCTCTGCCTCTCCACTGGGCACTTCACGGCGACACCTCTCTTTGTCTCTTGCTTTCCCTCTGCAAGTTAAACCAAGTTTCTGTCAGAGCTACAAAATGGAGTTTGAAAGAACAGTAGCTAACTGTCGACAGTTTTCCAAAACACTGCTTACACTAATCGGTTGTTTGAACCACCTCAGTGTACCAAGAATGTGACAGTCCTGCAATTTGGCTACTCACAGAGGCACCCAAATCTGAGGCATTTCTATTGACCCACCCAGAAGCATGTCTTCTTCCTCTGCCAAAGCGAGCATCTCAGGGGACCTTAGTGTTCCCAGCACATCTCAATGCCTGTCTGTAGACAAACTGTTGAGGTGGAGCTAAACTTCCGAAATGGAACTGGGAGAAGTATTCCTAGATATCTACACAGCTGACATCATGGAATGAGTAACTCTGAGCCAATAATCAGAATGACAGACATGGAGATATGAAGGGCTGTATCAGACTGCTGGAAAAGACTTGACAAGTTTTGATATCTTGATCTTTACCCTTGAATCTTAACCCATGCTCACCTGAACAGGTCATTTAGAGATAATCTAATCTTCACCATTGAGGTTATTTATCTTTAAAATGATTAATGCAGATTCTAAAGCTTTTCCCTGAAAACTATAAAATACTCAAGAAGGCACAGGGAGTGGAAAGTTAATGTTGTTAAGGGATCCAAGATACTGAGAGAATGTACGGGCTTGCTGGGATCTCTAATAAAAATCCCACTGGCATTCTTCATACAAATAGGAAGAATAATCTCAAATTCAAAGGGAACCAAAAATGATACAAAGAAATTCTGATAAAAACTGTAACCAGGAGTCATTAGAGTCCCCAAGTTAAAATTACAGGGTAAGGCTATGAAAATCAAATGATTATACACAAAATACATAAAGAATGAGACAAACTATAAAGCCCTCAAATAAAGTGAAATGCACATGGTCAGCTGAGATCTGACAACCAAACAGTCACTGTGCAGCAAAGGCAATCTCTCTAATGGATGGTGCTGCAGAGAGTTGATTTTCATACCCAAAGAATGCAATTTAGATCTTTCTCCCACACCAAATGTGACAAACATCTAAACACAAGAAGCTGTTTGATGCTGACCTTGGTGGTAATTTCCCCAAACTCACACCCAAATCTTAAAAAGTTGAAAATGAGTCAATAGGATTACAGAAAACAAAAAAAGATTTCTTTCTATCATAGGAGGCAACTGAAAAAGCAAAACCAAGCAAAACGAAATGAGGAAACCTATAGATTGGGAAATACCATACAAACCAAAGTGTGTATCCAAGATAGTATCAAGTACCCATGTAATTAATGGCATGAAGTCATAAAACCAGATCAAGAAGTGGGCAAGGGTCAGAGCTGGAGAGAGGGCTCAGAAACAGGCACTGGCCCTTCCTGGGAAGAACTGAGTTCACATCCCAGTGGTTCCCAATTATCTAGAACTCTCTATAGCCTATATCTATAACTTATGCACCTTTCTGCCCTCCAAAGACACCAAGCACTCACATGGTACATATACATGCAGACATGCAGACAATCATAGACATAAAAGAAAATAAGTAAATCTTTAAAAACAAAAGTGGCGAAGAAATTAATAAATATTTCTCTGAGACATACAGACAGACAAAGCCCCAGATTGGGGAAAGTTGTGTCACAGTCCCTGGCATCACAGAATTATATAACCACTATGAGATTATAACTTAAGCCTGTGAACATGGTTATTACCAAAACATAAAATGTCCAAGGTATTGGCATAGGTGTGGATAAGATACCACTGGGCACTATATGCAGGATGAATTACTGAGCATTCATTATGGAAAACAATATGATTATTTCAAAAGGAACCAAAAGTAGAACTGCCGTGTGGACCAGGGATGCATTTTTCCGGGTGTGTACCCACAGGAAAGGATTCAGGATCTCTAAATACATTCATACTCCATTTCTATTCACTGCAATGATCACAACAACAACAACAGCAAACGCAAGAAGGGAGGCAGCCTAGTTTCCTGTCAATATACAAATGTCTGAAGGAGCGATGGTGGTGGGTGGGTTTTGTGTGTATGTGTGCATGTGTGCACTGATGGTTCCTCTTCTGTTGCTGTGATAAAAAAAAAAATCATGGCCAGGAGCAAGTTGAGGAAGAAAAAGTTTATTTGGGTTTAAATTTCTAGAGTCAACAGTGGTGAGAACAACGTGGTAGCAGGAGAGTGGAGTAGGAAGTTGAGAGGCCATGTGATTGGAGCAGGAACCTGAGAGGTCATGTGATTGGAGCAGGAAGTTGAGAGGCCATGTGATTGGAGCAGGAACCTGAGAGGTCATGTGATTGGAGCAGGAACCTGAGAGAACATGGGATTGGAGCAGGAAGCTGAGAGGTCAAGTCTTCAACACACTCAGAAAGCAGAGCAAGAACAGGAAGCCAGGTAGGTTTCTTGCCCTCAGTGACAAGCTTTCTCCAGCAAGGCTGTGCCTCCTGAAGCTTCCTTAATCTCTCCTAAGAGCTAAAACAGTTCGAGACGAAATGCCCAACTACCTTTATGTATGAGGAGACATTTTCATTTGTCACAGCTTGGATGGGCCTGGGGGTTATCATATTATGAAAACAAAGAATGAAAAGCAGACAAAAAGTCCAACGCAATGTGCTGTCTCACATGTGGATGCTTGAGGCTGGCTCAAAGGGAGCGTGGGGAGTAGATGATGGCAGTAGAGAAGAGAGACTGGACTTGAGCAGCACAGGGCTACGTGCACACAGGAAAATAGCATAGTGAGCCCTGTAATTGTTAGGAAAAGCAGGTTAAAAGCCTAGTAATTTAACACTGTATAAAACAGACTTTGAGCCACCCAGACAGTGGGAGAGTGTGTAAAAAGCTTGTTCTTTACCAAGTAGACATAGAGTGGTAAATTTTGATATGTTGTCATGGATCGATCTGTGGTGCTTTATTTTCAAATACTGAGCACTTACTATGCTTATGGTTTGCAATTCTAAAGGAACAGAAATATTATTCTGATGAATATATCTAATGTTATATCTGTAACTCGAAAGTTTGATATGAATAGTGGAATTTTTCAATTCACCTGTGTGTTTCTGTCACCTCATATTAGTTTGAGATGAAGGTATTAATAATACAAAACAAAACACATCCCTTGTTTCCAGTTTCTGGACATAGCTCTATGAGTTCACGTCATTTGTCTACTAAGCCCAATGGTGGAACAAACAAGTAAAGTAGCATCTCTTCTGAAGAACAGAATTTCTAATTCTGTGCAGTCCCATGCTCTTACCCAACATCCATTGCAGAAGAATTTATTGATCTTTATAAAAGGAGCAAAAATAAGTTGTGTTTTGAGATATTGGAGGGTATGGGAGATATTAAAATGTTGGAAGAGCCTTGGGGACATTAATAGAACCGGCATACAAGTCAGCAATGAACTTAGAATACACGGTGAGACATCACTGTGCTAGGAAAAAGGACAGTGGGGCTGCTGTGAGCAGGTGACTCACTCACGAACCATCGATGGGTCAGGGCAATACTGTGAAGAGAAAGAAACCCAGGAGCTAGTCCCAGAACTTCTGAGTCTGGAAGCTGGTAACTGACAGTAGACTGGAATGAATGAGGTCTTTAACCAGGGTTGTAGTTAACTACTGTTGTGGGAAACTGAACCTCCAGATATGAGACCACAGGTGAGGTCATCTCTATCACTACATCAACACGACCATATGGGTTTCCACAGCCGTTGTGAACAAAGGTGCAATGAGGAGTCTATATCTCATATAGTCATTTGTGGGCTTAGATGTATGGGTTTTGAGGCAGAGCAATGCTTCCTCTTGGACCACATCACTGGAACCAGCACATACAATGGGAATGATAGAAAAGGTCATTTTACATATTTTTTTAAACAATTTTATAATGGTGTGTTATTCATCTCTTCCCATGAGTACTTGCATGTGGGTATGTGCATGTGTGAGTGCAGGTGCCTGCAAAAGTCAAGAGAGCACCAATTCTCCTAGAATTGGAGATACAGGGCATTGTGAGCCATCCAACATGGGTGTTGAAAATGAAACTCAGGTCCTTTGTAAGAGCAGCCAGCACTCTTAAAAACTGAGCCACTTTCCCAGCCCCACCCATTTTATAGTCTGACATAGATAATTACAGATAGAATTAGCCCACGTGAGAGATTTCAACTAGGTCTTGGGACATGGCAGGCCGGCATGTCTATTTTTTTTTCAACTGTCCACCAAAATTCTAATTTCAAAAAGGCTTCCACAAGACAGAATATGTGAAGTTATTCTAAATAGATACATAAAACACAAACACAGACTGTGTTATGAAGCCCTGACAGACTGTGAAGGTTTTGTCTTCCAAGCAATCAGCCTTAGAAAGCAAGAAGACAGAGGTGGATGGCAGACTCCTGATATTCTCTCAGCAGCTGGGACTCCCACCCAGCCCATTACTCCACTCTAAGTCTTGTTCTTTGAATAATTTTCTCTGGAGTAAAAGTGAAGGCCAGGAGTGTTGTGACTCTGGCTAACCGGGGAAATGGGAAGCACTATCACACTATTTAAGCAGATAGCCATTTAACTACCGGGAAGAAGTTTTGGCTGTGTTCCCGTGGGATGCATCTCTACCATGATTTTAAGACCAGGTTTTTAACAGTGATATTCTGAAGAAATATGAAGAATTTACCCATCTTCTCTTGAGTGTATGCAAACCATACTGTCCATCCCAGTCAAGAAATACTCTTGACTCATCCACAGTGTCAAATTATAGGAAGTATAGGTCTAGAGAAGCAAGCTTGTCACCTCAGATCAGTTAAAAGAATGCTCTCTGATCAAGAATACATAGAATAATCCACTTTGGAACAGGCTCTTCTTCCTGACTTTGTAGATAGCAATATCAACACCATTAACATGTATGATTTATTATGGGCCATGTGTGACTGAGGTTCATATAATGGTTTCATTCAATCTCAGAACAGCTATGCAAGATTTGTGCTATTGTTGCAATGATCTACTTTAGAGGAAACAGAGGCTTAAAAAGTCTGTTCTGTTTTTCAGAGCCACTTCTGTGGAGTTTCATAGACTGTGCTCTAAACCAGGAACCATACTACCTAACCACAAACACAGGATTCATCAGAAAAAAAGAATATGTGACACCACTCCGTGGTTCTGTTGGGTGATTGGATTTTGATATTTCTAGGCTTCTGGTTATTTGGGTTTAGAATGAAGCCCATTCTTTTTTTCAAGGCCCACAGCTTCCCTGGGAAATTGTCTTTTGTTTCTTTTTCCAAGATCATCTTGTCCTATTTTTTCCCATCATGCACTGGTCCCTGTGGCCATTTTCCTACTCCACTGAGTTGCTGATTTCAGCATCCCTTCTCTGTGCTTCCCCACTTTGTTTGTTGTTTCCAACATGCTCCTCTGCACACCTCATGATTGACAGCTTCTGCCATTTGCATCTTCATCCCAACAGATCCCTCCTTTCAGAAAAGTCATACTTGATGTGGCAAAAGCATACAGGCACTTCCGTCACATCTCCTCAGTTTCTACCCAAGGTCCTTAATTCCAACACATCTTCTTGGTCATGAGTTATCTGCTCTTCATTGCCATTAACATCCGAGCTTCGGGAATTTGTATCTGTCCTGTTTGCTGCACACTTTCACTTCCTAAGGCTGACTTTGGCATCTGTGAGACATAACAAACCCTGCATTGAGTGAACAGATGCATGTTCTACCAAAGCTTAGTGACTCAATTTGCTCCAAGGTGACTCAAGTTGACATATGACTCAGAGGTCATCCTTGGTGATGGAAAGACCATTCTTTGAATTGCCCATAATTAGAGGAAGGGAGGTGATAAATAATTTTATCCAAGTCTCGTAATTATGTCCCATGGGTGCTAGGCATCAAAGGAGCCATGCCTTAAACAGTATATGGGCTTTCTTGTTACATCTAACTAACTGTATTAAGAGAGAAACTTATCAGAATACCCTAAGTTTAAGAAAGTGGGAGCTGTGGCCACATATTTTCTTCCCTCTCTCAAACAATTTTCAGCCTACATTTTCCAAATTTTAAACTAATTCAGGCTCTTTCTGGATGGAATAATCTTCAGAATGGCAAGCCCAATATATAACAGTAACCAAAGCATCACTTTGACCCCCAAATTTGTAAACATACATACATACATATAATTGCATAATTTCTTGCTATACTCATCAAACTTACTCCTACCTACATGCAAGTTTTGAATTGTACAGGAGACTACCACTTAACGTATGGGCTTGACTTACACATAATGTGTCCTGCTCCACAATTTTTTCCTGTGGAATCACATTATATAACTATTTAATTATTCTAAATTCAGCTATGATCACTTTAAAACAAAGAAGGAAGAAAGGAGCAGTTTTACAAGAGCGGATGGTTGTTTGTCTGTGTGATGGAGCTCGCCACACGTGAGCTGACGTATGATACAAGCTGCGAGGCAGCGGCTCCCTCCTCGAGTCTTAGGTTTGATAAGCCCCAGGCACTTCAAGTATCTCCTTGTCTTAGGGAGTAAGTCTTGTGTTTAAAGCACAAACTTTTCATATGCCAGGAAATACAATCAACAACGTCACAGAACCAGAAGGCAGTACCATGTTGGGATGCATTCAAGGACTGACCAAAGGACAATGATCAATGTTCTCCTTTTCAGCAAGTTCCTGGGATTTTCTAAACATAAGTCTGCCTTTCTTACTGATTTTAGAATCTAAACCCAATTCATAATTCACTAACTGCATTCAACACTGTATTATGTAGCATGTTTTCTTTAATGCGCACATCTGAAGAAGAACTTATTGTATCCTGGTTGCTTCCATTTCCTAAACAAGTTTTGGCCTGAAATGGAGGCCATGAATATCAGAGTGTGAGAAGGCAAGAGCAAAACCAAAAATGGAGCCCCGTTCCACACTGTAAAGCTCAGAGGTGCATGGGTGTGAATGGAGAGCAAAGACAGCATCATCTAAGCAGGAGGCGAAGGGGAGCACACTAAAACAAACAAACACACAAACGAGGACCGTTTGCATAGGGCATGAAACGGGCAGCAAAGGTTGGGAGGCTTACTCTAGAAGCAGCAGGATATCAGACCCGGAAGGGTCCAGACAATTAAGGAAGGAAACATCATGGCTCTCCACAGGTAGACAGAAGGACCGACATGACCAGAATGACACAAGCAAACTGCCGAGTCCCTGTCCATTAGCAACACAAGCAAATCAAGTCTTCAGAAGCACATTTCCCTGTGCTACCCACACCTCTTCATGCCCCCCAAACAGTCCACCACGTTTAGATTCCCTCTTCTGAAATGCAGGTGTGAGGGACAAGGATGTCTTTTCCTAAAGCCAGTGACAGATGCTAAGATTCTTCCTTGAACCTTCATGCTATTTGGTACGAAAGTTAGCTATAAGTCTCTGATCACACTTCTTGGGTTGTAGGTTGTAGGAGTCCTGGTCTAGAAATGATCCTGACCAGCCGGGCAGTGGTGGCGCATGCCTTTAATCCCAGCACTTGGGAGGCAGAGGCAGGTGGATTTTTGAATTCGAGGCCAGCCTGGTCTACAGAGTGAGTTCCAGGACAGCCAGGGCTACACAGAGAAACCCTGTCTTGAAAAAACCAAAAAAAAAAAAAAAAAAAAAAAAGAAAGAAAGAAAGAAATGATCCTGATCTGTGCTTTGAAATAAGGAAGGATGCACAGATGGGTCAGAAATAATGTAGAATCCAGGCCTTATGGGTCCTGCCGGCCTGTCGCTGTGAGACAAACTCTTATGTCATCATATTCCCAAGGATATTCCTGTCATGCTGGACTTGTCTATGAGAATGGACAGTTGACCTTGGGTCTTTGGGTCTTGATTCTGAGGGCTCTTATGTGACATAAAACTATGATTAAATAAATTTGTTACATCTTGTTAGCCTGGCCATATGGGATTGGGAGGGGGACCACCTTTGCCCTACAGCAAGAAGGGTTGGGTAGCAGAAGTAACCCTCTGCAATGAGCTAGAGGTATATACATCATCTACCCCAAAATTGGGGAAGAGAAAGAGAGGAAGACAGAGGAAGAGAGAGGGAGAGGTGGTGGGAGATAATGAAAGCACATGTATCTTTATAAGATGGCAGGAAGGTCAGAAGACAAAGGAATACATCCTCATAGTGTGTGCAAGTGAGGAGAACCTGGAAGGGGTGTCTCAAGCCTGGCTTCTGCACCCACTGAGCAGACAGCTTATGGCTTATGGCCAGGGGCCACTTCCTATGGAGAACTTTCCAGAATGGGGTCCAATGATGAATGCTTGTGCTTCCAAATGTGCGATAGTGTTTTTCATAAGTTCTTATTTTACAATACTGTCACTCCACAGGAGTCTCACAGGGACTCTTCTGAGGGTATGGATTCTTTGCCCTCAGCTACAGGCCACACTGGCCATAGAAGCTGGAGACTAAGAAAGAACAGTGTTCAGTGCCATCACTGAATCTGGGAGTCAGCTGACTTCACTCTGCCTAATGGAGTCACTATGAAGCGTCTCAGACTCGGAAGGCTTTTGCATAGGATGTGGAGCAAGCACATTCAAATGGCCGAACCCTTTTTTTTTTTTTAAAGGAATGAAGGCATGTATTGTAAAATGACTTCACTTAGTGTGAGCATTTTAGGTAAGTGGGGTGCTAGCATGAGGATACCTGTGCTTTTAGCACATGTCTGTAACAGAAACATATCCTGCCCAAAGCTGTTTACAGCCCATATGATGACGTTAAATGCTCACAGTTCAGGAAAAGATACTAGCCTGCATTTAACTGCAGTAAACAGAGCTTTTGTAACTGACCCAAAATATGTAGTTTATTACACAATATGTAGTTTAAAGCACAGCATTTACACACATGCACGTACACATTATGGCCCATGTGCAGTTATAGTAGTTAACAGTATTTCTGTCTTAGTTAGGGTTTCTATGACATCATAAAACATCATGGGCCAAAGCAACCTGGGGGGGGGGGGTGAGGGTACATCTCAGCTTGCTCTCCAGCCCCAGGAGAAGCCTCAGTAGGAACTCAGGGCTGAATCAGCAGGCAGGAAGGCAACCAGCAGCCATGGAAACAAAGTGCTCACTGGCTTGCTCTATATGGCTTTCACCTGCCTAGGAGCAGCACCGCCTACAGTGGGCTGGGTCTTTCCATATCAACCAGCAATCAAGAAAATGCCCCACAGGGTTGCCTGCGGTCAGTCTGGTGGGATCAGGTCTCTGTTGAGTCGTCCATCCTCATTTCAGAAGTCTATAGCTTGTGTCAAGTTGATATGAAAACTAGCCAGCATAATTAAAGTAAGTAACGTTTCATTTAGAATCAAAACTGTGTGTGTACACACACCTGTGAGTTGTCATTTGTGTGCAGGTACATGTAAGCATATTTGCACAGATGTGTGAGCGTATGTGTGTGCACACAAGTGTGTTTGTACACATGAGTGTATACAAATGTGTGAATGTGTACACATGCATATGTGTAAATATATGGGCACATTTGTGTAAGCATATGTGAGAGCATATGAGTGTGTGTGTGTGCACTGTGTATCCTTGAGCCTCTGGATGGGCTCCACTAACCTCCAAGGGTTACCGCAGGGATCTAAGCAATTTCTCCCAAATCAATACTACTTGTTTGGTGTTCTCTTAATAAAAGTTTACATTCTAAATTTTCTAATAAATAATTGATCTTGTCACATTAGAATTACATGAAAAAGTTGAACACCGGATATTCTATGTAATTAATAAAAGTGGGATGAGAAATGAATTACATTATTCAATCCAATACAAGTTAATTGTCTCGCTGCTTCACAGCAGCAGGACTAGCAGTCAGTGCTCCTTAACTTTCCATCAGAAGTCTATAGATCAGATATAGTCACAAAGAAAAAGCAAACTGCGTGCTGTGGAAGGCGTTCACAGAGCACCAGGCTTCAGGTACACTCTCAGTACATGGTAGGTGGCAAGAGACTGTCTCTTGACTTCAAGAATCTGGGCATGTGCTGGGTTTTGGACTCCAGGCTGTCTTCTGGCCTCTTCAATCTCCTATCTAACACACACACACACACACACACACACACACACACACACACACACACACACACACACACCCCAAGTCTAGTCTTACAGGAGAGGCTGCATGGGGTTGTGAGGTGGGGGTGAGAAACAGCACTGGATCGGCAGGCTGGAGGCCACTTGCAACCTGATAAGAGCCTGCTGGTGTCTGTGGTGAGGGAGACACAGCTGTTCTTCCATCTCTAGCAGAACCAGGTTCAGGAGGCTCATTCTTGCTCTGATGACTGAAAAGGACAGGTAGTTCCCTGGCCCAGCCAGAGTGTTGTGTGTCCTGTGAGGATGGAGACAAACATGCTTGTATTTGGGAAAGGGGAAAGGCATTCCGGGTCACATTGCTTACTGAGGAAGCACAGGCCATCACTGCCCTCTGTGTTTTCTCTGTGACAGAAACATCTGCTGTAAATTTACCATAGATCTCTCTCTCTCTCTCTCTCTCTCTCTCTCTCTCTCTCTCTCTCTCTCTCTCTCTCCCCCTCCCTCCCCCCCCTCTCCTTTTAAATCTCATGTTTTTGCTCTGGCCAACTAGCCACCAGGCTAAAAGTCATCTCTTCTTAAAGCCATGTGTTGTGTCACCACTAAATGGTCACTGTGGCAAAGAACCACGAACTAAAGGAGCAGGCAATAGGGTTGACCTTTCCAAGGAGTGTCCACTCCCTCTTCCTAAAAGAAAAAGAAAAAGCATCATAGTTTGAATCTCTTAACTATTATCTTAGAAATTCAAATTTTACCACAAAATGATGGAAAGAAAATAGTTTCAGGTGGACAGCTAACACTGAAGGAAAAACAAAGGAAAGAAAATTCCAGCATAAATGCCATTTGAATGCAGACCTCTCTCCCTCCCTCCTTTTCTTCTTCCTGTCTTCCCATTCTTCCTCCTTCCATCTCCTCTTCCCTCCTCCAGGCCTTTTCTGAGATTTTCCCCATCCATGCACACACAATTGCTTCCTTTGGTAAGACTCTATCTTTCCTTTTTCTTAAAATCAACACAGGATCGAGGAGAATTTGGGCAACTGAAGGAAACTGAAGACCAAGTTCCGAAATTACTGATTACTTAGACAAAGCAAGGGTGAGTGATGGCCATTGTTCAACAGAAGGCAGGAACCCATGAACGCTGAAGAGACCAATGGAAAGTCATGTTGCACACACTGGGACTGGATAGCCAGGATGGATCCAGCTGACTTTCTACAGACTAGTCACATATAGTTATGCGACTTGGAGACACACAGCAAGGGTCAAATGTCACCTTCATTCTGTTCCATTCACTCATTATGAGACATCTACCCAGGTCTCCCTACAGTTTCCAAGATGGAGCCGAGAGGATATCACACGGTGTTAAAGTACAGAGCGTAAAAGTTGATCAGACAGATGTTCAGCGATCACGTACACCTTTGTTCTTCTATCAAAGCATCATTGCTTGTGTGGTCTTTAAGTGGGTAAAAATGGCGTAATGTTTTCTCCAAGAACTTGGTAGCAATGACTCACACCCAAAAAAGGTGATGATAAACTAGAGAGTCAAATGGACAAAAAGGGACAAGCTCAGAGATGTGGGGGATACAATGGCTTTGGTATCTTAAGAACTTGATATTACTAGCATATCTAAAAAACCAGTGACAGAGTTCTATGTGTCCATTCATTTAGAGGTTGGTGAATGTTAAGAAACATTAGATGAATAGACAGACAGAAAAAAGACACAAAGTTCATATCAGTGTCATTGTCATTCATTCTCCTAGCATCCAGCAAACACAGAGAACCTCGCAAGCAGCAGACACCAGGCCCATGTGTGGGATTCAGCCATGAAGAAGTCAGGCGCTCCTGCCTGCCTTCATGGCACTTGTGACTGAGAGGATTGCCAAAGGGAAAGGAAAACCAAACACCGGTGACCCAGTTCTTGTGCTATTTGAAATAAAGCTACATCAGAATTTAATAGCCGAACAATTGCTCTCCGGATCCTTAAGATAAAAACTAAGTGTATGTAATGTGTTTCCAAGATACCAAGCTGGAAAGAGCAGGTCAAGGAGGCACTGGGTTCTTGGCCCAGATCTTCTGTCAGTCATTTAGTGGGTGTGTTTAGAAATCCATATCTCACAAAGCCGTCCTTGGCAAGAAGACTAAGATTAGTTGTAGACTCCTGGGTGTTTCTGTGACTTGTTGGTTAATACTTTACATCTCTCTATAAACAGAAATGAACTAGTACAGGAAAGGGATGCAGGCTGAGGGAATACAGACTTCTTTGTATTCCTGCAGAAGGTTCTGTTTGATTGACACAGGGAACTCCTTCCTCAGTGAGGACCACAACCAACAAGTGTCTGGATACATAATGATCTTTGATAAAAGTAGCATATAAAGTAAATTGTACCAAATGACTGTTCCCAGTCTGATTTACTGAGTGTAGACGTTTGAGCTGGCCGAGAACTTATGTTTTACTGTTTAAATGTGGCCTTTGAAAGTTGTAAATCAAAATCTACTGCCTTAAATACCTAAGTTTTCCATTTCCGTCAGCTTGTTGTTGGAGGACTGGAATAGATACTGAACTGGTGTCACTCTGGTTAATCCAAACACTGATTTATTTTGGAAAAAATAACAAGCGGTTCGATGTTACAAAATTAAATAAAGAAATTTTAATGAAAAGTCTAAATCGTTACAAATATTTAGGGAATTTTGGTGTTTGCTTATAAAGGTTACCTTTTTATCTAAAAGCATGCCTTGCTATGAAAAAAATTACAGGAACAAAACAGACTGAATGATTTTTTGTTTTGTTAGTTCTAGTCAATTCTAAATTTGCACAGGAGAACCTCATGGATAAATCGTTTATTGGCGTAATACTATTACAGATCTCTATGCACTCTCTAAAGTATTCCTAAAACATGGAAGTATTTTAGAACTGAAAATAACATACACACAGACACACACAGACACACATAAACACACAAACACAGACACACACAGACACACAGACATATACATAGACAGACATACACACAGAGAGACACACAGAGACACACAAACACACAGACATACACAGACACAAAGACACCCAAACATATAGACACACAGGCACACATAGACACACAAACACATAGACACACACAGACACACAAACAAATACATACAAACACACACAAACTCTGTCTCTTACACACACACACACACAATCTCAATATCTCTCTCTCTCAGAGAGAGAGAGAGAGAGAGAGAGAGAGAGAGAACAAATGCCTTGGGAGTCCTCTTAGTTATAGAGAAAATACGTCATGACTTTACCGAGCTTACCCAAATCGATTGAGTCTCCCATCTTAAGCAGTGGCGAACTGTTACTAATCGTTACATGGTGCCGTTAACCTTGCCCACACATTGCTTTGTCAGCGTATCCTTTTCCTTTGGGGACTGGAGTTACAAGGAGGAAAAGGTAATGGTGAGACTTCTTTCCTTTAGCATTTTTATGATTTGTATGTCTGCACGCACATCCATGCATGCTTATGTATACAAGTGCCCACAGAGACCAGATGAGGGTGTGAGATTCCCTGAAGCTGGCATTATAAAGAGTTGGGAGACATTTGACATGGGTGCTGGGTCCTCTACAAAAGCAGTGAGCATTCTTTTGTTTTGCTTCTCTGGTTTGGTTTTTCAAGACAGTCTCTCTGTGCAGTCCTGGCTGCAATGGTACTCACTCAGTAGACCAGGCTGGCCTCAACCTCCCAGAGATCTGCCTGCCTCTGCCTCCATAGTGCTAGGATTAAAGGCATGCGCCACTACTGCCCAGCATAGTGACCACTCTTCATCACTGAGGAATCTTTCTATCCCTGAGGAATACCTCTTCTGGATTCCAGGAACACCAGGCATGCGTGTGGTGGACAGACATGTATGTTAAATCAATCAGACAATCAGTCAGTCAACCATTTAGTCAATAACTCAATCAGATAGTCAGTCAGTCAGTCAGTCAGTCAGTTTGGTCTATGTCACACCATGCAGTGTTGATATAATTTCAGAAAGACATCCACTAATTTCACATACTGGGGAAAGGTTTCTCGACTCTGGGTAATGGCTTGTAGAAGCTGAATTCAAACACTAGAAAGAAGCAACTTGACTTCCTAAAGGAATTGCTTAAACACATATACTTTCTTCTTGAGAATGATAATTACCATTTACATACTGATCAGTTATCAAGAAATTTAACAAAATACAAGAATATAATGTTGTAAATGGTACAAGATATGTTTGGCAACAGTTTTTTTTCCATCCAATGAATATTTAATGGACACCTGCTTTTCCGATGGCAGAGACTCCAGTACTCTTATAGGGACACTATACACGTATTGAGCCAATATGGCATTATTTCTTGAGCAGAAACTGACCAATAGGTAGGGTCATAGCAATAATACCAAAGCATGAAAAAAAAAACTATGAATAAAATATATTGTAGGCTAAGTCTGAATTCTTATTAATATTTATCACAATCGTTTCTCAAATGATTTACCATCAGATCAGAATAGGAAGAACCAAATATTTAATAAAGATTAGGAAATAAAATATTCTAAACAAGGCAGGTCATTTGCCTTACTGAGTCTTTAAGCAATTTTTAAAATTAGTTTGGTATGTTCTGTTGATTTTGGTAGTAAAATGAAGGGTCCACTTTAATCACAGCTTGAGAAGCAGTAGTTTAAACCCAAAAGTCATTGCTACAAGGCAGGACAAAGGGCTCAGGTATTTGGATTTTGGAAAATTATACAGCTTCCTTTGTCACTGAGTATTATTGTGTGTGGGGAGGGACAGAACTCATACTACAGACACACAATTTTTCAGATACTAATTTGAGAAATCAAATATTTCAATGGTGAGGTAGCTCTGTAGCTAAAGGTACTTGCTGCTAAGGCTGGTAAGCTTGGGTTTAATTCCTGGGACGCACAGGGTAGAAGGAGAAGACAGACACCAGCCAGGTGTGGTTTGACGGCTGCATGATGGCCGTATCTCACAAGAACCCACTCCGGATAAAGAGAGAAAATGTAACAAAGATGTTAAAATCTCAAATTTTCCCTAAAATGAAATATATGAAGATTATCTCAAGAAAGGCAATTAATAAAAAAAATCACTCAGGGTAAATAAGAATAAAAGTTCCAAAAAAGGAAACAGCTGCCTGTCTAGGAGGAAGACGTCTGAAACGTGCTCCTTGTTAATGCTCGTCCGTGGGAACGGGAATTTGAGAAACACCCCTGTACTTTTAGTTCATTTTTTTAAAAACCAGTTCCCTTGTGACTGTTTACAAACAAACACTACAAATTCATTAATTGCACAATAAACACAAACTTGCCACTTACATTAAGTAGAAGACGAAAATCATCACAGACTGTGAAAGTGTTACTTTAACTAATTCTAGCCCCAGGGAAGGAAGAAGTTTTTATGAACTGAAAGTTTTCTGTGTCAGGTATTTTCATTCTGAGACTGAACGCCAGCTACGATAACGGATGAGGACGGTGCTGTGACATTGCATGTACCCCTTGAGAATGCTCGCCCAGTCTGCCCCTACAAGCTACCCAGGGATCACATGGCTTAATTAAGCATCTGTAGCCTAAGCTGTTAGAACACCAGTGTGGAGATGTAACACTGTGGGGCAGTGATCTGTGACAGGCAATTTGGCACCCGGTTGAGCACAGGCATAAAAGCTGGGCGACCCAGTGGAACAATCCACGAGGGACCTGAAAACATTATGCCAACGCTCCCTGGAGGCTTTTGGTTCCAGTCACGGTCACATACCACTCCTCCTCAAGTAGAGGCGTGGCCACACAGCCCCAAGCCATCCCCATGTTACTGAGACACCTAGAGGCTTAGCCACGCCCCTTCCCAGTTACTATATCTGCCTCGTTTCTTCCAGAAAGGTGGGGGTACAATTCCATCCACACCACTCTCCACACAATGAAAATAAACGTCTTAGAATTATGGACTGTCTCTTCATCTGGACCCGCCGTGGGAAGCGAGGGATCCAGCCCTTGATTAAGGAGCCTTGTCTAATCTCTCGCTGAGGGCTTCCCCATGCTCCCAGACAGTACCCATTCACCCAAGCCTAAGCAGCTAGCCCGGTGCACCAAGCTGCCGAAACCAGGTCTCAGCGGGAACCCCAGCTGTGTTCCGGCTAGCCTGTCTGTGACACCCTGTGGCGACTGTGGTGCCCCAGGCTAGAGAACCCATGGAGACGGCTGCCTCAAGTTCCCCGAGAATGGCCCCTCCCCCACCCACGGGCAGGGCCCGCCAAGGCTTCCCATAGCCCCCACCTGCCTGTCGGACTATGTGGGAAGACGTGCAGCCACTTCCCACATGTCTCCTGTCCCACCCAGAGCCACAGCACCCAGTATGGACACGTGGGGCTTCATCCCACCACACCAGGCTTGTTCCAATATAACACTGTTACATGCAGACCCAGGAACTAAAGGGTAGTCACTGTGGGAACCTCTCACTCACCCAGATGCTAAACTCTCAGCTGTTGGAGAAGCTAAGCTGCTCCTGGCAACAATGGAGACAGTGGGTGTAGCCGAGGATGGGCGAGGAACAATATGGATAGGGAAGGGAACAAATGGGACTCACTGTGGTGCATCCGCTGGTGTCAGCTTTGTCAAAATCATTTGTCAGAGTGTTCTGGGATGTGTGGACTTTATTTTTGGCATGTAACCAATGGAAACAAATGGATTTTGTTGTATTTTGTGTATACTGTGAATGCATGCCTATGTGTGCATGTGTGTGGTGTGTGTATGCACACATGCATGTGCATGTGTACATGTGTATGTATGTGGTATGTGTGTGTATTTGTGCATGTGTGTGCACGTGTGTGCACGTTTGCACGTGTGTGTGCATGCATGTATGTGTGTATGCATGTGTGTGTGCATTCTTGTGTGTATGCGTGTGTGTGTGTGTGTGTGTGTGTGTGTGTGTGTGTGTGTGTTATCAATGAGAATGGCCCCAATAGACTCATTATTCAATGCTTGGTCACCAATGAGTGTAGCTCTTTGAAAGGATTCCAGGGATTGGGAAACGGGGTCTTGTAGGTGGCAGTGTGTCAGTACAGGTGGATTCTGAGGTTTCAAAAGCTCAAGCCAGGCCCAAAATTGTTCCCTCCCTTTCTTCCTTCCCTCCATCTTCCTCTCTGCCTAAGGATCAAGATGTAGCTGTCCGCTACTGCTCCAGTTCCTGCCTGCGTGCTCCCATGCTCCTGGACATGATAACGGACTGAACCTCTGAAACTGTAAGCCAGCCCCAACTAAGGTTTGTTCCTGAGAGTGGCCTTGGTCATGGTGTGTTCTCACAGTAATAGAACAGTGACTAAAACAAAGTACCTGGTGTGTGTGTGTGTGTGTGTGTGTGTGTGTGTGTGTGTGTGTGTGTGTATGTGTCTATAAGTATGTGCACGTATGAGTGTATGTGCGTGTGTGTGTGTGTGTATGTTTTCCTGGGTATACCTGGGTGTGTGTGTTTATGTGTATGTGTGTATAAGTATGTGCATATTTATGTGTGTATGTGTGTGTGCGTGTGCATGTGTGTGAGTATATGACTGCTCAATTTCAGCATGTTTAGTTTATTGGAAATACCAAAAAATGCAGAAGTGTGGACGTGCAATGCTTGTAGGCATTGGGGTTAAGATGTTTTTTGAATCTATTAAAGGCAAAAGCAAAGCTCTCTAATATCAGTAATGCTTCAGCAGAGAGCAATGTGAACCTGAAGTCTTATTCATCCTAAAACCATCGCTATAAAATATCATCAAGAGTCATTTTAAACATGACACAGATGGGAAACCGATATTGTAAAATAACATGCTATTGCTCTTTTGTTAAGCAGTGCGCAGTTAAGAACCTGTGTTCCCGAATCCTTGCCCCAGCAACACTATGGAGTTGTATTGAAAAGCTTGTGAAAACCTTTATTCTGCACATTCATGGCTAAAGGCGATCTACGTGTTTGCTTTGACACTCCATTTGCAAGTATGATGAATGCACTCATCTGAAATAAAGCTATATCAATTTAACTATCATCATAAGCATACCCCTCACAAGGAATTTCCATTGCTAACTTGGGAATTGAAGGTTCTTATTAACAGAACGCAACACACAGACATATGACTCTATTGTAGAAATAACCCAGAGTGCCTGCTGTCATCCAATCCATCACTAATACTTCCTCTTTGCATAGCTATGTGTCAAAGTCTGGGAGCATCGGGGAAGCTTCTAGCAAAGTTAACTAAGTTAGGAGCCCATGACATTGTAACAAGAGCTTCCATGCTCATGTCTATTACAGCTCAACTTTGCCTGGAGGGGAGGTTCGGAGAAATGAGGGGTGTGTGTGTGTGTGTGTGTGTGTGTGTGTGTGTGTGTGTGTGTGTACCTGTGTCAGCAGGATGCACTGAGAGTCACAATAGAGGCTACTCCACTGCTTATCTGTCATTTGAAACTGGAATTCCTGTAGCCAGGACAAGAGGCAGGACAAACACCAAGGTGAAATGATTGTTAGAAAAAGGGGTAGAAAAACAGTAAGGACATGAAGAGTGGAAATTAGAAGAAGACATAAAAGGCAGACATAATAAAACCCAGAAATACAGAAGAAACAGGATTGAAATAAAACGCCATGATCCACACCATAGTATGGTACCTCTGAGGGTCCACCATGCTTTCTGGGGATTTCTACCACCAAGAACCACTGCCTAAGCTGCTTCTGGTTATATCAAATGAATCAGGTGACACTAAATTAGCTTTAGGTGTGACAAAAGCTTTGTAGCACACAAACCTGAGTGGGAATTGTCTTCTGGGTCCTCGTTAATGGAAGGAACACTGGGGTTGATTCAACGAAGCCTATTCTTACAATAGCTGTTTGTACGAGTTTTTCTTTTTAAACTCCTCAATGCAGACTAATGATACCAATGCTAAAGCATTGTTTAATAGAAGCAATTGTGTCTCTGCCTAAGAATGGAGCATGATGAAACCCTGCCTCCATCCACAGAAGAAACTCAGGGACTCTTCAATATGCCTAGAGCTGTGGTAATCAGATATGAATATTCTATTTTCTGTTGAGCTTTTGCCAGGACTGGCACAGCAGATCTTGATTCACATTGACAAGAACCTGGAAAGTATAGGTTATATGTTAGAGATCAGATTAAGCAAATAATTCTACATTATGGGTCAAAACAATTTAATAAATATTAATTGAATAAAAACTGTGGCAGGTACTATTCAATAAAAATAGAGAAAGAAACTATGATTAAAGAGTAACACTATATTGTGCTCTTTGTGGTTTGTTACAGCTAAAGAAGCCTATAAATATAAAAATTCTAGCAATGTTTTATATATATATATGTATATGTATAATTACTTATAAGCTATATATAAAGTTGATCTGTGACTCTTTTATTCAGATGGAAACAATACCACATTCAAGTGAAAAAGAATCTCCTCCAACCCTGCGATAGAAGCCACAGATCTCTACTACACACTGGCAGAGACAATAAAACAAGTGAGGCAAGAAATCCAGGTTTCAGGTAAGGCAATTAGTCTATTTGAAAGAGGAAGAGAGGACGCAGATCGAAGAGTAAGCAAAGACACTTCCTTTCTGCCATCTTTAAGGAACATGTGGGGCTCCCCACTATTCCTTTTTAGCATTGGCCTTTACTGGGACAGAATGGAAAGTATCCTTTCTAGTAAAGACGCAAAGGAAGGGCTCCATCCCTCTTGGGTTTTATTCTGTCGAGATTTCCAGCCTGTTCTTAAAGGAGAATTCGATATTTCTTAAATTAAAACATCACACGCGTAGCTTAGGAGCAATGACTCATGGGTTAAACACCAATGTGAGACAGTTTGAAGCTGTTCCTGAGCCACATGCTATCAATCAGAATCTGCCCAGAATATGTGAGTGAGTCACTACGAGTCTCACTACTACCGGGAATGCTTCCAGCTAGCACACACAAGCCGTGCGCTAGCTTTCCCGATCATTTATCTGGAAGGGATGTGGCAGATGTATTTCAAACAGACTTCTTAAGTCTTAACTTCAAAAATAAATTTTTCTAACTGTAGGCAAGTTTTAGGTCCGTGGCTCATGTGACAGTCAGCTCATCTCTAAGGCTTTGCTTTACAGTGGGTGCTAATATTTGACTTCAGTCCTTGAGGAGACTTTATCTGTTTTTATCATACATAATGTATTCTTAAAGTTTGCTCTATTTTATCAATAGCAATTACTGTCAATCTCTCTGTGTTCCTACTTCATAAGCCTTATCATAACCATGTAGGAAAATGAAAACAGATAGTATCCATATGGCTCAGCTCTAAATGTGCTTCCAGGCACCCGCTCGGGGCTTGGAACTGATCCCTTACAGACAAGAAGGACCCATGTCGTTTAGCATTTCTGACTAACCTGCCTCAAATGCTGAGTTACGAGACAGAATCAACTTTTAAATGCTCCCGTGTAAACCAGTGTGTTTCTTAGCAGCACTTTGAAAACTATTAACTCAGTCCCCAGAAGCTCATCTTCTAGTGTGCTGAAGGAATGTGCTTCCCCATCCACTTATGGAAAGTGAGCGAACAACTTTTAAGAGACCGAGAAGAGACAAGCACCTTTACAAATATGCCAAGTTTCATTAAGGGTCTACAAGGAGCATACACAGGGAGGTGGTGGCAGGAGAAACCCAATTTTGCTGTCTGGATGCAGGTAACTGAACCTAGTCTGGATCCGGATGACAGGGGTTAGGTCTAAGGATGAGGATAGGCAAACAGCCCAAATAAGGAATTCTGAAGCTTGAGGTAAACTTAAAAGTCGCCCAAACCATGCCACAGCAGACCACACTTCCCCTGGACGAAGCTCACCTCAAGGATTTGTTCTTGGTGGCATCTGTCACAGAATGCTTCCTCTAAGTATTCTGAAGAGAACGAAGGGCAGAGCAAACCAATAACATCTTTTCATCTGTGCCTAAAGATCGTCAGCACGGAAAACGTGCACCTAACAATCTGGGCTCTGTGTGGAGATCGCCACGGTAAAAAACGGTAAAGTGGCAAAGCAAACTGTGAGCTGGAGCAGCCGTTGCTGTTTCTTCCCTCGTGTGTTCTCCTTAATTGCCAGAAGATATTATTTTTCACCGCTTAAATAATTTTCCCCGTGTTTATGTGAATTTTATTGTGTCACAATCACTTCTTAAGTGTCATGATTTTGCAAAATACACATTAGCATATATTACAATATGGGGAGATTTTGAGAAAGGCATTGTTAGAAGAAAATATCCCAACACCAAGTACATTATGCATTGAGGCGGTAACTCCATAGAAATTTTATGTCACTAAACTGTAAGTTTTTGCTTTAAATATCTTTCCTGACTCTTCTTATAGTTCGTAGGCAGCCGTAGCTCATCTCGGATTCAGTCCTGTCACAAACATATGTGTCCTTCTCTGAGCTATTCTCTTTATAACCCTGCATGTCACACAGGAGGGACTTAGCTCTTACTCTTCACATTATCGTCACTGTGCAAACTGATCCTGAATCTTTCTACCTGTGACATCCCAAGTTTTTAAAGTATCTCTGGTCATTTTCTAGTCATGAATCAACAGATCCAATCTTCAGATCTCCAACCCACCTACCAGTAACCCAGAAATACTAATGGTACAGAAGCACAAGTCCTTATCACTAAGGGTGGGGGGTTAGACCCACACAAACCAGAGACCCTTAATCGGGCCCAACTACATGTATGGAGTGATAAATTGCACGTATCCGTTCTGTGCTTTTCAACACGGCCTGTCCAAGTAAGCGTGCTTGAAATAGCACTTGTTTCTGCTGGAGAGAGAGCCATACGTCACAGAGCACTTTCCTGCAGTAAGAGTTATTGTGAGCACTTTACCACCACTATGCATGGTGTGACGTTCAGAGAAGCCTGCTTACCTACAGCTCAGTTCTTTGAGTGCATGTCAAATATTAAAGTTTGGACCAATTTTGTTACAGACTCAGACTATTCAAAAATACAACAGCAAGATTAACAGGTCTTGTGAATTTCAGCCACTACTTAGAATACTTTATATGTGTAAGGAACCTAGAGTCAGGAACTAACTTCTAACTGGTGACTGAGGTAGCACCTTGCATGTGGTGTATATTAACAGAGACAATAAAGCTTCCAGTAAGGACAAATGGTAGCCCCAAAAAGTCATATTTTTAATATTTGTAATAAGATTCTTGTCAAATGGGAGAGAGAGTCTTCAGAGAAAATCAGCAAATGACAGAGTAAAACTATCAGGATAAAATGTTCTTATACTTACTCCCTAATCAGGTCAATTTTAAAATGTATTTATGACTTTGGATCTGTGTGTTGAACAATATTAAGCTAAACGTGTCTGTTCTAGGAACATGGACATACATTCATTCACAGTATAGCACAAGATCTTAGAGAGAATTTAAACTATCAAACATAAAAAAAGGGCACTAGTGTGTCTCAAGGAAGGGAATCAGAACTGGTTTTCAGAAGAGAGGAAGAACTTTATGTCTTTTTCACTCCAGAAGCAGTCTCTGTCACGAGCATATGATTCTTTGGTGAGTGAGTCTCTTTCTAACCCTACATTTCCCACACGAGGGACTTAATTCTACTACTCTCCCCTTGATCAACACTGTGAATTGATGGTTTTGGCTAGTCAACACCAGGAACGCCTCACGGAACTTTAGTGCACTTTGCTGCACATGAAGAAGGCTAGGGTCCAGATGTAGAGATTCAGTGCTGTGCCGGGTCCCGCAGGGACCCCTGCCTGCTCTGTGGATGCCCTCCCTCCACTCATGCTAGCTTCTGTCTTGCAGGCTGTCAGATGTTGTTCCCACATTCCCTCTTCAAGAAATGGTTCCCAGAAGGTCCTCAGTATCCACATGAAGGCGGCTCGCCTCTGCTTTGCTCTATCACTAAGCTGTTGTCTTTAGGTGAACCTGACAAATGTGTGTGAAAACCGAAGATTCCAAAACCTCAAATTCAAGACGAAACCCATGCAAATACAAGAGAGGAAAGAGCATGAAGCTTTTCTCACGTAAGAATTTTGCTTTTATAGAGCATCTACTAAACTTATGCTCATCTCCTATTTGTCTCTTGATTTTAAGTGGGCAGATATATATGCTATTTTTTTCAATGCTGCTAAGGGTGGTTTGTGCATATGTGTGTGTGTGTGTGTGTGTGTGTGTGTGTGTTTCTGTGTGTGTATTTGTGTCTGTGTGTGTATGTTCTGTGTGCCTGTGTATGGATACATTTGTATGTTTGAAGACTGTATCTCATGTAGGCAAGGCTAGCCATATAGGCAAGGCTAGCCATGTAGACAAGAATGACTTTGAACTTGTGATTATTCTGCTTCTACCCCCCCCCCCCGAGACCTAAAGTACATGTCCCTCTTCCTGGGTTTAAGAGGTGCTAGGCACCAAAGCCTGGTTTGTGTCCATCTAGGTAAGCATTCTAGCAACTGAGCTACAGTCTCACCTCTGTCACCAAGAAGTCTTAATGAAATATATCTGAATCATGAATGGCTCCAAGATTTAAAGTTTTAAAAAGGTACTTACCCTGTGACATACTTTTTCAGTTGTCATTCATGAGGTACCACCATTGTACCATGTTACTCTGCTAGGTCTTGGTGGCCAGGGGTAGATTCTGGACTCCATGTACTAGTGGTTTATAAAGACAGTGATGCTGAAAATGTCCAGAAGGAGTAGAGGAAGACACTGTGGCACCCAGTTCCAAACGGGAACTTACACACGCTGATAATGCAAAAACACTGAACCAAATGAAGACAAATGAAACTCCCACACAACCATGAAGCCCCTGTGTGCTCATAACAGCCATTGAAACTGTAAGCCAAGAATGGAATGTGACCATAGGGTCTAAATCCCCTTCCTCCCCAGTTCTTCAAGGGCTGCGTGTGTACAGTATAAACATGCAAAGTAAGCAGCAAGATGATACAATTGAGTACATAAAATACACATGTGTCTGTGAGGATCATGCCATTTCATCTGAGCACAGGCGTGCCTGTGTTCGCAGATGGATAGAGCAGTGTGAAACAAGGTAGGCTTGGACCAAGGATAGCCCCTCTTAGGATCCTGGGCTTGCCAACCCTGCATTTACTACAATACAGCAAGGAATCTCCTCCTTTATAGATACAGAAATGATCAATAAACTACTTGTAAGCTGAACTCAAGAACACATAAAAATAGAAGCATCTATGATTAGGCTTGGCTTCACCTCAGAGATGCAGAGTTGTAGAGGTGGGTCAACATAGGGAAATAAATAAATAAAATCTACTGCATAAACAGAATAAAAGTCATATCTTTCATTCAATGCAAAAAAAAAAAAAGGCCTTTGGCATAATGCAACTTCCCTTCAGAATAAAAGTCCTGGAGAGACTAGGAAGACAAGGGATAAACCTCAAGATAATTAAGGCAATTTATAGCAAGCTCACAGCCAATATCATCTTGAATGGAGAGAAACTCAATGTATTTCCATTAAGGCCAAAGTAAGACACAGATGTTCACTACCTGCTCACCTATGCAATATAGATTAAAGTCTTACTACAGCAATAAACCAACTAATGGAGATAAGGGAATATGAATAGTCAAAGTATCCCCATTTGCAGATGACGTATATATGTATATATATTCACACATACATATAATACTTGACCTAGTGCCAACATCATATACCAACTATCCTATGAGACACCACGACTCTATGGGTCTCCTAGTTACACCTGGCACGTTGGTTTGCTGGCTACAACGTGCTTCATTAGAGACAAGCCTACCCTGATATCCGTTTCTTTGTACATCTTTATGGGAAGCATTTAGTGTAAAATGGGTTGACAAGCATTTTAAATGAGCATTTAGAAAAAAGTACAGATTAATATAATACTGTATCAACAGAAAGTCATTCCTGATATTTTCTTTAATGGACGTACAATTATTATGGGTTGATTTTAGTGAGTATAAAAGAAACATTTCTGTACACATTTACTTAGTAATATCTACTTAATTATATAGTCAACAAGTACAATTACAAATCTAATTCTGCATGTGGTCTACCTGAGAAAACCTCCCTACCATGAGAGCTGTAGAGAATAGATCCATACACTTGTCAAGGCCTGTTGTTCAGAAGTTACCTACCTATGCATCACTACAGCTGGCTCTTACCTACAGGGTCAACTGGGACCCATAAAACCACTGGTAGAAAACAGGATCCCAATTCTCCATTGGTCTCCGGGTGGGCTTAGAGGTCAGTGATTTGTTTTAGCATTTTATTAGAAAAATAGGCTGTGGCCATCCATATCATAGTCACTCAATTAGCAGAGGTGAGAAAAACCAAAACATACTTTACTGAAAACATTTTGTGTTCTTTACGATAAGAAAATTTAAGAATCCCTTTCTACCAAAGTACCTAAATAGTTTCTGTTAGTCCTTTTTAGAAATGTGTTTGTGAGGCTCCACACTCCTATACGTAGTAGTTAAGCTGGTCAGTTTAAAACTTACTTATTTTGGTGTAGAGAAGACTAGTTCTTTCTATGGGAAAGCGGGAGTTGGCAGAGTGTTCTCTGTAACTCGGGTTTGCTCTGATCTTAGCATGCAACCTCAAACCCTTGCCTTACCTCCAGAATTCTGGAATTAGCAGGTATTCACTGCAGTGACCAGCACAATACCTCAGTTTCTCAGAAAAAAACAAAACAAAACAAAAAAAACCAAACCCATTAATACAATCATGTCCCAAGACACACATTGTAAACTGAAAATATCTTAAATCTAAAATGCATTATTAAGGTTTAGTGTATGTTTCAGTTGGTAAAGTGTATTCCCCAGCAAGAAATAAAACTGGGTGTGGTACACTATGCTTGTATTACTGGGACCAGGAGATAGAAGAGAAAAGATCAAAAAGTGCCAGCCCACCCTCAGTTCCATGAGCTACAAGAGGGTTTGTCTCAGAAGGAAAACTGATACATTTAGTATACTTAATGTCCAACCAACCACGCAAGCCTGCACTGAACGTTGGCTTTTGCCCTCAGGATTGACAGAGAGCTACAGGCCAGCTGCTGCCTAGCCTCCACTGTGAACTCTCTGTGTCCATAGGGCAGGGGACAGCATCCAAGCTCAGAATCGGAAATGCCATTTCTTCTTTGTGTGATTTACACATCATTATAAAATTTAAAAATGAAAAAGAAAAATGACAAGCCATATCAATGTCAGTGGTGGATGCCCCTCGGTAATGTGGTGTGAAGCAGTATGTCCTTGATCAAGAAGTTCCAGTGCATGCAAGTGCTGGATGTCTCTTCAGAAGACCAGGTGATGTCTACACACCCAGGTCATGTATTATCCCATGTAGCATCTCTATAAAATTTATGGTAGAAGAGTCTCAACATAAAAAACAAACCCTCCTCGATGGTGAGGCTGCTGGGCCTTGCCCTGTGACTGGTGGACTTTAAGCTGAGTTGGGAGATTTAAGCATGCACCGGTGTCCTTCAGTGCTCCATGGGGACAGGACACCTAAGTTGGGATGTGACTCCTTCAGAACACAGCAATGCTAAAGAATAAGGTATCATCTACCGTCTATATTTATATTTATAATATATTTTATAAAAATCATATAAATACATAAAATATATACACATATAAAATATATATTATCTATAACCTACCTCATTTATCATCTACCAGGCACCTATAAATCATCTATCATACCTCTATCTATCTATCTATCATCTATCTGTATCTGTCCATCTGTTTATGAGCCACCCATCTATTGGTTGGTATCTCTTAGAGTTTGCTTTTCTTAGTGGCTGCCTGGGAGACTTGAAATCACAGCAAGCCCATGGGAAACCCCTGCAAAGGCTGCTTTAGAGGTTCATTCTGTTTGGTGAATAAAACTTATATTGTGACTTTAAATACAAGTTCCCTTTCTGTACCAAAACTATGTTCCTCAAACTTCACTTTTTATACTTGCTTTGGATCTCTTTTTACTAGCGTTGACACAGGTCCTGCCTGTGGCTAAACGGAGGCTCGGGTGGAGTCTGATGTGAGGGTGGTTTTGGGATGTGGGGGAAGCTTGCATGTGAGGGTGTGCTCATTTGTATGCGCCTATGAACTGTTCAAATAATCCAGGAAAACAGGAGAAAAATGCTGAATGGGGGTTCTGTGGGAAGGGCTAGCCAGGCAACAGAGGTGGAGCTGTGCATTGGGGGAAGAATTCCTGAAGGTTCCTGCTATACAACGAAGCCATAGTGTACGGAGGGCCACCTCAGGAAAATGTGTGTTTGCATTCATACGCATGTGCGTATAAAATATAGAATTATTTGTAACATCTGTATTGATTACTATTTTCCCTCCTTGGAAAAAAAACCTTCAAAGAATGGAGCTTGTATTTAAATAGCTGGGTAGTATTTAACTAATAAACTAGAAAATACTCCTGAGTCTGGATTGCAAGGTCAAGGAAGGGTGTAATTTAAGAGTCTGAACCTTCTTCTATGTAACTCCTGTTCTCCCACATAAAAGGCTATCTGGAAAACCCCTAACTGTTACCTCTCAGGGCTCAATCATGGAGCGAATCCTTTGAGCTTCAATTTAGCCGTGATGAATACTTTTAAACTATGATGAATCCATGGTGTTTACAACCCGAATTATACACAGTCACTACTGTGTTTTTTTCCCCTACGGACCTTGCCTGCAAAAGCTAAATCCTTCTTTTCTTAGCAGGACACAGGGCAGTTCAATAATGGTGCAAGCCTTGTAGAAGCCAGCTAGACACTGGTGTGCAGTGGAAAGAGCAGGAATGTGTGTCATTATTCCAAAGTCTTCAACATAACCTAATGTCAGAAAAAGGGTAGAGCGATTTATATTTGAAATCCTGTTACTGACAATCAAAGGTCATATATGGTGTCACACTGAGTAGTTGACAATTAACAATCACATCATGAAGGATGAAGTTAGAGAATGTTGTAGACAAACTGGGCTAATAATAACAGTCTAACTAGTATGGGATCTTCCTACGTCATTGGATCTTCTTGTGAAGGTAGGCAGAAATAAAAGTCTGGATTAAACTTTGAGACTAAGTTGAACTCTTAAAAGGTATCTCTTAAATGAAGACCATGTCTTCCCAATTACAAACTGTAAGGTCTGGAGCTCTCATCATGACAGACTCAATTGTCTCTGTAATATGTCAACTTCCTTTCCATTTTACTGCACTGATTCCCGCTTATGGAATATTACTTACATGTGCGGGCAATGTTGAAATATTTCTGCGCTCCAAGCTCTGAGCTAAAATATATTTATCCACACATGAAAGAAGTGGGGCCGAGCTCTGATGTTTACATGGTGGTATTTTTATAATAAAAATTTAAAGAGAAATTAGCAACTAGTTTATACATATTTTAAAATCCAAACATGAGTCTGTCTTCCATATAAAAATCTAAAATTGTACCCAGGTTCAAAGTGGCCTTAATTAACACTGATGCTTAATCGGTTCAAATCATTTTTCTAAACACAATTCCTGAAACCCTCCTGGTCTTTTAGTATCTTAATTAGCTGAACCCTTCAAAAATAGAAGAGTTCCTTTTTTCAGACTGGTATTAGCACCGTCAGATTGTAAAAGGACATTGATGTCTGCAAATTTGTTTCTTCAGTAGCCTTTCAGCAGTAGCTCAGAGCTGTCTGTGCTGCTGAGCATACATGCGGGTATCTTACAGGCAGGATAAACTATTCTACAAATGACAGGGCTGTGTATCGGCTTACCAAATTCACAAGGTATGATGGAATAGTGAGACTACTGAGCCCCCTTTGACTTGAGTTTCTGTGTGCAGACTTTGGGCAAACACCTGAAGCCTCTACAACTTTGCAACTATTCTGTAGAACAATTACCTTCTTTTATGTCTTCTATGTGGCTGTAAAGGCACCACATGGACCTGCTGCCAAGGTCCCCCAAGAGCTTGCAATACACAGACCAGCCCTCCTTTCTTCTGTGAGATCACTTCCTGCCCTCTTTTCCCTTGGCATATTCCATCCATGTGCCAGGGGTGTTTGTGTGTGTGTGTGTGTGTGTGTGTGTGTGTGTGTGTGTGTGTGTGTATCCAATCATGTCAGATGCTTCCCACTATTCTTTCCCTTACTGGAAAAGTCTTCCACAAGATTGAGACTCACTAAACAACATCATATATTTTCCTAAATACTATTTTTTTTCAATGGGGAGACTTACACATTTTCTTGTCATTTCTGACCTCTACTTTTATTGATTTTTCCAACATCTCTGCTTATGGGACAAGCTAATTTTCTATATTTTAAACTCCGACTTTTTATAGCAGAGAATCATAAATACAAGGAATTTTCCTTTCTTCTCTGTGATGTCTCCTGCTCATAGAGTACTGGCTGGGTACCACAAGGACTGGACCTAGATCTGCTTAATTGAATTACACTTGGTTGTAATAGAGTATCTTACCTGTGACACATACAGATATTCTTGTATTTTCCTCCCATGGGTACCATTCTAAAACACTAAAAGGTAAGTGTCTGTACTCTTTTATTGGCTGTATAGTCAGAAACATATATGACAGCTTGTGTTTCATATAGATAAAGCTATGGTTAATTAATTTCACAAAGTTCATAGAAATTCTGCACATGGAAGTACAAGCTCACCTACATACTCACACATACAATTTCATACACACATACACATTATAGTGATGTTTTGTTTCTGAAATGTCAAAGGAGAATTACAAGTTTAGGCCACTAGACTTTTTGCGTGTATGTGTCTGTATAGAGACAGAAGGATCGATATGTCTTCATGCACATTCCTACTGCAATATTAGTTACTATAGTCAAGCTAGGGAATCAACCCATGTGCGCAATGATGGATGGATTGATGAAGAACATGAGCTACTTCTCCATATTAGAATATTATTCATCAATGGAAGATTATCATTTTGTCTCTTGCAACAACATAACTGGGCTCCACTCCGTCTATTTCCATACTACTCCATGCCCGTGTCTTCTAGAAGATAAGAATTTGAGGAATAAAAGATAATTTCTAAGCACATTAATCTATCAGAGTCACCATTTGATAGCTTGAACACTGAGACAGTGTTGAAATAACAGTTTATATCCTGGATACGAACCTGTCTGTCTGTAGTTTGAGACTCGGACCCTTCCTCTAAGGAAAACGAGAAGATGTGAGAAAGACCTAAAAATGATAACGAACTTGCAGAATCAACACAGCAGCATTTCTCTTCAACAATGTAGTCAGCTCTGGTTCTGCTTGATCTTAAAGAATTGTTCTAATTGCAAGAGACTGTGACTAACATAGAGGTCCACAACTGACTGAGGTGCAGAAAATAATGTGTTCTCAACCCAAAATGGATAATATATTCAGCAACCCCTCCTCCCAGGGCTCACTATGGAAGAGGGGGCTAGAACAGTGAGAGCATCAGAGGTGACTACCAGGAAACTATCTTCTGCACTCAGTAGGGCAGCTCGACCCAGGAACTCACAGAAGTTAGGACAGCATGTGCAAGCACGCGTGCTCAAGGCAGACCAAACCCTAGCATGGAGGAGCTCATTAGACAGAAACTCGCACCCCTGCCTGAGCATCTCCTGGACACTGCTAGCTGATTTGAAGGGGGTCCGATAATCTCCAAGACTGCAGTCTCTAGTAAGTTGATCACATTGTAGGAGAAGACACACATTCAAGAATATTGAGCTAGCATGAACTGGTCTTGATTTTTTTTTAAAGGACACAGAAACTTGGGTAGACACAGAAACTTGGGTGGATATAGTAAGAGCTGTGGTAGGAGGTTGAATAGATAAAACATGTGAGATTCACGAAGAACTAATACAACTGGTTTTTTAAAATTATCATAAGATTGGATTTCCTGCAGCTGCAGCTTGCTTGAAACTTTTTATCAGCAGAGGGTGACCTTGTACACCTGATTCTTTCGCTGAGATTACGGATGTGTGTCACAACACCTGGAGGTGCAGTGAGCTGGGGTTACAGATGTGGGCCACAATACCTGGCTGTTCAGTGAGCTCTTTGTAAGATGCTCGATATTTCAAAACAAACACATTGAAGACCCATCCTTTTTTGCTGATGCTACAAAACGGCCAAACGGAATTGTGAAGCCAGTTCAAACATGGAACAATATGGCAGCCACCAATGGAAGAAAATGGAGCAGACTGCTTTAAAAAGGAGGCAGTGTCTGAACTTTGTACCAGAGATGCAGCCGAGTAGACACTGAATGGCTACTCCACTTATTCCTAGGGAAAGTTCAAAGCATTTTAATAGTATTTTAAAAATATTTTAAGGTATTCAGTAATGAGAATAGTCTTAGTATTACTAATGTGAACAAAATTGTTTATCAACAGAACAGGAAAGAAGATACATTTTACAGTTAAAGATTTAAAAGACCAAAATACAGAGCTATAGTGGTTTCTCAATGAAATTCTATAAATATAAAGACTAAAAAAAATTTTTAGAGATAGTAGAATAGGTAAAAGTGTTTGCCACACAAGCCTGACAACCAGACTTAGGAATTCCAGAACCGAAATCAAAGCAGACACGGGATCACAGACATCTGGAATCCTAGCATACCTCTAGGGACAGATAGGGAAAGCTGAGACAATAGAAGCCCCGGCTTCTATTCAAAGGCCAGCTAGCACAGCCAGCAGAGCAACAAGGAGACTGGCTCAAGTAATGTAGAAAGGTGATAATCAATAACCAGAGCTATTCCCTGATATCTACATGCACACACACACACACACACACACACACACACAAACCTATTCACCACATATACAATCACCCATATGTACACACAAACACACAAACAAAACACTGAGAGAGAAAGAGAGAGAGTATTTATTTTATCTGTGGAGATTTAAAGATGGAAATACTGCATTTTACCATAAGTTATAATCTAGATTAAGTTTCAATCTTAGTATTTCAATACAATATTCTAGAGATCCTGAAATTGAGCACAAAATTTAAATTAAGATATAACATGGCCTCATATAGCAGTGTATTTACAAAATAACAGATTTATACCCAGACTGAGACTTAATGTGCGTAATCACGGAGGGAATTACAATGCTCTCAGCCTCTGGTATCCAACATCAATAAAGCTTTCATGAAATTGTGGCCACTCCATGTCCCAACCCAGGGAGAATTCCAGGAAACTTGTTGATAGAGGAATAAGCCACTGTCAGGTGGGTGAAATGAAGAACTAAGTCAGTAGGACACAAAGACTGGAAACTGCAAAACTGAGACACGATAATAGGAAGTTTAGCTGTCACTTTTCTTTACAAAAACGAAAGGAACTTCAAGCGAAACCCATTCAAAGCATGAAGTACCCAGAGTGCTAATCTATGAGTACAGCTGAAAAGCAGAAAATGCTATACTTGCCGGTTTCCTCTTACACCTGTCAGGTTAGATGCTTCTCTAGAGTGGGCCTTCAGAGAGAAAGAGCCCTGCAGATGTTCACATGGCAGACTGCATTGGCAACAGAAGCCATCCCAACAAAGAAAGACCTTCCGAAGAGGCAAGCATTCACACTTGAGGTCTTTGCCTTTTTCCTAATCTGTACAACCATTATTATCCTACCTTATAGAGTATAAAATTAATTACGACACTAATATAAAGCATCAAGTTACTTAGAGACCATATTGAAATGTGGACCTATTGATCGGCATGTCCTGTTGCTAAGAAACAGTTCACCCAGACTCAGCCCACTTGGAGAAACCCTCCAGGGAAAAATCAATACCGTTGCTGCATTCAGTCTTGTTCTGGTTTTTCTCTAGTTTTATGAGACAAGGGCCTAATCTGTAGGCAAGGATGGCTGGGAACTTACTCTGTAGCCATGGATGACTTTCAAATGTGCCCACTCTCCTCCCACAGCCTGAATGGTAGGATTGTAGGTACATGGTACCATTCCAGGCACAGCTGCTGAGTCACTTCTCCCCAGATACTGTATGGGAAGAGTAAGGAGTCTTCCTCCCTTTCTGGCAGTTGGCTCTGGGCGGTTATGTAATTAATGCCCACACACACAGGCAGCACATCAACAGAATTCAGCGGGTTATTCTAACTGCCCATGATAGGCAGGGAGACCCCTTGTAATGTCTGCAGAAAGAAAGAGAAGGAAATGTGGTGGCGAGAAAGGGAAGAAGGGAACAGAGAGAGATGGGTGAGGTCCTACTGTTGGGTGGAGTTACCCCACAAACGGTGTATAGTGCAGACTTCGGTGACGGCACTTCAAAGACAGAGGGAATCATGATTTAATTTTCTAACACACTAGAGACTGAAAGGTTGAGTCCATAGTCCTACTGAAATGATTTCTCAAAAATGAATGTAACTTTTATATGTGAAAGTGGTTTGATACAGTCAAATCATAGACTGTAAGAGTTCCCATATTTTATACATAAAAATCTACTTTACTAAAGAATAAATTTTTCTTATGCCTAAGAGTTTCCATACTTTTGAAAATATTAATTCAAATACAAGTTTTCAGTTAATTTTATAAATTAAATGACAGTAGTATTTGGCCATCAAATATACTCTTCTTTCTGATTTTGGATACATTTTGCCTTAGGAGAACTAACCAGATATTTTAGTTCATTAAACATCATCATGTCCTAACCTTCCTTTGGAAAACTGATGGCAAAGGTCTCTAGCATTCACCTGCCAATTATCAAATGAAGGAAGCCAGTGACTGGGGACATCACAAGACAACTACAATTAGACACAGAACGAATTCTGAGAAAACACAGCTTCCGTCCACCACCTCAGTCACAGGACTTCTAATACAGACCTTCATCCATGAGAAGTGCACACATGCGGGTCCATTTCCTTGTCACTGTGACAAAATGCCCGAGAGAGAGGCAACGGAAGGAAGGGAAGAAGTTTGTGCTCTGGTCAGTTTCCAAGCTTGCATCGGTGGAGAGAGTGTGGTGGAAGAGAACTGAGGAGCTCCTGGCGGACAGAGCACAGCAGCAGTAGGAAGTGGTCTAGACAAGACAAGTCACATTCAGGCATACCCTCAGTGGCCCAAGTTCTCCAAGCTTCCCTCTCTTTGCACACTACAACCACCTCTAAAACCTTACCCACATTTTGAATCTATCAGAGATTGGGCCATTTCTTAGGTTAGTACCTTGTGGTCTAATCTCTTCAAACACCACACAGACATATCCAGAGAAGTGCCATGATAATGCCCTTGGCATCTCTCAACCAAATATAGAAATCAGTTATTGCACTATGACATACAGACCGTTTGTGACTGATACAACCAGTAATGATAGTCACTGCACACCAACCTTTGAACCTTTGACTTTTGTCCCAAAACACAACATAGAACACATGACTTGCCTGTGGGCAAGTCTATATAATTGTCTATATAATTCGTCTCTGTGATTGTCCTTAATTGTGGACTAGACATCTCTGTCTCTAAGTCCACCTTAATCTCTATATTGTCTCAGATGTGCAGGAAATAAAATGTCAACTACATTGTTTATACCACATATATGTTTCTACAATAAGATTTGATGTGATCAGCATTAATTGTTGTCTATGGGTCAGTACACCATGTTCTGTAAAAGTAAATATTTGCTCCCAAGTCTGAGTTACACATACATTTCAGTCTTGCTGCTCAAGTACTCTGTAAACTGGGTTCTGACCAGGTGACCTACTTGTAAATCTCACTACGCGATGCTGTGCTGTCAACCATGTCTACCCCAGCCACTCTGCTCCAGAATTCATAACGCTGCATGCATTGTCCTTCTCTCCTTCTCGGTATTCTCTTACAGTCTTCTGAAGACAGCTCAAGAATGGCTAGAAACACAGTTATGCCTCTCTCTCTAGATGTTCTACCACAGTAGCTGGAGAAATGGCTCAGTCTTTAAGGTACTTGCCATACAAACATGGGGATCCTAGTTTGTATCCCCAACATCCAAGCAAACTGCTATTCTGGTGCTGGGGAAGTAGAGACAGCAGGATCCCTGAGGCTCCCTGGGCAGAATAGGTAAGGGGTAGGATCATGAGAGGCTCTCTCAAAGACTAAGATGGGTGTGACTAAGGAAGATACCTAGCCTTGGCCTTGGAATCAACATCAAGGACATGCACATATGTGCATAACACACACACACACACACATATGGACACATGCACACACACACACATATGGACACATGTGCACACACATGCACACACACACATATGGACACATGCACACACACATATGGACACGTGCACACACACATATGGACATGTGCACACATATGGACACATGTGCACACACACATATGGACACGTGCACACACACATATGGACACATGTGCACACACACATGGACACATGCACATACACACATGCACACATATGGACACATGTGCACGTGTGCACACACACACACACAGACACACACACATACACACAGACACAGACACAGACACAGACACACACACACACACACACACACACACTTCTCTATCACTCTTTCCATCCTTGAACTTCAACTACAATTCCTCTACATGTCTGCAAGCCTCATTCTCCATACCTCCTTCCAGTCCTACTGTTTACTAGATTCTTATCGAATACTTTGGTCTGAATTGATAATTCCTCAGCTTTACTATGCCTAAAAGTCAGACTCTTCATCTGCCTTGAAGAAGGCAGCTCCTGTTCCTCAATATTTCACATCACCTAAGGACGCTGCCATACAATGGGCTACACCCACATCACCTAAGGACTTTTCATATAATGGGCCCCATGGCATCTTTGGGAACTTCTTCTACTGTGGATCACTTGGTTCGAGTAAGTCTTTTCCTTCAGTGACCGGTGAGTGCTCTATATTTGGTCTGAACACTTCTCAGCTATGTCCCTCCAGAAGGCCAGGAGAAGGGAAGGAAAGGAGCAGCTAGCAACTCCTCTTCTCTAGTCTCCAGCACTGAGATATCAGGACAGCTACTGAGGCATCACTCTGCTCCAAAGAGGTGCTGGAGATGTGTTTAACCAGAGTTTAAATGCCATGCCCTCAACCCTGCACAACCAAACTTAAACGGGTCTCTTGATCTTTCCAGGCTCGGGATCAGTGTGAAACACAACCCAGCGCCTCTGTATTATTATTATTATGGGAAATGCATGCTTGTCCCAGAAAAATGGTTGAAAAAAATCCTTTAGTAAAAAACAATATCTTATATAGCAGAACACAGTAATTCCTTATGTTGGCTTTTAAAGAATAATAGTGTTCACCAAATACTCAGTGTCAGTAATAGTGAGATAAGACACAACTCGCTGTATAGCCTTCCAGTCACAGAGACTACAAAGTTCTCCACGCCTGTAACAGGGAAGGTGCTGTGTTTGGGGGCAAAATATGACTCTGGGGACCAAAGAACACTATGTCCTGTAAGAAAGGTGATGTGTTTGTTTTTAATTTGAGATCTTATGTTTTCTTCTTTAAAAAGTTGAGTCCAGAGCTTCTTTTTACATAATTTTTAAGAGTTATTTTAATCTGTTCTGTCTCTGTCTCTCTCTGTCTCTCTGTCTCTCTGTCTCTCGTGTGTGTGTCTCTCTGTGTGTGTGTGTGTGTGTGTGTGTGTGTGTGTGTGTGTGTGTGTGTGTGTGTGTGTGCGCGCGCAGGTGCCTGCAAGGGCCGTAGGTGTCAGGTCACCCTGGATCTGGCTCAGGTCGCACGGAGACACGAGCTGCCCACCATGAGTCCTGTGCACTGAACTTGGGTCCTCAGCAAGGACGGCAAACGTTCCTAACTGCTCAGCTATGTCTCCATCCCTTCATCTCTTCCTTAAGAGAGATAAATTTTTCTTTCCTATTATCTTTTTTATTATTTAAAACAAAATTAAAATTTAACTGGATTTCGGTCACATTCTTCCTCTCCCTCAAGTCCTTCCAGGTCCTTTCTCCCTCCTCCCTACACTTCAGATCACATACATCTTTCACCTTTTAATAAAGAGTTCAGTGACTGAAATTTTTAGATAAGGTTTTGAAAATAAATGGAGTAAAGACACCTCCGAGATTCTGTTTATCATGTCCATGTCAGCCTCGGGGCCTTTGTTTATTAATGGCCCCCATCCGTCAACCATAACTTCCCCCCATATAACTTGCTTCCATTCCGTGAGATCTGTTTGCACGTGAACGCTGATTCTGCTGAAACTAAGCAAAATTAACCAGTAACACAGTCTTCTTAGAAGCACTAAGTATTTTTACTTTAAAATCATTTTTTACTTTAAAATCCCTGTCACAAGTCAAATATTGATTTTAAAATGATCAAAGGGCAAAACAAAACATCCATTGAAAACATTTTCTGGCCAATTAGAGATAAATGTTTAGTACTTGGGTTTATATACTAATACACTTTTAAAATAAGACATTTATCTCTCAACTCACAACACAGACAACAGTCCTCTCTCCCGTGATAAGGTCTTGGGTCCACTGGCATTCCTTCAGTGTAACAAACACTTCATAGACCGAGCTTACACACAGGAGAGATTTATTTGAGCTCATGATTTGAGAGGTTTTAGTTTACGATCCAGGGGAATCATTGCATTGCTTTGAGGCAAAACTGAATCTGAACCCCAGGAAGAGGATGAAGTATCCTTCATGCCTTAAATGACACACAGGCATAAGGACAAGAACTCCTACCAGGTGTCACCACGTGTCTTCTACCTCTTCCCACACCACCATGTGGGGACCAAGCTCTTACACATGGGCCTTGAGGGAACGGTCTAGATCCAGAACTTAGCAATTCAATTTTATGAATCTCTATCAGTCTATGTGTTTATACACAGTACTTCACCAGTCCCTGGCATTTCAAAGATTCCAGTTGTCTTTAGCAACAATGTCTCATCTTCCAATGTATCTCTGTTACATGCGTGAGATTATTCGCACTGTCCTCTTCTTAAGGAGGAATTACTATGTCTTAACTTTTCTAAGTGCAGACAGTGATAATACCCACTACATTGAATTTAAATAGTATCCCTGACTATTAAAGCTCAGCTAATTCTTATATACCTATATACTACATGCCCTGTTCCTTTAGGGTTAGATGCATTAGAGAACAGCTAAAATTTAATACATGAATTGGGGGTGACAAACAAGTTATGAGTTCATGGTGCGTATCTGAAAAACATATATTTCTGGGGGGTTATATGCTTGCATGTGAACAAAAGATCTGCGAAGGGATAGCAAGAAAAGCTGTTGCCCATTTCCTTCCTTCCTTTGTGGGCGGGGCAAAGGTGAGTGACAGGAGTTAGAAGATGAACACGTTTCCTTAGACACACTTTCTTCTAATTTCATCCACTCTGTGCATGTGATACTCTCCCTACACATAAGGGTCACTTTTCTAAGCATAATCACTTGAATGGAAGGAGGACACTGGAGACAAGTCACTGCTAGTTCATGCCATTTAAATACATCGTTCAAAAGATTGTGGATTAGCCTGGAATTGGCACTATTGTAAATTTTATTGAAAAGTGTTTCATTGATGAGATGGCTATGTTATTCTTAAATATAAGAAATTTGAAACAAATATCAAATTTGTCTCTAACTTTGAGACATGCATTTTATAGTTAAGACCTTTTACCCCAATTCTGTCAACAGAAAGCAAATAGACAAATCTGTGATTTTTTTCCATTTTATAATTTGTAATGTTAACACATGGATAAAACTCCTGGGTTCCAGGCAATCACAATAGCAAGTGAGTATATTTTAATTTTTCAGAATTGAAATGACTGCACGCGTCAGTGATTTATCTGTAGAAAATTCAGCGTTTTTCTAAAGGCCTTCTTCCTCACTCCGGCATCAGGATCAATCCCAAGGTTTGACAATACTCTAGAAATGAATGCCCCTGAGGATTTAAAACGTTCTCAAGGAGAGACTTTAACCCCCAGCCAAATATTTCAACCCAGTAGCAGTCAGAAAGCAGAGATGCTGAGAAAGTGAGCCCGGGACAAGAGACTCGAGTATCTGGGAGGAAGAGGGCCAACCTCTGGGAACCGCACAGCATTTCTAGAAGCAGGGACAGCGCTGTCTCTGGTCCTGTAACTTCTTCCTCGTTTATAATTTCCAAGGTGATCTCAATCAATGCACAAGAAGCCATATAGCACGCCACCAGATACAGGCGGGAGCAGTGCTTAGCACGCGCACATCTACAACACAGACATGGCTTCAGGCTGCACTGTGAACTTAGGGCTTCTGTGATCACTTCCTGTGTGCTGCATCATAATAAAGTCCCCTTTAAAACTCATGTCACTCTGGTGCTTTCAGAGAGGCACAATGCAGGCTGATCTTGGCAACCTGTAAAAGTGCCCAGTCGAAAATTACTAACAGCTGGAGATGACAGTTGTTTTAACAGCTGAGCTGACAGGATTAATTTAAATGCACTGAAATCAAAAGTATGTAACACCTGTTTAGTCTTCTCGGGCCATTCGACAAGGTAGGCCAGAGAAGAAGCAGCGCCAGGATTGTGTCTCTCTCCTAGAAGGACAGAGGGGCGTCCAAGGAGAATGTCACCTTTTTTGATGGAGGTGGGGTTAGAGTTTTGCAGCAGTGGGGCCGGCCAGCCTTTATCAGTTTTTAACATCTGGTTCCTATAACAGAATGCCTTCCCTCTCTTCCTTCCCTGTCCAAGGTCTTTGACCCAAACTCAACAGTGGATAAAGAGCACCACATTTCAAAGGTGCAGTTACTGAGTCTAGCTTCCTGGGAACTCTCCTGGGTTAATTAATGTATTCTCTTTGAGCTGCACAGCCACGCAAGATAATGTGGGGTTTTTTTTTCCCCCTTTTCTCTCTTATCTTTGGTTCCAAATCTATCATGTCACAGGAGAGTTTGCATTTCAGATGGTTGCCAGAAAAGCATGCCCATAGTTGGGTTTGTGTAGTACATTTGTCAATGTTGATTGTTTTAAAGTAAAAATCATTTCTCTGAAAGAGGAAATATCAAAATAATTTCCAAAAATGTGGGGCTACAAAGAGGACCACGTAGAAGGCCAGCGTCAGAGCACTGAGATTCTCTAAGTGATGTTATAAAACATAAATGTATTATTCTTATGAACATGAGCTCATATATGAAGTAAAATCAAACATTTTAAATATAAGTGTTTATTTTTATTCACTGACAGGAATTAACTTTCAAATTTACTTAGGAATATAAGTCTTACTTTTCCCCACATAGAGAGCTTAATATTAAGAATCCCAACGTTCAAACCTCAGAAGCTATTCCTTTAAAACATGATTCCAAAATTGTTCTCCTGCTGTTCGCATGTTATGTGTTTGATGCAGCATAAGTGTATTACAAAATTCTGTTGTGCTTCATTTCAAAGAAAACTCATCCCTGTTTTATGAATCTGGAGAATAATTATTTTGAGGCTAAAGGTGTTTTCTTTCTTGTTCATGTCCTGTCTGACACTGAAAAGTGCAGAGAATGAGGTTTTTATGTTCACTTGGTTTAGAGCCAAAATAAATATAGAAGACAATAATATTTCCCTTTGTGTCCCACTGAAGTCAATATAACATGTGTAAAAGACATTTTGCTGAGCCCCAATTTCAGAATATTAGAAAAAAAAAACGTGGGGGCTTTTTAAATGGCCAGATTAAAGTGAGGTACAATTAAAAATGTGGTTCGCATTTTTTTTTTAATTTGGGGATATGTGGGTATTTTTTATGGAAAGCCTAACTTATAGGCACACAGCAGGGCACTCGTGATATTTCCTCATAATAGATTTAGTGTTAGAAGTACTTTTTAATACCTCATTTGTAATAAATCAGAATAGCCTGTGTTGTTTGGTTGAGTCTATGGGATCCACCCCAAGCCCCATTAACCCACAACTCAAAATGAGATAAGCTACTTCAGGCGCTGGACAGATGACCTGCGGTGTCTGAGACAGTAATTTATCTTCTCTTATAGGGTACTTCCATCTGAACTCTTACACACACACACACACACACACACACACACACACACACACACACACACACACACACAGGAGCTTCTAAAAACAATAGGTTTCCATGTAGGTTTTTCAAAGATAGTCACTGTTAATTACCTGTCCCCATAGACCCTCCTTAGAAACTCTCCAGGAAATACCCTCATTTGAGAAATGAAATTGTCTTTGGTTAAGCTCAAAATAATATAAACAGATGCAAGGTCTACATAACCAAAGACAACAAAAGCAAATGGGAATGTTAAACTGCCTTCAACGTAGTCATCTTTAATAAGTCCAAAACACTGTTGGATTTCCAAGAAATATGTGATGAAAATTAATTATTTGTAAATCTTAAAGATCATTTAAATCTTTTTATTATTATAAAAGTGTCAGAACTGAATTAGCTTGATAGTTGTACTTCAGATAATTCTGTTTCCAGTCAGGGATCTGAGCTGCCCGTCATGAAGCAGCTACTAATGGTGCCTGCCTATTCCTGCAGCTCATTGTCCACAGACAAATGAGCGATGAGAGCCTGAGCATGCAGGTCTCAAGAAACTCTGGATATGATGATGACCACTAAATTTTCCTGCCATCATTAAACTTATAACTGTGTCAGGGACAGTAAAATTGCCTTGACACATGTTAACTAGCTTGCATCAAAATGTCTAATAAGAACTGGGTCTTTGAGACAATTTCTGATAGAAATTTGAAAAGAGAAAACATACATGGGATTTTTTTTCCTCTAGAAAGAAACATTGATACTTTGAAAGACAATCAGTTCTAATTATTAGATCTCTTTACAGAAGGAGACAAAAAAAAAAAAAATAAGCCTAGAAATCTCTGTGCAAGCTTACAACCAAATCAAAGCATATGGTAAAAAGAACAGGGCACTATGTTCACCTGAGGTCCCCTCTCTGTGCAGGAAGGGGAGGTAGGCTAGCAGAAAGAACCATTTATACCCCATTCAGAGGTTCAAGCTTGAATTGTCAAACTTCCATTTCCTGATGGTTAACTTTGCCTAAGAAGGTGACTGGAGATGCACTATACACAAATCTGCACTAAAATGCTTCTCCTGGAAGGCTCTAAATCAAGAAAGACAGAAAAAAGGGAGGGCAATCGGTGACCTTCAAGGCACCCTGGTGAGAACTCAACAGAGTTATTGTTAAAGGAAGAAAAATTCCTCAAACCCCACTTCTTATTTCTCTTAAATTCAATTTTGTATTAACAACCACAAACGCATCATACAGTTTCAGAAAAGTGAATTGTCTTTCCCAACCATTTAGTTCTATGAAAAAAATCTTTGAGTGTTTCCGTTTCATGATTCTTTCAAAGTTTTCAGTCCATTGGGCATACAATAATAATTGTTACTCTCTTCTGTCTAATGATAGACCCTTCAACTTTTATCAAATGAGAAGCAGTCTCTTCCCCTCTTTTTATTCTTTACACAACTCAGAGGCTCAAAGAAGATAATTACAAACAATTCCTCAAGAATGGTTCAGTTAATGTTAATTTATACAACAAACTAATTACTGCCAAATGGTAAGAATCACATGTGGAAGTCCCTTCTCCCACGCACACAGCTCAACCAAAAGCCATCTGTCTTAGCTCAGAGTCGGAGAACTCAGGGACGCGTGGAGAAGACTGGGAGAGGACGGGTGCGGGCTCCTCAGTCCATTATCCTCCCAGCAAACCACACGTGAAGGGCCACACGTGTGCACTGTTGGCCAGTTTCAGGAAATGCAAAGAGAAGAGATCCGTAGACAGAAGGGCAGTCAGCTCCAGTTCTCTCTGCAGGTACAACCCACCTCAGCAAGCAAGGCAAGCTTTGTTTATGGTTTCTAACTACATGCTTCAACTGTCGTTTGCATCTGTTTATCATTTCACTATGCAAAGACTTATTGATGATTTTTCTTCAGGGTATCAGTAATTTCTGAATTAAGACATAGTTCAGTCTATATCTGGAGCAATTAAAATAATCTTCTTACATATTATAACTTGAGAGGTACTTGTTAAATTATCATTGGAGTCGTGTGTGTGTGTGTGTGTGTGTGTGTGTGTGTGTGTGTGTGTGTGTATGTATAAAAGAGAGAGAGGGAGAAGTTTTTAACTTTGAATTTGGCTGAAATATAATAAGTGCAGCAAAATATGGACAATGACAAGGTGAATCTTGGCATGTAAGCAATAATGTCTTTTCAAATGGAATTTTAAAAACTAAAAGAGTAAAAATGTATTAAAATTTATTTTTTATAAGTTAAAAGAACAATCACAGATGCCTTACAGCATTCAAAACTCTGAACAGACATAAGTCCTTGTCAAATATGCACTGAGTAAAAAACAAAATGAGAAAGCATGTGGTAGTAAAATAACATTCATTTCTTCCCTGACGTGTAGGCCTCTGGAATTCAGAAGTAGTTTACATGGGTGTTCTCATCTCAATATACTGGACCTTTGCCTTCATGTATGTGCAGGTACTCACCTGATCCAGGGAAAGAACTCAAGATAAGCCTGGAATCAATGACAGTAAATATTAACTTCCTCCTCTAGCAGAGATACCTATCTTGGTATAGGGAGATGTCAGGGGAAAGCCAGGAGAAAGGATATACAACATAGTGGGACCCCAGTGCCTGGAATGGGGAGACTGAAATGGTATTTTACTTGAAGCTCTTTCTTGAGTTTATTTCATCAAAGTTGTCACAAATCCTAGGCTAGAATTAAGAAACCTTCTGCCTTTGCTCCAAAGGGCAGGGATTACAAGATTCATCTCCATACCAAGCTAATTCTCTTTCTCTCCTTCTCTCCCTTCCTTCCCCCAATGTGTGTGTGTGTGTGTGTGTGTTTGTGTGTGTGTGTGTGTGTTTGTGTGTGTGTGTGTGTGTGTTAAGATGTTGTACCTTTAATGACAGGAAAGACCTTTCGTAATGAGGCTATTTAATTCAAATCAGCCATGATCCTAGTCATCTAAGTACAATGGCGACCTTCTGTTGTTGTTGTCATAGAAAGGAAGTGAGCAAAGTCATGTTGTCTACAATGGTGGTAAAGGAGTTGTTACCCCCTTCTCATGGGAGGAGGAACCATCGCCTCACCTTGATGGCATATGTATATGGCCAACCTGGAGTTCATATGCAATGGGGAGGATGCTACAGGATACAGGCAGGGTAAAGATGACTAGGGTCTTGGTCATGGAGCAGGAGTGTGGCTTTTCAATGATGTTTCTACACATGAACCCTTCACCTGCAATCCCCTCAGTCCCCTCAAATGCACTGCTTAGCCGTTACATTCCAACTTGAACAAAACTGTCTCTTTAGACTCTGTCTTTGGTGTGAAAGACAATTTCTTTACCTGTCCCCGTGGAAAACAACTTGACAATAGTTTAAAAAACTATCAATTGCCATTATTTTATTTTCAAATAAAGGAAAATGAAACACCCACCTAAAAAACCACATGGAACAATAAAGCAAACACTAGCACCCAAGTCTCAATCCTTGATATTTTATCCAGGGGACATCTACTAAGACCACTACCATCCCTGGGATGGATGGCCTTGAGTTTGGTTGGAAAAGGCTCTGCCTGCTATTTCCGTTGTTCACTCTAGATTTGCTGTGTTAGGAACACTGGTACTGGGCAGACTAGACCTACACTTCTACTCTTTTTGACAACTGTCAGAGGACATGCAGTTTAAAGAGCAAGATAGCAAATATTCAGGCAGTTGAGACTATGCTCTTCAACTCCATCAGCTTGGTAATACATTAAAAAAAACCATGTAAAAAATGAACATGGACAGGGACCAATAAAACTTTATAGATACAATGTGACTGTAACATATTATTTATGTATCACAAAATGGTCTTTTGATTTTTCAAGAAAAAAAAATAGAAGACCTAAAATCTATTCTCTGCTCATAGACTTAATTGACTCTATATGATAACCATGTTTTTTCTAAAAGCTCAAAATCTAATTGGAAGAAAAGACAGACAGAATTCTTTACAAAGAAGGACAAAGGTTTAAAAAGTTGCTGGTAGGATTGAAACATTTAAAAATGACAAGGATCAACAGTTATCAGCAAGTTATAAGTAAAGGAAAATCACTACAAGTTAACAACTTATATACATAAAAAGACAGCATGGTAGCCTAGGGACGAAATGTAAGTGAAGACTTGTTAAAACGGGGTTGTACAGAGGGTCGGGAGTACTTGTATATGGGAAATAAAGCTAGAGGCTTAAGAGAGTGAGACAGGAAGTGAGCTCACCAGACTGGAGTCAGACAGGAAGTGAGCTCATAAGGCTGGAAACACACAGGAAGTGAGCTCACAAGGCCTGAGACAGATAGGAAGTGAGTTCATTGCAGCTTCAGGTTGACCATACCCACTTTATTAAAGCTCTAAGAAATAAAATGTATACGCTTGCACAAGTACCACATCCAAACTCACTGAGGCTCACACTGCTGATTCCTGAAGAAACTGTTGAATAATGTGACTGCCAAGTCCTTCAGCCTACTTCTCCACGACCTTTTCTCCAGCAAACTATGTACACAAATGGACTATACATTACTGTCACCATGAGATCTGAACATGCTAGAATAAATATGTTACTTGTTCTATCTGTATGAATGTCAGAATTAAAGAAGTATTTGTTAAAATTGAGGTTATAGTTACAGAGTAGACAAATTATAGCTCTATACTCATAATTTTTTAAAATTTTGTATTATAGGTCAATAAATGATTCAAAGCTATCTGTGATTTTTTTTCTAGCCCCCAAATAAGCTTTAGTTTATGTATTACTTATTGGCATTATGATCACACTCTGTTTCAACCTTCCAAATAGATAGTATTAAACAAAAGTTCACTGATGATATGTGTTATCCTTTATAATCATGAGTAAAGCAAAAAATTGGTCGAATAAAGGAAAATAAAATGTTACACCTCTACATTATTTGATGATACACACATTTTCAATTATAAATTTTCTTTATGCACCTGGTGAGGAGCAGAAATGAGATGGGATGAAAGCACATCAGAAGAAGGCATGCTATGGAGAGATGGGTCCAGTACATGGTGCAGTCACACTTGCTTAACCACCTAAAAAGAACTGGCTAAAGTAGGCATAGGAGCCACACCACCTCCAAAGACGAAGCAAAAAATGTCTACTGATTTGTCAGTATTCATCACAGTTGCAATTTGGTCAAACATTGAGCGTGTGTAGGTTATAAGTGTAAGTACTTCACCTTCAAGCCCCGTGCTGCCACCTTACCAAACCTTTCCCTAGGATCTGAAATTCGTGGTCTCTTTTCTGAAATGTCATAATCAGGTTGAGAATATGGGCTATGTCTTTCATTTATGTCTCCTCATTAACCCAAACAACAACCAACATATATCAGGAGCCCAATACATACTTGATGTCAAGATGACAGCATGTGTAAGTCAGGGGCCCAAGAATTAAGGTTAAGGCCACAGTAAAACATCCTTAGCCATCAGAGAAATGCAAATCAAAACAAGTCTGAGATTCCACCTCACACCAGCCAGAATGGCCAAGATCAAAAACTCAGGTGACAGCAGATGCTAGAGAGGATGTAGAGAAAGAGGAACACTCCTCCATTGTTGGTGGGATTGCAAGCTGGTACAACCACTCTGGAAATCAGTTTGGCGGACCCTCAGAAAAATGGACATAATACTACCTGAGGACCCAGCTATACCTCTCCTGGGCATATACCCAGAAGATGCTTCAACATGTAATAAAGACACATGCTCCACTATGTTCATAGCCGCCATATTTATAATAGCCAGAAGCTGGAAACAACCCAGAGGTCCCTCATCAGAGGAATGGATACAGAAAATGTGGTACATTTACACAATGGAGTACTACTCTGCTATTAAAAACAATGACTTAATGAAATTTGCAGGCAAATGGATAGAACTTGAAAATATCATCCTGAGCGAGGTAACTCAGTCACAAAAGA
>CM052700.1:5132858-5255134 GCA_028551405.1 Uromys caudimaculatus | reverse complement strand
GGAGGAGTTGGAGAGGGGACTGAAGGAGCTGAGGGAGTTTGCAGCCCCATGGAGGGAACAACAGTGTCAACTGGCCTGACCCCCTGCAGTCCTCTTGGAGGCTAGACCACCAACCAAAAAATACACATTGAGGGACCCATGGCTCGGACCACATATGTGGCAGAGGAGGGCCTTGTTAACCATCAGGGAGAGGAGAGGCCCTTGGGCCTGAGGGTGTTAGAGGCTCCAGTAAAGTGGAATGTCAAGGTGGGAATATGGAGGTGTGTGGGCAGGTGGGTGGGAGGTGGAGTACCCTCATAGAGGAGGGGGAGGGGGAGGGCATAGGGGGTTTCCAAAGAGGAGACCTGGAAAGGGGGAAACATTGGAAATGTAAATAAAGTATCAGAAAGAAAGAAAAAAAGAAAGAAAGAAAGAAAGAAAGAAAGAAAGAAAGAAAGAAAGAAAGAAAGAAAGAAAGAAAGAAAGAAAGAACTATAGACTCTACACTGGGCTTTACAAAAAAACATTCACTGAATGGCCTAAGGATGAAATAGTGGAAAAATTAAAATACAGAGTGTAAATGAGGATTCCTATTCTGTGCACTTGCTTTAGTAAAACTCAATGTAGACAAAGTTTGCAGAAATTCATCAGGAGAGGGCTGGCGAGATGGCTAAGCAGGGTAGGACAATTGCTCTTAAACTGATAGCCCGAGTTCAATCTCCAGGACCCATTTGGTGGAAGGAGAGAATATCTCCTGTAAGTAGTTCTCTGACCTCACATATATATTGTGCTATTCCCCCAACCCTGTAAAATAAATAAATGTAATAAAAAAATTCAGCATGATATAGGTTATCCTAAAATCTAGAGTAACATTATTATCATTATCATTATTATTATTTTATTGTTTCACATATAAGTTTGTACATGCTTTATATATTTTATTATATATATGCTATATATATATTTATTTTATATATAATTAGTATTTTACATCTATATTTGTTTGTATGTTTATATATGCAAAATAATAATATTAATAATAATAATGTGGAGATCTGGGTTGGCAAAACCATTTCTCATAAGTATAAACACTTACATAAAAACATATAGTGTGAAGATAGAAAGAGAACATGTCCAAAATTTTGAGTCTTCTACACTATCAAACAGATAACACTTCTCATTGCTTAGAATCACAGATACCTTCCAAAGACACAGAGCAGAGTGCCCTTTATAATATAACAGATTTTAGAAACAGCAAATACATCAATTTAAATGTTTAGTTTGTGAAGAAAGGAGAAAAGTCCTGACAGGACCAAACTAAGGACGCTGAGACTCACTACTCTTACTTCACTGATATTGTATATTAATCCCTAACTATGATTCTCTGAGTAAAAGAGTTGGGCTAAAATAGCAGAGTTTGTTGCTGTTTGTATGTTTGTGTTGTTTTTTGGATCCTCACTTGAGCTGTGTATCCCTAACCATTCTGATGAACTACCAGGAGCTAAGACATGAACCAGTGGTGACACCATGCTTAGTGGTACTGCAGAACAAGAAACAGAGATGGCCAAAGTCACGAGATGTGAAGTCACACAGGTGTGGCCACAGCCACACCCTTCCATGTTTACTTTGAACTGGGTACTTCTTTTTCTTCCTGCAATGCAGATAGCTGTTGTATTAGCGCTGAGATCTGACCTCGCCTTTGTATACTTCCTTCTGCCCCAACACATGTCCCAACCTCCCAGCTAGATACACTTCTCTGCTGAGACGTGGGACCTTTCAAAGGTGGGGAAACAAGACTGATCGATAAGAGATGGACAATGAGACAATGGAACCAAACAGAAATCCTCTGAAAGGAATCAAACCTCCAGTGGGAAGAAGTGTGCATGGGGCCAGTGCCAGGACATTTGGCTTCAACTCTTCCCCATAGCTAAGGGTGAATGAAACCGTCTGAGGGCTGGGGACCATAGCACAGTGGCAGAGCACATGCCTTCCACACATAGTGGTGAAAACAAATAAAGAAGAATCTTTCAGGTGAATCTTTACAAGACAGTGTAATTTCTCAAGGAAATAATGTTGGCAGGGCTTTAATTCATCTGTAGTACTCAGCACTGCTTACCCAGTAACACACTAAGTACCAGTCCTGTGTAAGAGCACTGTCCTGCTACGGTAAATGGATGTCTGATACTGGCACACTTTCTCAGCCAGACTTCTTACACTATTCCATCTTGCATAGAAGTCAACCCTGCTGTCACATTAATGTGTGGGAGAAAACTCAAGCACAAATTAAGTCAGGGCTCCATATCAGCCATGTTTACATAAACCCACAGCCAGCCCAAGCTACTTGGAAGGGGATAGAAAAACATCCTTTGTGTATTATCTTGTTCATCACTTCTGATAACAAAATTTTCATGTTTTGCTTTGAAGTTGTACCGTCTTAATGGCCTATTTCAAACCGAGAAGGAATGGAAGAGTCGATGGCTTTGAAATTCCCCTGCATTTGTAGTACTGATGGCAGGGGCAGTCTCAGAGAGTTTACACAGAGATGGCACTGAATAGAAGACGGTGAGCAGCAACTTTCTCCACAAAGACAAAACAAAAGGAGAAAGTTCAAGAAAAGGTTCTTCACCCCTCCTCATAACTGTCAGGCAACTCCTATTGACCAGGAAGAGCACACAGTAAACACGCCAAACAAAAGGAATAATGAAAGATGTATTTACTTGCTCAGGGCCGTGATTTTTCTTTCTATTTCTTACACACCCACACGGAAGAGTCTGCATTGTGTTGACAAATAACTAGAGAAGCCCAAGGGAGGAGGAAAATCTCATACCTGTCAGGTATGAGACTGTTGTCAGTTGATCAGCACCATATAGACGGCCCCCTTTCCCCCCCACCCCATGCACACACACAAGTCATACACCCACGTGAAAGATAGGATGTAAGCTATGGCTACACAGGATCTGACATCTCACCACTCAATGGGGGGAAGCAGGGGAGGTCGGAAGACAATAGTTAGGGTGGTTTTATTTTTCTTTGTCTTTAATTATGTGACCCTTTGTATTTGCTAAGGAAGAAATTAATTATGTTCTAGAGTAATCTTTTCGCAAATGTTTAGTGGTTGTTTGGCAATTCGCTATAGCCCCAGACTGTTTAACATGGAGCTGTTTATTGCATTGTTTTTCCGAATGGTTTCAAATGCTGACTTCATGGTTTACTTCACATATGTATGTGGATAATTAATATCAAATTGAGATGTTTTAAGGTTCTTCTGCATGTATTATCTAAGCACAAAATGTTCCCAGTAATATACATAAATTGGGAGTAAAATACGCAAACTGCGACATCATTGTGTTCCGTTTTCCCTCATTTTTGGCATTAAAGCCACAGGAGTAAAATTGTGTCCTATATGTCTGGGCCTTTCTCAGTGACTCCAGTCTAACACTACATAAACATCTGTTTCCGAGTGACTTGTGCAACGTCTCTCCATGATAAGGGAAACGTCTAACACAGATGAAAATATGAGTGGTCTAGAGATGGTCAGTGTGGACACAAATTAGTCCACATCAATGCTGCCATCAGTGCTTCTTGGACTTGGAAAAGAAGTAAGTAAAAGACCTGGGTAAATTAGCTGCTTTTCAAATTCAGGACAGGAGGGATGCACCACACTACATTCCAGTGAGATTCTCCCTTTAGCTTCCAAAGTTTGTGGTCCAAACTCTGAAGTACAAGGCACAAGCAGGTTTCCAAGTACAGCAATGACACAGGCCATCTTAATCAAAGCAAAGTGTCCAGGTCATCTGCTCCTTCCATGTGGCCTCAGCCTCTCTGCTCCCTCATGTTGCCAGCCATATTTCTCCTTAACATGAAGGGCAGCACACAAGGTGCTTGGGGGAGTCCTTGAGGTCTCAGGACTCCGGGAGCAGGTGGCAGAGGCGGTTCTGAGTGGCGCTCTCCACTGCCTCCAGAGCTGTCCGTGCCTTCTTCATGAGAGAGTCCTATTAGAAAAAAAGACCGAGCACCCACTAGAACAAAGCTAAGCAGGCCTATTTAATTAGGGCAAATGCTTGATAGCCACTTCTCCGTGTTAAACACACAGCCACGTGGGCTTGGGAGGTCTGATTAATTTTAATATGCATGGTTGTGACAAGTGCCTCGGGGGTAAGAGAGGGAAAAACACACATGGGCACGCAAACACGCTAACTCCTCAGCCAGACAGGAGTCGACTTCAGAGTGAGGCTTGGAAGAGCTGCCCAGATTAGAGTGATACCATTCAGCTGGGGCCGGGCCCTTCCTTGTGAGGGAAGGAAGGCCTCAGAAACAGGTGGCTGGCTCTCCATTCTTTAATAAATGATATCCCCAAAGTCAGGCTATATGAGCAGCAAGAAGAGCGGCCATGTTCCCCTTGTGATTATTTATAAATATGCAGCCAGGGTCGGCAGGCCTCCTTCTGAGAGGTCTTTGCTTTGAATCTGAAGGCCTGAGACTGACAGATGTAGTTGAGCACAGGGAAAAAGAGATTTACTAGCTATCTGAGAAAAATTAGAATTCCTCAAGGAAAAAACTGTTGGGTCTGGTCTATGTTGTCCCAGTAGACATACACATGTTTAAATAGGAATCTTTATAATGAAAGTTCTTGTCCTTTTATTTAAAGATATAAATATCTAACTTAAAACACACTACTAGCCTATGGACAGAGGGATATAGATGATTACAGATATTCCTAAAAGTGGCTACATTTTATTAGCCTGAATTCAAGTTCTAATTGACCATAGGATAGAAGCCATGTCACTCACGTGGTTTCTATATCCACAACCCCTGGATTGCAGCTCAAGGCCCCACCGAGAAAAGTGGATTCCCATAAACAATCCCTGAGCCTTCATGATCCAAACCTGAACATCTTTCATGAAAATATAAATAAATTTTCTATAACATTCAATGAACGCAAACAGATAGGACTAAACCACCATGCTGGGTAGCACTTGACAAAGTGTGGGAGTGGACAAGATTCACTTCAAGGCTTCAAACCTAGCTGTCTGCTAGCGTTCAAACACTCCTTCCTGAAAAAGTAGACTCTTCAGCATGCGAGAGCATCGTCTTGTCTCAACCTTTAAAAAAATAAGCTCTCTCCTTTATCAACATTTCATGAGTGTTGATTTCCATATCGGGGTGCCTTTGAGAAGGGGTGCCCCTGGGTTAGAGCCTAGCTTGCTTGACAAGAAGAGAGACATTTCCGAGTGACAGACAGCACAGTTGAACACAGAGCCACAGAGCGCGAGGCGTAGCCCCTGACAGCAGCTGGAGTGTGAGGAACAAAACTTTAAAGAGATCCTTTGAAAAGTCCCCTTGTTTGTCCTTCATGGGAACAGTCTCACAAAGCCTCTTCAGGATGTACTTTGTCAAAGGTACAGTGAGCGAGGAGACAAACGCACCTCAAACCTCTGCCAATTAAAGTATCTTTAGGCTTTCCCCAATGTACTCACTGCTTTTTTCTCTTTCCCGTCTCATCAAATACAGTGTTAAAAACAAGAGTGAGTTCCAGAGAGCCAGTTCTCGGCACATGGACGGGGAGGCGGTGGAATTCTTTGATTTGAGATTACAAATCTTTCTTTTTCTCCCCATGATAACTACAATCAGGAAGCCTGCTGAAGTAAGACTGAGTCTGCGTCTCTGTCTCAACGCCATTAATAAAACAATGAGATGTAATTTAGTTTGGACAGGGAAGCTCCTCTAAGACGAGGCACTGGTTTTACTCCACACAAATGCTGCGCATGCATGGCCTCCGGCCATGGTCACAGGGCCACGTACCACACAGTCGGGTCCACCTTTCCAGAATGATTGTGTTTGAGACTGGAGCGTTCTGCTCACAGAACTGAGCTGTGTGTCACGCCTACATCAGCCACTCTAAGCTGAATAGTAACCTAGAGGAAGAGGTGTTTGCATCCATTTGACAATGCATAACTACATATACCAATACGTTTGCATTGCGAATTGGAAGAGACACCAACTGACACATGCTTTTTTTTCTGGAAAATTCCACACGTTCTGTAGAAGGTGACATCAGGTACAGTTGATTGGGTTCATGGCAGGTACAAATATGTAAAAGATGTATCATACACTCAAACCCATATACATTTCCAAGTTTTGGAAGAGGTCAGTTTGCTAACTTTCTGTGTATCCATTTCAGTTCAAAAGCAAACAAACAAAAAACCAACAACAACAACAAAAAACAGAGGAAAAAAAATAATATCCAAGCCTGTCCTGTTAGTGGTGAATTTTGTTCCCGTCTCAACCACAGGCCTATTGCTCATGGAGACAGAGGGAAGGAAGACTGGCCTGTCTCCACTCTGGTGGTCTGAGGGTGATTCTTGGGGTAGAGGCCAGAGATGTGGTGAGGACTGTCATGAACTAGACTTTTCCAAGCTTAGTGACTAATTTCAGCAGTTCTCACAAAAGGAGAATTGTCTCTGATTCCTATGCAGAAGCACAAGGAACTGCTCTCCATAAAGTAACACGGTAGGAGAAAAACGTCATGTTCCTCGGGCCTTCTAAAGTCAGGAGCAAAGACTGTCCGGGGAATTTGGGGGAAATCTCTCAGTTGTGTGCATCAGTGCCACCAACCAACCAACAAACAAAAGTGTCACAACTGGTGTCTCCCTCACACAATGAGCATGCTCACTGAGGCAGGACAGTTGATGGGAGTCAGTCAAGGATGAAGAACAGGAAGAGATGCAGACAGTAAATACAAGTAGGCATATGGCAACCTGAGAGAGAAACACGCAGTGTACCCACGCCCATGTGCCGTGTACACGGCACAGTTAAATTTGAGACAGCCGTGAACCTTTGGGTCCTGATATTTATTTTTAGCACACATTCCCCTTACAGTGGGAATACAGGAAACACACAGATGGGACGTTACAGTGTCCCCTCCTATTTTTATGCAGGTCACAATTTATGACTTCCCCCATTATTAATTTGGAGAAATTGTCTTTGTCATTGTATAGTCATTCTTGACATAAGACACAGGCTAACCACATATTTATTTGGGTGAACATATAAATAAATAATATCAAAGCCATGGCCTGTTTATGGGTTTGTTAGCTTCTCATTTGCTGTTGGTATTATTGATACTAGATGTCCTAACTTTCTCCCCTGAGGAATCCTGGGAAAGGCACACTGTGAAGCATGTTGCCAGTGTACCTGAGGAGTGAGATTCCTTAATGAGCCAAGATGTGACAGGGTTGATAACTGGTGCTTTTCCAAGCAGACTACAATTTACAAAGTCCTGTGCTCATGATTACCTCATCTCTCCTCCTCAGTCACTGAAGACAGTAGTGCAGCCAGAGATTCGGTGAAGGGCAGACAGCACATTAGCACAGCCATGATAATAAATGAGGCCAAATAAGTACCACACTTCCCCAGTGAAATTATAGCATCGCTGCTCAGTTTTAGGTAAACTCTCATTCACATAGAGAGTTGACAGATTCAAGAGTGAAAATAGATAAAATCACATCATAGAATATCACTGAATGTTTGCAAAGTATCCCTTAAATGCTTCAGAAACTAGACCCCCCCACACACACACTAAATAAATAAATAAATAAATAAATAAATAAATAAATAAATAAGCAAGCAAATAAATGCAGGTAATTAGAATTTTTAAAAGAACAAAGTATAATGACATTCATTTATGAAATGATCAGAATGAGACCCATTACTTTGTAAACTAAATGAAATAAATTATTTTTAAAAAGGAGGAAAATCTATGAGGTAATTAAGACTGAGAGTGATATTTAAGGCAGAGAAGGACACAGCAGTGGGCCAGGGATGCAGCTTAGTGGATAAAGCACTTGCCAGGTAAGCTTGAACCACTGAGTTTGGATCCAAGGAATCCAGGTAAGGCCCTGCAACCCCCACCCCAGTGAGGTGGATCCGAACAATCCCCAAAGCTTAGAAGCCAGCTAAGCTAGCCTGGTGTATGTGAGAGAAACAGAAAGGGATCCAGTCTCACTGGATGGTAGATGGTAAGGGCTGCCAGCTAAGGTAGCCTCTGCCTCTGTGTGTATATGGTGGCAAGTGCACTGCACAGTCATGAGAACACACACAGATTTTTTTTTTAAGTAAAGTAGTATTAAGACACAAAGGGCTGAAAGAATGCATGCTCATTAGACAGATGTGTAACTGGAGGGTAGAGGAAAGGTGCATCGAGAAGTACAAGAGTGACGTGGGCTAAAGGGTTCTTGTGTTCATGGTTGAGAAGTGTGTGAAAGACAGTCCTTCTGTTCTAATTTAGAGTCCTCCGTACAATAGGAGCAGGGTCAATTTATTAAGATTATTTTTTAAGTAAGAAGATTGTTAACTTTGGTGTTTAAAATGTTGTTTTCCATTTATCGATTTAGTGTGTATGAGGAGAGGGCACTGGGAGACCCTGATGTGTATGTGTGTGCAGCTCAAAGGACAATTTACAGGGAGTGGTTCTCTCTCTCCACTGTTGGGGTCCCAGGGATGGAACTCAGTTGGTCAGGCTTAGCATGCCTTTACCAGTTGAGCCATCTGCCATCCAAACTGCAGAGCTCTGTGAGAATTAGCTGAAGAACTCGCCTGGTATAGCAGGAGGTCTTGTGTCTTTTATGATTTCTCCTCTCTATTACCCATGTCAGCAGTATGGCAATGGTAATGAAGGGAATTAAGTATACTTTTCATAAAGCATTTTGAATATTTAGCATGATTATCTGAACTTTAATGACTATATTATTGGAGTAAAGTTAAATAAATGGCCCTTAAGACAGTGTTACGTTGGAACAAGCGTTAAAGGTGGCTCTAACTGCTGCTTCCTGGGAGACCCAGGCAAACTTTACGACATAGAGAGCTAACGTAAACATGTTTGCTTTACTGCTACATCTGAAGCTCTATGACTCCACAGTTATTTTCCTCCTAGACATTTTTCGACATTTTTATTAAAATCTCAAGGTTTTCTCATTTTTCTTCTTTTTTAATGGCAATTAGACAGTTTATAATGGGTAAGCATGCCCTTAAACACTTTCAGGAAATCTGATCACTTAAAGAGTAACATTGAAGTTACTTAAGGAGAAGTTAGCAATTATTGCTTCAGTGTTCTTAATATTTCAGAAGGCTATGGAGCCATGTGTATATGGTAAAGTATAGGAGCTAATACACTACCATGCAAACTTAGCGAGCTGTATTGTACATGAAGCTGTAGATTCTAGAACAATGGCGACACCGGCCTTGAGAGTGGCCCTAGGACATCTTTAATCACCATAGCTCTCATCTGAAAATGGAGCGGAAAGGAATCTAGTTACTGAGGTCATGAGAGATGGCATGACTATCTTCAGTTAAGAAGGGCTAGCTGATTCGACAAACTTATTACCAAATGTAACACAACCATGATAGAAATGCTGACATAATATATGTGGGTTTCAATGAATTTAGAAGCACACATCACAGTAAGAATGAACCGTAGTGGCCAGCAAGATGGCTCAGTGGGTAAAGGCACCTGGTTGGAAGCCTGAAACCTGAGTTTGGCCCCCGGAACCTATACTGTTGAATAAAAGAATTGACTCTGGCAAGCTGTCTTCTGATCACCATATACACTCAGACTTGTGTGTGCCCATGCACACATACATGCATGCATGCATAAGTAAATTAATTAGTTAATTATTCAATCAATTAATTAATAATTTTGAAAGGAATGGACGTTAAGAAACTGCAGGAGCAGATTCTTTTTCATAATGACAGCCCAAAATTCTGAAAGACTAAAAAACACAAACAGGAAAATGTTATGTTTGTCTCCTAGCACAGGCTAGCTAGAGTAAAGAAGAGGTGTTAGTTCTTCCGAATGCATATACCTTTGCTCCCTGACAGACACTCTTACCTTCTTGGCCTAGCCTCCTCTCCTGGCTTCCCTGTCCCTGTTGGTGTGCTGTTGGCAGGGTGAGGCTGGAAATAATGTGGTCTTTCTAGTGAGATCTGTTCCCCCACCCCCACCACACAAGAGGAAGCCAAGATGTGAACGCGGTCACTCATAATGACTTCACTGGGCTTAATGAAATTTTCATCACAACCTGCTGCTCATTTTAATGCCCTTTGAAAAACAATGGACAAAGATCCAGAGGAGAGAAAAGGATCCTTCTGTGGTGTCTGTGCACTTAGTGCTCAGCTCCATTCCCTCTCTGCCCCTGTGCCTTCTCTCTCCGTGGAGCTGCAACAGGGCTTGTAGACAACATTCCCGCCAACACGTTTCACAATTTCCCCTTCAGATTGATTACTGAAAATTTTATCTTTTGGATGCCAGGTAATAAGAGAGCTTCAGCTCACATGTGTGTGCTCTACCCACCACCATGGTCCCTTGTACATGGATGGGAAGGCAAGTTAGAGTGGCCAGTTTCAGGCATGTCCAATACCCTTTGACCAGTGATGTCTTGAAGGCCAATAGAGCTTCCAGGTACTTTGAAACCTACAGTTTCCTAAGATACAATTCTGCATGCTTTTCTCTTCGAAATTGATTGTTTTTTCTTTCTGAATAAGAACATGGCTTTACTCAGATATAAATTACTTCTTTGTAAGTCTGTAAATTGTTTTGGCCACTAGATATTCATTCTTGAAAGATGTGTGGAGACTCATGCCTGTAACCTCAGCACTCAGGGTACAGAGGCAAGAGAACCATCAAGAATTTGAGGCCAACCTAGGCTGCATACTGAGTCCTAGGCAAACATAGGCTACAGAATGAGACCCTGTCTTAAAGCAACACATGAACTATTTTAAAAGCATATATATTGTTACCAGGGAAAATTATCAGTAAGAGTAGATCTGTGATTTTAGATATTCAGAGCAGGCTCTTTGTAACTTGAACACGTGGGTGGGTGTAAAGGTTGTTCATGCTCTGTCATTCAGAGATTGTTTCTGAAATTCAAGAGAGGAGAGCTGAGGGAGTGTGTTTACATGTATGCCTGTGTGTGTCTATATGCATGTGTGTGTGTGTGTGTGTGTGTGTGTGTGTGTGTGTGTGTGTGTGAGTGAGTGTGGCACATGTGTGAATATGGCATGCACAGAGGCCAAAAGAAGACGTGATCACACTCTGTCCCAATTTCTTTGAGACACAAGCTAGGCTGGTGGCCACCAAGCCCCTGGAATCTTCTTTTCCCTGTCCCCTACGGCATATACATGGGAAAACAGGCATTGTGTAATGACACTGTGGCCATTCCTGACTTGTGGGAAGTAGTGACTTCTGGGTGGGAGGCTATCATGTTTGCACAGCAAGAGCAATTGCTCTTCCCAGCTGAGCCACCTTTCTCGCCCGGGCTCAGACTTATCGATTCTAGCCTTGTTCAGAATACATTCTCTCCAATCTTATTCTATTTAGTAACACGTTCCTTCTTACCAGAGCATTTATGTGTTCTAAGAGGAAGCCGTTCCTTAAAGTCCATTCCTGATGGAGATACACTAAGAGCGGCCCTCTGACCTTCGTAATTGGTAATGACTTGTCCTTGTGCCAGTCCTTCCTGCTATGACCAGCACCGGCCTTGCTGTTCTACCCCAGTAGCTGCTCTGAGAATTGAGTTTCTCCTATAATTCCCAATGACCTACCAGATCTTTCCTCAGTACTTGTGGGTGCCATCTGCTGCTCTTTCCCACAGAGATGTATTCACTGGGTTCAGATTAGGCCTGGCGTCTCCTTCCAAATTAAGAGTTTATACATCTCCTCTTAGTCAACCCAATACAGCAGAGCAATGACAACATCTTACACAAAAGTTCCTTTAGTAGTATCATCAAAAGAGAACTCCCTCTCCCCAGTCTCTTTGGAATAGAACATACAGAAAAATTCAGAACCGCTTAGTCCTTAACCTTGAATCCAGAATTCATCCAATGCTGTGATTTTAAATTAACACGTGAGGGAGAATACTTTACTTCAATGAAGTCAGCATCAAAATCAGAGATGTACATTATTCAAAAAGAAAGATATAAAGTAATTGACAGCATGGTCCTGGGTGTTAACATCCTCAGCAAAGTCTGAGCAAGTCAAATCCCAAAATAGATCAAAAGAACTCTGAAGTGTGGCCCAGTGGGATTTACTGCAGGTTTGCTAGGTAGGTCAATGTCTGAAATCTCCTTGGGAATTTAAAGATCAGTGATTGTGTGTATTATATTAATAGGTAAGATTCTAAATTCAAAGAAAACCAGCGCAAAGAAGAAAGTAGGTCCTGATGGCACCCCCTCCCCCCAGGAAAGCCTACAGCAAGCATCCTATGTCATGGCAGCTCAAGAAGCCTGGCTCTAATAATCAAGAACACAGCAATAGCATGGTATCCTCTCGTCCTACTAGATCAATATCAACATCCTACTCAAAGTCTTGACATGTAAGAAGAAAGAAAAATAATAAAACCTGTGTTGAGGGATGGAATAAATGAAACTGTCAGTCTGTGAATGAAATGTTTGTCCATATAGATAATTTCAGAAAGTTAACAAAAACTGCTGCAGCTGGATCTGAGGCTGTACTGGCTGGTTTTGTGTCAACTTGACACAAGCTGAAGTTATCACAGAGAAAGGAGTTTCAGTTGAGAAAAATGTCTCCATGAGATCCAGTGGTAAGGCATTTTCTCAATTAGTGGTCAAGGGGGGAGGGTCCCTTGTGGGTGGTACCATCTGTGGGATGGTAGTCTTGGGTTCTATAAGAGAGCCAGCTGAGCAAGCCAGGAGAAGCAAGCCAGTAAGCAGCATCCCTCCATGGCCTCTGCATCAGCTCCTGCTCCTTGACCTGCTTGAGTTCCAGTCCCAACTTCTTTTCATGATGAACAGCAGCATGAAAGTGTAAGCTCAATAAACCCTTTCCTCCCCAACTTGCATCTTGGTCATGATGTTTGTCCAGGAATAGAAACCCTGACTAAGACAGAGGCTCTGGCATTTCTACATATTATCAGCCCGCAAATAAAATTTGTAATTAATAATAGTATGATTCTTGTTTATCTTTTCATTTCACATAAAAATTTACATAAACTAGCATAAATGTAGAGAAATACATATAAGTTATGTATGTGAAAACTGTAAGAGCCAAGATTTTAATAGCTGAGAAAGATTTTGTTGGTTTGTTTGTTTGTGGATGAGAACAGTCACGGCTTCTTTATAATGTGATCTACAGGTGCAACGCGTTCTCAGTCAAATCAACAATATTCTTTGGATATATACAAACTGACTTGAGAGTTTGTGGAGAAAGTCAATAGACTCAGACTGACCCATAAAATCCTAAAGAAAAGAAAGAAAGCCAGCGGAATGGTACAACCCCAAAGATTTCTTGACAAGCAAAGCTAAACTCATGAAGACAGTGATGATATCTGGGCAAGAGAAGTATAATAAGTTGATGGAACAGAGCTCAGAGGGCACAAAAGAATGAACACTAATGAAATCACTTTTGCAAAGGAGCAAAAGCATTCAGCAGACAAGAGTTTTCTTTCAGAAAATACCTAGACACGCTGTGACGACACAGAAATTAAAGGATTCAGACACAGAAACTTTAAAAGAATACTCAGAAGGGTTCCCAGATCTAAAGTATACAATGCAAATGTATGAAAGTGTAGGAGATAATGCAAGAAAAGTATCTCAGACTCTCCATGACTACTTGGACAAATCAGAAGTAAAACCCAGGAACATAGTGACCACTGGAAAGTCATTAGAATGATTTTTTTCTGCAACAGAAAATACTGATAATGAAAATACCAACCACAGACCGGGAGAATGTTTGCCAAATACGTTTCTGATTCAAAACTGGTATCCAAAATATATATAGATCTCTCGAAATTCATCTGTATCCAAATGACTCAATAAATGTACAAAAGCACCAAACAGACACTTCCCCAAAGACACAGAGATGCAAACAAAATGCGTGAGGAGATCTGGACATGGAGGGCCATCGGGGAACTGCAAGGTAAACCAATAACGAGATCGTAATGCATAGCTATTTGAATGCACAAAATCACCAAATACAAGAGAGCCAAAGGCTGAGAGGTGTGTGGAACAGCAGAGATCTCCCTTCCATGATGGCAGGAAAGGAAAGTTTATGAACACTTTTCAGACAATTTGGCAGTTCTTTATAAATTCAAGCAATATTGTCCCATGTGCTCAGCCATGAAGCTCCTAGGGACTTGAAAACATATTGACTATCACACATTGTACATCAGACATGACTTATAATCAAAGAACATCTCCTCTCCACTTTCTTGGTTTGCTCACTTGGAACTCGCAGCTTAGGAAGAGGGAGGCTTGCTCTTGCAAGCTGGGTGGCTTCAGAGCCCCAGACCCAGCCAGGCTTAAATTAGAATAGTTAACATCTGTATCTAACCTTGGACAGGTTAGGGAGGGAATTTTTTTCTTCTTTTGCTTTATTTTCAGGATGAAATCTTACACACATATATGTATATCAAGTTCAAATTGCTGCCAGTAACTAAGAAAGAGAGTTTTGAAGTTAGAACCCCATAAGAAAGGGTTCTATGAGTTCAAAAAATGGAGGCCATGTGGGGAGGCTACGTGGGGCCACAGTTAAGTAACTACGATAACATTTTCATGGACTGTGCAAGGAATGGATCCAAGATCAAGGACAGGAAATGAATATATTGATATACAAAGGTTACAAAATATAACACAATTCTAAAATGGCTCTTAAGGGGAGAAATTTTCCTGAGATGTACAGTAGAGTCTGCAGACAAGTAGGTGGGTCTTCTGGGCAATGCTGCGACATTCTATTCTTGAGTCTGTAAGTTTCACTCAAGTATAACTTACTTGTGTATAAAAATAAGGCTCACATTGCAATGTGAATTTATGATTTTTAAAAAAACTTAGGCTCTGTGAGATAGAGGTGAAGAAAGGAATAAAGAAGGAATGATGGAAGAAAAGAGAGAGGTAGAGAAAGACTCTAAGAGAGAGAAAGAAAGATAGAGAAAGAGAAAAACAGATAGAGTAAAACAGAGCGAGAGAGAGCAAGAGAGTGAGAGAGAGACTGAGAGTGAGAGCGAGAGCAAGAGAGAGAGAGAGCCGGAGAGAGAGAGAGAACAGGAGCAGGAACGGGAGCGAGAGTGGGAGGAAAGCAAGAAGGAAAGAGTCATAGACATAAGGTTTCTAGTTTGTTCAATTTAAGAATCTACACCAAACATCAGAAGTGGAAGCCAAATCAAACTCCTTAACCTGGGAAGGACACGGCCCATCTTCCTTTCCCAGCCTTTACCTTCCGGCTCATTCTTGATCAGCTCTTCCATCTTCCTCTGCTTCAGGGTGTCCACCACATCTGCTAAGCTGCCCTTGCGCCGCTCAGGAGTCCCCAGGGCTGCGCTCCCCACGGACTCGCCACTCTGTCGCCCACCTTCTTCCGCCTTCTGAGGTGAGGTAGATGAGTTGTACGGAGCTAATGAAGACATAACTTTATTGCCATCGACTTCCTGGAAAAGAAAGCAAAGACAGGGTGGGTGGTTTAAAATTCAGTAAGATTTCTTTGGGAAGAAGGAACTCTGTAGCTTATTCTGTAGACATACAGGAATGTGACATGTCACTCTGTAAGAGCAGGGAGCAAAGAAATCTCGAAAAAAAAAAAAAAAAAAAAAAAAAAAAAAAAAACTTGGCTTCACTTTGCAAGTTAGCTCAAGAGTGAGTCACTGATTGCTCTGCAGGCAACAACAAACTACGAGGCCCCTTGCCCTAACGGGAGGCAGCAAGTTCTTAAACACAGCGTTTAAAGGGCAGCACAGTGTGGTCTTCCTGTCCTGGCTGTCGCTTAAAGATCTTGGATATTTGTATGACTGTAAGGTGGAGCCGACAACTGCATTCAGCTGCCTCGTGACATTGGGATGTTTAAACAAATCATACACACATGTACCTTCTCTTTATCTTCAGTAGCTGTAGCCTTTCCATGGTTTTTCTGATTGAAACTGTCTCTCTTGGTGCCCTTTCACCCTCAAGCTTTAGAAAAGCCACACCACACAGGAGACCTGGACACTGGGCAGGAACGTTGGGAGACTGCGTCTGCTCCTGTGGAAGCTCTCCTGACTGAGTTACGCTTGAAGCCTGGTTTCTGGTCTTCCCCTGCATTTCACTGTAGTATCAAGTGCCCTATTAACCAGTCCCCTGAATGTTGCTTCTTTGTAACTCTCTACCCCTAAGCGACTCTATTCTTTATTCTAAAACTTTGTATTTTTGTATTTTCTTATCTTTTCTCTCCCAGATTTCAACCACGAACTTGTGACACTTATAACATGCAGGTTCTATTTGGTGTCAAAGATATTTTGGGAATTTTAAAGAAGCATGAATCCAGCATGATAAACAATTTTCTTAAAGGTCTGCCTGGGGGTCATCACTTATATCCATAGTCCTTTAAGTCCAACAAAGCAGAGCACCGCTAAGAGCAAAACTTTATCATTGGAGCTTTGGGGGTCTCTCTCTCTCTGATTATGTTTCTCATATGTATGGTGCAGAAGATCCTTGTTAAAACACAGTTAAGTGTGAGCAAATGAGTGTGTAAGATTGCACACCATGCCTGTGTAAGATCATCTGTGTAAGAAATGTTATTAGGCCTCAGAAACAGGACAGATGACATTGATAACTTTTAAAAATTAAGGCTAAATATTGGCTAGCTTAAAGCATACTATATTACTTGACGAAAATCTTGTCATTTTGATCCTTGAAAATTGTTATCAACATAATCATTTTATCTTGATATGATTTTGGATTAACAGATGTTTAGTGGAAATAGGGACATTAACTGAAGGAGAAATATCAGTTTGTTGTTTAGGATAAAGCATGAGGAGAAAACAAGAGAAGAAAATGAAGAGAAAGGAGGAAGAGGAGGAGGAAGAGGAAGAGGAAAAGGAGGAAGAGGAGGAAGGGCAAGGGGAGGGGGAGGGGGGAGGAGGAGGGAAAGAGGGGAGGAGGGGGAAGGGGAGGGGGGAGGAGCGGGAAGATGAAATGTGCGCTAAGGAAACCTTCTAAATTACAATTTCTAAATCCCAAATAAGTTTAATCCCAAGTAACTTCCCTCTCTCAATATCACGATGGAATATGCCTCCGACATGTTGGCTGAGTGTTCTACGCACACAACGTAGTTTCTAATGTTACCGGGTTTCAGATACAGCCTGCCTTATGCAGCGACGACAAGCCCTTGGAGGGAAATGGTGTGCCCACTTTTGATGTTTTTTATTTAAAACTATACGTAAGCATAAGCACACAGAGGAACAGAACACACGGGCTCCTCTTGGTCAGAGGACTGAAACCTTCATTCCATAAACTCCTAAGAGCGTTTCTCATGAACGGCCCACAATACGCACCACCTACAACACAGAATGTAGCAAGAAGCATCTGTATTCACTGCACACCAAAGGTTTTTTCATCTCATGTTCCTCCCTGGGTGAAAGAAACATCCCAACTGAGACTCCACATTGGGTACATGTGTCTGTACCCTGTTTAACACAGAGTGCTCGAGAAGCAAGAACAGGCAGCTGACTGAAGACCACACTCCTCTTTACGGTAGGTCATCCCGAGTATAGAAGATCAGAAGTTACTCCCAAAGGAAGGGCCCCACTTTGCATAGCTCCCACTCACATACCTTACACACCAGAAGGAGATATTTTTAAAGGTTTAACTTGTATCTTAGGAATTCTAACTTCAGTTGCCATGGCAGGACAAACTTAAAGAAAATGCATTAAGCATTGTCGCTACTTGACACAGGACTGTGTCTTACTGCTGATTCACCTGTCAGGTGACATTTTAGCCTCTGGCACCACTAATCCCTTTAATGGGTAGCTAACAGCAGTTGCAGACTGGACTCCATTGTTCATTTGCATGGTGAATATCTTGCTGGGGAGAGCAGGCTCAGACTCCAATCAAGGGAACCTTAGTGTTTCCAGTTTCTTCCTGAGATTGTTTTCGCCTTACGTGAAACATGGCTACATGTTTCTCTTCACTTTGGTGTCAAATGAAACCCATATACTCAACTCTCAAAAGCACAAAAGGACCAGAAGAGCCACATGCATCTAGTTCACTCCTAAAATCTGAGGGCAGGCAAACGCACAGAACTGTGAGGCATGTGTAACAGCTGAGTAGCCGACTCTCCGGATGCATTAGGAGGTCTCTCCCTTTGCTCTCCTCAAGCACAATTCTCTGGATGCTATCCATGTGACACCTTCACAAGCAGGAAAACAAGACCTGGTGTGCTCGACATAGCTCCCTCCCACTGAAATCCCCCTGTGAAAATAGCTTCTGTTTCAGTCTTTCTAAAGACAACAGTTCACTCTAAATACCTGAAAGAAAGTCCTGGTTCTTTTAATATTTAAATGTTAACTTGGATAGATGAGGAAGCATTATTTTATTTGAAAAAAAGGACTGAACTATTGTAATTCAGCCAGATCTAAACAGTGTCTCATCCTTGGCTCTTGAACTTACAAGAAGCATTATCTTACTTAAGGTTTGATTCTGTGCATGGAAACTAAATTCATACATGGTAGCAAAAACATTATATTTATATCCCATTTATTAGACTACATAATAATAATTGGATATCTTATGTCAACCATTTTAAAAGAGTCTTATAGGCCTAAATTTTATCTTGATAGTAGGACTAATTATGGTTTCCAGTTAATAGAGAAACTAAGGGACTCTGACTGGGGAAAATACCTCAGGTCGAAAGAATAGGGACAGAGGAGAAAACCCATGTAGCTTCAGAACCTCGAATCTAACCCTAACAATAGCACACTCTTTTTCTTTGGAAAAATAAAATAATTGCTTATATATATTATAGTGAGCAAGACAGACTGTCTCTTCTTCCCAGTAATTATGAAAATGAAATTTCCTAGTTTCCTTCTAATGTATTCACCTTCTATAAGTAAGAGAAAAATGCTTTCAAATTAGTTAAAAGTCCCTATTTGTAAATCCTGCCTGTCCTTCTATCCAATGAAATTAATAATGACCTTTCACATTTAAACTATAACATAAACTCATATGAATTTTCTCCTAACTAGTTGTTCCGAGTAGACATAATGGATAGGTTGTGGTTGTTAAGTGTTAACAAATACTACCTGTGTCCTCTGTTCTCAGCAAATTGAAACTTCAGACATAGACAAAGCAATAGTGAAGGCCTGAACAGCGATTGATGAGAGGCTCCCCAAGAGCAGTCTCTTAACTGTGGGTTGCACAGAAGCAACATCAGGGAGTGCTGACAGAGAGACGCTCTCCTTCCAAGGTCGAGCTGGCAATGGGCGTTCCCATAAAATGCAGCAACTAATACAGAAACAAAACTCGGAAAACTATCTTAACGCCTACTGTGTGCGTTCACTCCTTAAATGCCGTTTAAAGAAGTTCACTCCTGTCACACCCTGTTATCTTGCAATAGATTGTCACCTTTTATCATCTATACTGTCAAACTGAGTCTGCTGGGTACAGCAAGGAGCCCTGTGTAGACTGTCCTTTAAATCTTTATGGCACTTTCTTGGTTAAATTTTCAGTGTCTTTTCATGAACATTCTACTGTGCTTGCTTAGTCTGCGGCTACAGTCCCCCGGGAGACCATTTAGACTCCTCTCCTGAACACAGTCCCTATGTACATGTACACATTCCCCTGGAAACACACAACCCATTTCCCCACCACCTTAGAGAGCGGGTTTCCCATTAGTATTCCAGCTATGAACCTACCCCTGAAGTCCCCCATAAACTCCCATTAACAATGGATTGCTGGATGGAAAGCCCTGACCTACTGCATTGTCCCGGGGAGGTCATCATGTGGGCAGAAGATGATGCTAAACAGTCAATTATTGTTAAAAAATAATAAATGGGCTGGGCATGGTGGTGAATGTCTTTAATTTATGCATTTTTGGGGGGCAGAGGTGGTTAGATTTGTATGAGTTGTCTACATAATGAGTTTAGGACAACCAGGGCCATACAGAGAGATACCCTCAGTCTCTCTCTCCATATATGTGTGCCACTTATCTATTTATCTATCTCCTATCATCTATCAATTATCTATCAATCATTTATCTTCTATCATCTGTCTTCTCATCTGTCTCTGTAGCTAACATCTCTCCATTGATCTACCTAAAGACAGAAGAAATGCTAAAGTACATACATTGCTTTGTGATGTTCTCACATGGTAAGAGAAAACTCTCTATTTCTATTCCTGTGCTACCTTTGGAAGAAAGCTGTACTGGTTAATCTTCATTGTCAACTTGAAAGGATTTAGAATTACCATAGAAACATACCTCTGGGTGTGTTTGTGAGCATTTAACTAAGCCGTGAATCAACTAAGCAGGGTAGACTCACTCAGGACAAGGGAAGCACTAATAATGGGGTGGAGACTTAAAATGAATAGAAAAGGAGAAAGAGAGCTATGCATCAACCTCTCTCTCTCTCTCTCTCTCTCTCTCTCTCTCTCTCTCTCTCTCGTTCTTGTCTTGCAATGGAAGGAGACCTGCTGCCTCATGTTAGCATCACCATGATGGACTGTAGTCCCTTCATCAGTCACACACACACACACACACACACACACACACAAACCCCTCCTCTCTCTGGTTGTCTTTTGTCAGGTACTTGGTAACATTTTCTAAAAATGGCTTCCTTGCATTTCACACAGTCAACATCAGCTTGCATTTTGGGTCACCATAAACAGTGGTGAGTGCTGTTTGATTGTTTTTCCCAAGTTGAAAAACAGACTCTTGTAGACTGCGGTCCATTGGGCTAGGGAGGCTACACAGCTCCACCCTGATCTGCATTTCTTCTCAGGCCCTGAACTGAAAAGTCAGCTGAGGCTAACAGGTCACAACTGACCAGAAGGCTATGCCTTTGCATTTGCTTTGAAATTGTATCCCACTGGCACCGATCAACAGTAATGGACAAGAGCTAACTTGCTGACAGTGATTTGCGTAAGTGAGCGACTTCTCACATGCATGCCCTTGAACTACAAATGCAGGCATCCTGAGAACATTTGATATGGTTCCGCCTGCCTGCCCCAGCATTCCTAACTCATAAACCATAGAGGGGGGCACGACCCCATGAGATTCAAGGAACCAGATGTCCACTCTAGTTCAGGAACTTCCATTGTAAAATACTGTGAGAGTTAACACAATAGTGTTGGGGACAAGTAGCTACGTTGGGGAAGAAACGGGTTATTAAATGACAGGACTTAGATGGTGTAATAAGAATGGAAAGGCAGGATGTTCTATGAGCAAGTTTGTGGAGGAGGAGAGAGGCAAGGGCACGGAGACCAGCACATGTACATTTTCTGCCCTAAACAGTTGCTTCAACATTTGTCTGAATGTTCACATGAACACCGATTGCTGATGCAGGTACAGGGATTCGAACTCAAGTCTTTGTAAGTGTACAGCAAGTACTCTTCCCAGAGTCCTTTGCTCAGCCCTGTGTCGATGAATGTCACAGTCACTGAAGAGAATAGAGAATCTGGGATTTTTTTTTTTTTTGTCAACAATGCGTTTTGAAGTGTGACAAAATTCACCTTAATTTATTAATATTCATGATGTAAAGATTAAACAATGGTATGTATGATGTCACTATACTCTTTACAAAATATCTAAACTCTTGCAACTGAAACTGAGATGCAAAAGTAACTTTCTTGGTCAGTAGGCTAGCTCAGCTGGTAAAGCATCTTGGCACCAAACCTGAAGACCCGAGTTCAACCCTCAAGGCCCACATAGTGGGAGGGGACTGATGCCCACAGCTTGTCCTCCATCTACGCAGTCCTCATGCCTCCCACATAAAATCAATAAGTATGTGTAATGAAATATTGTTTATAATCAGTGAGTATTGGGAAGAAGAGAGAAGTCGTAACTGGGAAAGGCAGTTGAGAAAGCATCTTAATTTCCATGCAGATGCTGCAGAAGGCAGTCAACAGGCCTTCTCCCTAAATTCTCCTCCACAATCACTTTGCTGGGAGCTCAGAGAATTCAACATTTGGGCACGGCATGTATGTTTTCATGTGCCCTCCAAGCCTCTTAATAAGCAAAAGTGGCACTTAGGGAAATGCTAATACATTAACTAATAGAACCAAGAAAACTAAGACACTCTGTGCTCTTACAGGCTCATTATCTCCCTGCTGAAGATCTGTGCCTGTGTCTCAAGATCAAACATCTCTTAGGTACACCCAAGACCTCTGAGATCCTCCCCTTCAGGGCTCTGAGTCTAACCATATGCCGTTTCTACACTAAAAGACATGACTCCATATCCATGTACTTCCACTGAACGTTTACCCTCTCAAGAGAGTTGCTATTTACAACAACGAAGTACTGAAAGCCTATGGAACGTCACGTTTCTGTAAGGAGGCTCTAGAGCAGTTTTACTACAGCTCTTAGTAAGTTTAACTTAAAAACTGTTCATATCTATAAGTCTGAAGGAAGAAATGAAGTTGAAGAATTCATCGTACTTTGGTCTGGGTACCCACGTTTGTAAAGTTGTTTACAGGTATAATGAAGATGGGGTCATTATCTATTTTTAATCCATGTATAATAGACACTTACTGAATAATGCCAGCCAGCTGGACATTCGATAGCCTTGTTTATAATTAGAAATAATGTTTAATGTTAAATAAAACATATTGTAGGTCCTTCCCACATGCAGTAAACTATTACAACATCAAAACAGTTTAAGTCAATGGTGAAACAGACTGAGCCAGGGTTCACTGTTCAGGCTCCTTTTAAAAAATATTTTACTTTATGTGTATGAGTATTTGCCTGAATGTATGTCTGTATATACCACATGTCTATAGTGTCATGGAAAACACAAGAAGTTGGGTTCTTGGAACTGGAGCCACAGATGTTTGTGAGCTGCCATGTGGATGCCAGGAATGGAACCCAGCTACTCTGCAAGAGGAGCAAGGGCTTTTAACTGCTGAGGCATATCTCCATACCCTCAGACTCCTCTCTTAACAAATCACTTGGGCAACAGCACAGGCATCTTCAGACTCCGTTTCTTTGTCTGTGATACTGATTGTTATTGTCAGCCTTATTGGGTTTAGGGTTAACCAGGAGAAGACTGGGAAACACACACCTTGGGAGTGGGGGTTAACGGGTGTGTATGTATGTGTGTATATGGGGTGGTGTGTGTGTGTGTGTGTGTGTGTGTGTGTGTGTGTGTGTGTGTGTGTGTGTGTGATGGAGAGAGGTTGTAACAGAAGACACAATCTGAATATGAGTGCCAACATCCCATGGGCTAGGGTCCCACACAGCTTAGAGAGACAAAAGAAGTGAGAAGACCACCTTCTCTCTCTGCCTCTTCCTCCATCTGTCATAAGGGGTTGAAATCTTCAGTCAAAATAAATTCTTTCTCCCTTAAGTTATGGGCCTTTTTATCTTTTTTTTTTTTTTTTTTTTTTTTTTTTTTTTTTTTTTTTTTTTTTTTTTTTTTTTTTTTTTTTTTTTTTTTTTTTTTTTGGTCACAAGAAGAAGAAAAAACTAAAAACTAAAACATTATCCAAAAAGTGATTAAAAGAAATAATTCACATCTGTGCACATGGATACATATGTAACTGGTGTTCAGAACTTTACATTGGTAAAAATTTGTATACAGTAAAAGATATTCTTTTGGCTTTTTTCTTTAAATTTTAGATGAGAGTCACTGGTTCGCTTACTTATTTTGTGCCTTAGCTCTGTGTCAGTGGGGAGGCAGGGACTGAGATGAGTCTGGAGGTCAGAGGACAATCTGAGTGGCTCAAGTTTTCTCTGTCCTCCTCATGAGCTCTGAGGCTTGCCCTCAGGACTTAGCAGCAACTACCTTCACCCACAGATGCCACTTCATTTTTCTCAATAAACCCTTTTGATAATTTAACAAAAATAACTAGGGTCTGGGGGTATCTCTGAGGTAGAGCGATTGTCTACTATCTGAGAGACCCAAAGTTAGTCCTAAAATTCCTAAAATGTGTTGGAATTCTGAGTCATCAGGCAAAGTAGTATATCGAGGGTGTGTGTGCGGAGACTATGAGGCCACATGGTTTCCTTCCCATCGGTCACTGAGTGTATGATATGGGGCAGAGCCTTTGCTCATGTCTCAGGCATGGTCCTCTGAGGAGGCCAAGCCAGGAGGATCCTCAGTCTGAGGCCATCATTGACTGTTCTGATAAGACTTCTCTCAGCCAAGGGTTTGATTTCTGGGTGCTCTGTGTGAAGGATCCCCTGGACCTCTATTGAGGGACGGGATAGTTTAGAACTGCACCAAGTCATTGCACTTTGGTTTCTGATTTTCAAATTTCAGTTTCATGGTTCTCTACAAAGTGGTAAATCAGGAAAACGATCAAAAGAAGAATGCTCATGCACCACTCATCACAACATCAAACTTCCAAAAGTCAAGTTCTGGGGACAACATCAGATTCGCACCATTTCTCATTAATTCACATTGAGAATTAGTATGATGTATTTTGATTTTCCTGACTTTTTTTTCCATCTGTGAGGTAGGCATATCAGGATTCCCCCTTCTTCATGAGTATTTTAGGAATTCTTACATACTAATTCTGCAGTGCCTCTCTATACAGTTAGTAGAAAAGACCAAGAGTAATATGAGCAAGGACAGAACCCACTAACTTCCTGCTCCTGTCAGTACCATGACGAGAGCTGGTTAAGATGGAGTTGACCTCAATAGATCAGGCCAACTCCAGAGCCTAACATCAGTTTATTCTCACAATATGAGAGGCACCCTAGCTTCCCACTGAAAAGCAATAGTGGCCTGTTTCCCTAAGACATTGGATCAGAATACAGTTCTAACCGAAGCAGCCCCAGGGCTTTGAAAAGAGACTTTGTCACAAGTAGCATCCTTGATTAGTGATATAAAAGGTGCAAGGCCTCACAGTTCACTGTTTACTTATAATTCTGAGGCGATACATATACTTTCACACAGTTGCTCACATAGATAAATCATGCACTTGTCCTGTAAAGCTTAATGTCCTGAGTCCATTTGAGCAGGCATGTGAGAGCCACCCTCTAGAAGGAACGATGGCCAACACAGATTCTCTCAGCAAAACGTTAGGTTTCCGGGGTAAAACAGTCTTTACATGGTTTCTGTGAGAGGGCTCTTCTTACGCCAGTCTTGTGGGTGTCCAGCTTGGTGGTTTTGAAGAAAACAAAACATTATAGAAATATATTCCTAAACAAACATACCAAACCTTTACACAGTTGCTAATATTTCAGCAAACATGAATTCCCCTTCTGGAGTTAATGATAGCTGTTCTGCGGACTATAATGTTTTATAACTCTCAGAGAAATTCCATGATGGATACGTGATCCTATTTCATGTGTGAGGAAATTAAGGTTTCTAGAAGTTTTTACTTTAACAGTGATAGATGAAAATGGACAGGTAGAAAATCAAACCCTAGATACAATTGTAAAGTCCTCGGTGGCTATCCCTCACTTCCTTGCCTTCCTCGGCCGACTCAAGTCCTGTGACACGTACCAAAGGTATAAGAAAAGAAAGCTGGTGTTCTCTCTGTTCACAATTAATGATTTTAGAGGCATGGAAATATACATAAAGCAATTCATAACCATAACAACTGTAAAGTGCTGATTTGTACAGCAGCAACCTAGGGGGGAATAGAGAAGATCAGAGAAGAGAGAATATTGGGATTTAAAGAGATATAGCAAGCTCTCTGTCACAGCGCTAGGTGCACAACTCTGAGACCTCTTATTTAATATTCTCTTTATACTGTGTCAGTGGGAACATCTTAGATTAGTCACCATGTATCTTGCTATTAGTGTTCAATAATACAAATTGATTTAATTATGAATTTATTAAATTTTTATGCACAGAGCCCTTTGGTCTTATGAGAAATAAATATAAAGGTCTCCTGGCCTGAACTTGTAAGAAATAAGTAGAAGAAAACACACAGCCTGCTTCAGAGGCCCGACCTGTGGGAACGCAAGGTGGGGGAACGCAAGGTGGGGGAACTCACGATGTACAACCCTGATAAGGAAGGAGGAAGGGGACCAATGAGAGACGGTGTGCCTACATACAATGGCCATGTCATGAAGTGTTACAAAAGACAAGCAGGGGAGTTCAGCCTGGACCCAGCAGGGGATGGAGGACTCTTGGAATGGATTCTGTGGAAGTGGTTATCTTGGGAAGACTGAGCAGCAGTGGACAGGAGAATGATATTGACGGGAAGGGGGTGTACCATTCCCTGCTGTATGGAACACTGTCCCCGTCAATATGTGACCATAAAGGCTTTCCACCAGACTGCAGAACCGAGTGTCAGAAAGAGCCATTAATTTTACCTGTCACATGAAATCGTCCAGTGTCTGGGGCAGAGGCGTTACACTCACCGTGGAGTTCTTTCAACCACACACAATTGAATTCTCTTTGTTCACACCCAGTGCAGTACGCACTCCCACTCCATCCTCGTTCACTCCCCATACTGCCCAGAGTACTTACTTCTAGGGGGACAGGAATGGGAGCATACTACACGGGATAAAAGGCGTCCAGACACTTGCAGGCAGGGCTATCAGCACACTGTCCATGCAGGGTGCTGGATGTCAGAGCCCATGGGTGAGGTTGTTGGATTTGTAATTAATTGCTCCAGTGGGAGAGGAGTCACATGAGTGTACTTGTGGCTTTTCAAATACGTTTTATTTGGACCATGAAACAGACAGGACAAAACTTACTGCTTAAGTTTTCAAATCCTAGAGAGAGTTGGGAGAAAGGGATGGTGAGGCTGATGAGTTGAAAATAAAGACGACTGGGGCATGACCGTGCTCCTGCTTGTGAGGTGGAGATGAGGATCGCGGTATCGGCACAGAGCACGGCGCAGTGACATGGCTCCCAACACAGAGCCTACGTATCTGAAAAGTTAGGGTCCGTTTTGAGAGCGCATGCTTGCTTTGTTTCACAGTTTTGTTTTGTGGAGACTGGGCCTCATACAAAGCCTTGGTCAGCCTCGAACTTGGCATACATCAAAGCTGCCTTGAACCCCAAATCCCCCTGGTCTTCATCCCCCTCTGAAGTTCTGATATGAGGCATGCCCCACGACATACAGCTTTGTTGCTGTTGTTCTTTGAGATGGGGTCCTATATAACCCATACTCTAGGTTAGCCTGGGCTAACTGTGTAGCCTGGGCTGGATGAGACTTGGAAGTAATCCTTCTGCCCCAGTCTCATGCCCAGATTTAAAACAGTTCTCATAACTACATTTTACTAAAGGGATTCACCACTGGAAAAGTAACCCTGATTTCTGACCCTGGTGGTACAGGTTTGAGACCCACTCTCCTCCAGTAGACCCAGAAGTGACTAGAAAACAAGAATGTGTCAAGTCCAGAATGACAGGATGGAGGTAGAGAAACAAGGGTTGGGAAGTGAGGATGTAGAAGCCACTTCCTCCCAGTGAAGAGGTGGGGACCACTTTCCAGTCACAAACCTTCAGGTGATACTGCCAGAGCAGAGATCTGATGGCCGAGCCCTCTTCATGAAAGACAGAGAATAGAGTTAAGTGTGAGTGATAACTTCTATTCACAGAACTTGGATTACCCATGTAAATTTTAGGATTTTTATCAGTGTTTGTAATTAGACTTTGAGTGTTGAGGAGTACATAGAAAGGAAATATTCACGATTTCAAAGTGTGCTGTGTGTGGTATTATATATGTGATATTGTTTTACAAAGAAACATGTATACACAAAAAGAGTGCATACCTCTAGATTAAGCAAAGCCAAGAATGAAATGAAAAAAAAAAAGGCTTCGTAATAAAATATAAGAGTAAAAAACTTTAGTTACTCCAGAAAATAGAATAAAACAGGTAAGAAGACAACATGCTAAAAACAAACGCCCAAGCCCAAATTGCAAGTTCTTTATCCTTTCTGGCAGCTCACACATGGGTCTTCCCAGTGTGGCCACTGCAGCTAGCCATCTGTCCAGCCATACAAACGCTGGAAAGAGGAGGCGTGGCACTTGTCAACATTCTCCCAAACTTGCAGAAACCTGCTGCTTGCTGTGAGTGTGGCGGTTGTGCCACAGGTGACAGGAAGGTGATCGGGCAGGTAAATTACCTCCTTGGTAAATACATTTTTAAAAAACCCATATTTAAATCCGAAGGTATGTGGAAAGACAGTAAATAAATGACCACCAGATTTAGACAAATATTTTTCCCTTATAATTCTACGTGAACCTTTACCCTTCTGAATGACCCCTGATGCTTCTGACGTATCCAAGAGTGACCTCGGTGTGGTGCTCAAGAACCCACAAAAATGTCATCCCAAGAAGAAGACGAACGCTCTCCATCCTTCCTACCCTGGGAGAACAAGGGCTTGCTCTGAGAGCATCACTGCATGCCGAGGAGCACAGTTTGGTCTTTTTCATTGAGCTTTCTATGCATGAAGCCCGGGTCCCGGGATTGGAACCGGCCCAGCACTGCTCTGCTCACCAGCTCAGAGACAATCCACACATACAGGGCTCTCACAAAAGTCCTTTGCTATCCATTTATTATACTTAGCAGCATCAAACAGGGAGAGATAATGAGAAAGCTCCCATAGAGCACCTAGGGACCTTGAACGTCAACAGGGGTTGGGGGGGTGTGGAACGAAGGCAAGATACAGGCTTGCGAGAGTCAGACCTCACCTCCTTAATTAATATTTATTTTCAGTACATTTTTGGCTCCTCCATTATTTTCTCCTCAGTCCCTTGGTTCTCACAGACGTGTACACACACATGTATATATTTCATTAAGAGGAAATAAAAGGGTTGTCTTTAGTTAAGATGTTTCCATTCACAGAGACCGCACATTTAAAAAATAAATTGCCTGAATAAATTCAATTATCTAGAGGAACAGAGGAAATCACATGCAAATGGCATTATCCGCACGGGCCACGCCGACGGCTTCGTGTTTATTTTTATTGTTTCGCTCAGTGGAAGGGAAAAGCTGTCAAAAAATGTAACATCTCTTCCTTTTCAAAGGCCCGATGTCTCTGGTACTGAAAATTGCAAGAGCGATAATACTGAGAGAAGAAATTTCTCTGCTTGTCCAGAGGAAATGCCTCAGAGTCAGCTCTCTGCATACCAGCATGTAAGAGGCGCCCTGATACATGTGTGTGTGTGTGTGTGTGTGTGTGTGTGTGTGTGTGTGTGTGTGTGTGTGTGTGTTACCTGCCCAAACCAAAGGGTCTCATTTACCTGACATAGGTGTAGACGATGAAGACTGAGTTTTTAAAGCAGAGTATTAAACCAGGGGTGGTAGTGCATGCTTTTAATCCTAGCCCTAAGGCCAAGAATTGCTACAAGTTTGAGGCCAGGCAGTATCAACTTAAAATAGATTATCTAAGAAAATGAAGAAGCCACATATATTAACCCAAGACAGGAATGCCAGTTCTGGCTTTTAACATGAGCATTTTAACTAGATAAGACTTTATTTAAAGGATTCATTGGTCTTACATTTTGTGGAGAGCAGGGATTCAATGTGTATGTGTTATTTATCCTTTCCTCCACCACCTGTTCTTTCAGGATGACCAGAGTAATCGAAGCAGACTGGAACAGACATGCAGAGGAATCTTGCTGGGACTCTCTGGCTTCTCCCACGGAATTTCCATGCTACCTGGGGTCTTGAAACATGAAGATCCTGAGGACATGTGGCACTTGCTTACGTGTTCTTGCCAACTCCAAATTCATTCATTCAGATCACTCACTGGGGGCCAAATTCTTACCCAGTTCCACAGAGCCACCAATTTCCTGGAAGTGAATAGAGCCTTGTGCGTGCGAACGGGTGTGAATAGCAGGTCTGTGCCGGGGATCAAGCTCTCACCGACCGCAGGGTTTCACGAGCGAGGGAGAACTGAGCTGGAAGTGATCTGAAGTGTACAGCTTTCAACATTTCCCTTGAGTGTTAGCTCCAGATCGACTACTTCAATAAACTCCAGCCTCCCTCTGTATGTTCAGAGCTCTTCCTGGGGCCACACATACACTGCTCTGACGCAGCTGGGCCTGGAATTCCTTCAATAGGCTTAGATTACAATGTGCTAACACAGTTCATCCTCACGTGGTGATACTGGAACCCTGGAAGACGCTGAAGAAGACAGCAGAACCAACCCATGAAACATCAACTTGCCCAACTACATGGGGCTTTCGGAGGCAACTTCTCCGGTCTCCAAACAGAACTAGGATGTAGGAACTATCACCACTGCTTTTATATGTTGTGATGGAGATGAAGCTCAGGTCCTCCTTAAGGAAGAGTCCCGGGTGGGTCTGAATCTCTCCATCTGCCTCTGTACTTTTAACCACTATGATGTCCACCTACTCGTATGAATTCCGTTGACCTTAATCTAATCTTCCAAGCAAAGTTTGTGTTAACCCTATCTATGCCATCACTCCATCCTGCAAGCTATTTTTTAATTCTTAACATCGTAATATACTTCATTAGCATATTCAGTTTCCTATGCTCTTTTTGACAGCATTTTACACTTCTGCTTCTATGACTTATATTTCTAAGTAAAAACTAAGCAATTTGGTCTAATTTCTAAATAGCGTTTGTTAACATTTATCACGCCTTAGCCCCCAACCCTAGTCTGACACATCCGCCAGCGAAGCACGCTCACAGCATTTGTTGACGTCCCTTTTGAAAATCATTACCGTGGGTCCAAGAAGGAATACAAATGATATGGTGGTTTAATCTAGGACTCACAAAATCGTTGGATACAAGAACAGGGTGTCCTGCCTCCGCTTTACTGACCGCCCTTAATCTTAGAGCAGCCGTATGTCGTAAACTTCAGTGCTCTTTGGTAAATCCAACAGCCGAGGTCCTAATTGGCATGGGTTCCATCTTACCTTCCTAAATGCTCTTCCTGTCTCTCTGTCGCTCTCTGTTTCTGTCTCTCTGTGTGCCTCTCTGTCTCTGTCTCTGTCTCTCTCTCTCTCTCCCACCTTGTAGGAAATTATCTTGACAAGGTATGATTGAAAGACCTTTCTGTGGCTCCCACCTGGCTCCCAGAGAGACCCTGGAAAGCTCTGGATGGCATGCAAACTTCTCTCAGTTCCGTAGTTGCAAGAACATGTCGTCACTCCTGCCTTTCTCCAGACCATGTTCTCCTTGTCGTCACTTCCTTGCCCTTTCCAAGAAAATGTTAAGCTTTAGAACTCTCTATAGGTTTGATCTGTAGGGAATTACAAGGTATCAATAACCATTTCTTTAATAAACATCTCTTGGGACTTGAACAATTTCAAGTCTGATCTCTAAGCTGAGACTTTTCACCTTTCCGTCTCTTGTCAAGGAAGTGTCAATCACATTCTTCCAGCCGAACGCATACTTTTTAAACATCCCCGGACATCAACACAGATACATAAAGAAATGTGAATCAGAAGGCCGTCCCTTGGGCACGCTGCTGCCTTGGGCTCATTCCCTTCTCCCTTTAGACTTACTCATTCCTAAATCACTAGTTTGGGTCTCAGGCAAGCACCCCAGACCTCTCTAAACTTCAATTTTCCTAACACAAAAGAAGAACTGCTGATCTAATGCCAGGTTTAAAATTTCACAGATCTGTGGCTACTTGCTACAAGGAGACACACAAGCAGGCAACTTCTTTACTTCTGGCCTTTTATCATCCTAAAATTCCTGTCATTCCATCCTTTGAAAAGCACATAAAACATCTGTATTTATAGTAAGATAAATTAGGAATCTGTGCTATTTGCTACTGCTGAAATTGACTGAGCAGTAAGTTCTGTCTCAATGGGAAGGCATGGATGTTTTTCTAGGCAGTGCAAGGGATGTCTCCTGCTATGAATGCAGGTCTTTAAACTGTTCAAGCTAGTACAGTAACAGAACAGTGGTAAATAAATGTTCTATTTGTGAATATATTGTTCAGCTAAAAATAGAGACTTTTACTGCAAATCGCAAGTCCATATTAGACATAATTAAATAAGTGCCAAACAGGTACTTTACAAGTATGAAGAAATGAAAATTCAGTTTTTTTTGCCTCCCTCCACTCCTTTTTCTTACGTTCTTTTAAAGAATGTTTAAGGACTCTGACAGATTTCAACGGAAGATGGTTTAATCAGATTTCCTGGTGACTCGTAGCCCCACTCAACATTACTTCTAGGAAAGACAAAGTATCTAGAATTTCTTTCTGTTGGTTCTCCAAGCTGTGGAATTGCTTTTCAGATTTGGTCGCATTCTGACTGGCCTAAGTGGGATAGCTAACTTTTAAGATAGGAATTATATTACTAATGTTTTCACACAAGCATAAATTATATTTATTTTTAAATTTGAATGAGAAAAGGAAACATGGATATTCTCTGTTTTCCATGCTTTTCCAAAATCTGCTGATATGCATACGGTCATATCTGTAGAATCTAAATCTGACTTACTTGTGTAAGTATTTTTCTGATGCATAACAGAAAAAAAAACCCTCAGAGTCCATTTTGTAATACTTACTGTATATGTTTCACTAATAATGTTCACAGTACTACTAAGGTGGAATTATTAAGGGATTACCCTAAATTTAACACCTGTCTCCCTGTGTTACCATTTTACAAAAAAGCAAATCCTGGTTCAGTTTTGTTTCTGTGGATGTGCTGTAAAGACAAACCTAGAACAGACTTTTTCAAAACATTAATATTTCAAGTCTAAACTAAACTACATATTATTTCTTAACCTACGAAGCGTGACTTTAATGAAGCCACTTGTAAGTCTAAAACCCTTAATCATTTGCTAACAATTTGATGATCAAATCCAAATTTGTCATAGAGTTTGAAGCTTTCCAAGTCTTATTATCTTAGATGGCAATTTTAAAAGATTGATCTTTATTTTTAATTATGTCTTGTGTAAATATCTACATGTAGATGCTGGCAAAGAGCAGAAGGCATTAGATCCCCGGGAGGTAAAATTACAGGCAGTTGTGAGTCCCATGGTGTGGGCGCTGGGAACAGAACTTGGGTCATGCACAAAGGCAGTACCTGCTTTTAACTGCTGAGCTGTCTCCCAGCTCTCAGTTGACATTTTAAACTCTGTCCCGTTAGAACATGGGCTTCTAAGTCAAGTCTGTTGTCACTGGCATCATCGCTAGAGTCTGTATTTTCTGCAGTCCATACATGTCAGTAAAATGGTTAGGACAGTGGCTTTGTGGAAGACTACAAAGGGTACAGGAAGCAGTTCGCAATGGCACAATGTAACTCTTAGTCCTTATATCCTTTCTAGTCTTTCCCTGAGAGTGCACTTGACATCAATCAATTTAAGCTGCCTACTGTTCCATACATGAGATTTCAGTCCCACAGGGACAAACATAATACAGGTTCTACATAGAAGACTGGAGAACATCCCCCTAGGATCCATTTCTGGTGGGCACTGATTCCCATTGCTTAGATATCTCCATCCCCTTCCCTGCTCCCCACCTCAACTTGCAGTTTCAAATCAACACCTCTTTGGAGGCTCAGGTTGAATACCTTAGTTTCTAGGGTTGGTTTGCTTGCACCTCTCCACTAGTGTGCCTCTAGGGGATATGCTACTGCTGTACTCAGATCTATCTGTCATTTGTGGGTGTACACTGGATATATGTCAAGGTCTTCCTGCAGGATGATTCTGGAAGCAGTAGACCTCAAAGAAGCTGCCTGAGAATGCACATGAAGTCCACTGTGAAGCCCTCTTGTGGGTAAATTTCTTTTGTTCTCTATCTAACACCTGCTATCGAACTAAAAGAGTGGGATTTATGTGTTGTGGCACTTCCCTGCACACTCATCTCATATTTTGATATCACTGGGGACAGGACAGACACCCTTCTATGGTGCTGCTCTGGAAAATGGCAGCTTTTCATTTGTTCAGTCATAAAGTAATGTTCTCTTCCCAACAGACTCCTATACCGTGCCAAGGATCTCCTCAAATATGCTTCTTGACACAGGATTGTCATGAGCTCAGTTGGGACTTCGCAGTTACTTCCACTTTGGCACCAAAGTGTGGGTTCTTGGTGGCTTGGAAGGATATGTCTTTCTCATGTGGGCACTGAATACATTTAATATATAAGAGATTCTCAATGATCATAAATTAAAATGTAATTATTTTTCCTCCCTATCACTGCTAGAATGAAAAGATATTCAAGGCTTAGGTAAAAACTCAACCTCCTCCCTTATCAGCATTTCGTTTTAACGTGACTCAGGGCACAGGTCACTGGAGGTGCCCAGCACTGGAAGTAGACTGTGAAGGTGAAAGCTAAACATACAGATTACATAAGATCAGGAGGAAAACTAAAGAAATAACTGAAAATAGAAAGAAGAAAAAGTGCTTAAATCTGTCCTGATTTAAGAGAAAATTGAACTACTGCTCACTGGTTTCACACAGCATGGGAAACCCTCTGGGATTCAATTAAAATAGGATGGAGAGGGAGGAGAGAGACAGGCACCATCAACAAGGGCCTCTTCTCTCTAAGGATGCTTCCTGTACTGAAGGGAACATGCTCTCCATGGAGGCCCAGAGGCCTTCCAAGTGCCTAACACATTTCCCCAAGTTCTATGCAGCTCGCTTCCAGGCAGGTAACCATGTAAACGTCAGGAAAGGTGAACATCAAAGAGAGTCTCCAGATAGAATCACACCTATTCTATCTCATGGCCTACTTCAGAATGTGAGCTTACATGAAAATGCACATAGATACACACATGTTCTTGACACAGAAATGGAGCAACTCAATGAGTTAGGCTATACCAGGTACCCTATAGAGATACTCTTATGCTGTCAAGCCCGAAGCTGGAGGACCAAGGTTCACACCAGTGGATAGTCCACCCGTTCTTTCCTGTATCGTGTAGGTCTGACATTTGGGTATAAAATGGGACTCGGTGGAAAACTTTCGTCTACGTAGGCTATGTTCCACTCTGAGCTGTTTTGTGGTTACGTTCTCTCACGGTGACTCTGAGCTGCATCAATCCGTCTTTCTCTTCCCTTCAATGTTGCTCCTCATGTAGGATTTGCTCTGAGTAAGGCTCTCCCTTCAGCTGAGGTGAATAAATAAGGCTCTTCACTCACTAAGGAAATCTCTTTCTAATTACAGGGATCATATAGAAATCCCCTTATCTACCATGGAAATCTGGTAGCTATTTCAGTGGAAAAGAAATACTTAACTATTTGAAATTAGATGAAGGGACTACTGTTTTAAATGAAGGAAAATCTGGAAGACATATATTCTCCTGAAAAAAAAAATAAACAATATCTTGGAGAGAAATGTTTAAAGAAATGAAACACCTATGTATATCTCACATATTAAACCCAAACATTTCAAATACAAATAATCTAGTTTGGGGGTTTATTATGTCAGACTTTGATTTTATCATCAGGGCTGAACACACCATTCAGCAAGTATGGGAAGATTAAAGAGGTGTACTAAGAAAAATGGTATTAAACTAATAACACTTCCCTTATTTTACTTTTAAAAATTACATTGTCTTATTGATTGTATTATGTGCTTATTGGAAATCTCCAGTAACATAGAGAGCTGCCGTATTTTATGCACTGCAGACAGGGATTGATGTTGGTCTAAAATGAGACATAATCCGATCTTTGTTTTGCACTAGGCCGGGGAGGAATATTGGGATCAGATGGTCCATCTTACATCACGATTCAAGTTAACAAAGGACTGTGACAACAAACAGACTTATAAATAAGAAAGTCAGGCCCAGAAGAAGAGAGCGAAAGGCACAGAGGCGGAGAGGTAGAGGCTGCGTGAAAAACACATCTTGGTTACAGATCTTTAACAAAACCATCTCTGCATCTTACCCCCCTCCCAGGGCCATGCCATTATTTTCTAGGACCTTATGAATTTCTGCCTTTGAAAAATCCCATCCTTCATACCAAAGGAATAAATGAATAAATAAAACAGGATATTTTGAATTACATTCTATGACCCAGTCAGTATAAAAACAAATACATTAGTGTGTATGAAAATACTTCCCACTAAACGTTCCAGACTTCTTTCTGATTTTAAAGGAAATCAAAGCGTGGTCTTAAGCTTGGAGTGTTCGGTCAGCTCTAGGCCGCAGACGGCCTGAAGAAGAGTCGGCCTACTCTACAAGGGGAACTTGCTCCCTAACTGTTAGGTTTTTTGTTGCTTTTGTTTTTCTGATCCCTCAGCAACATTTGGCAGGCTAACTCCTTTGCCAGAGTTTGTGCTCTTCAAATCTTGTGCATGTTACATATGTCCACCTGGATGCCACCAACTTGCTACCCAATGCTTTTGCTATCCTTCACTACTAATACCTAAAAATCATGACTTAGGAAACCACAGGCCGTAGTCTCTGCTCCTTGAGTAGTTATGCCACTTGACACTGGAATATTTCATCTCTCTTACATTTCTTCTTGTTTGCTTTTTAAGATTTACTTGTTTTTTATTTGAGTGGTTTTGCCTGTGTGTATACATGTGTACCACAGGTATGCCTGATGCTCATGGGGGCATTGGATCCCCTGGGCCTGGTATTTTTCAAACAGTTGTGAGCTGCCATGAGGGTGCTGGGAACCAAACTGAGAACTTCTCTAGAGCAGTCTGTGCTCCTAACCACTGAGCTATTTCTCTAGCCAGTGCTTCTCAACCTTCCTGATGCTGTGCTCTGTAAAGACAATTTCTTAATTATGGTACCTCCCAGCCATACAGTTACTCTTGTTGCTACCTAACTCTAATTTTGCTACTGTTATGAATCATAATGTACATATCTGAAATGCAGGGTATCTCGAATGTGACCCCTGTGAAAGGTCATGTGACCCCCAAAGGGGTCTCGGCCCACAGGTTGAGAGCCACTGCTCTAGATCCTCTTCAATGTCTAATACTAGACAAAGCAAACAGAAATGTTTAAACCGTGTGTGTCTTATGCCCAGGCTAGCAGCAGAATTCTTTAAAATCAAATGAGTTTATTAATTTACATTAGTCGAGAGCTCTTTACCCTCGTAGTTTTCTTCGGCTGTGATATCACAGTTGAATGTATATACTAAATTATTCTTTGGCTGGACTACTTAATAACCAGTCTGTGACACAGCTGGGATGCTCTGCTATACAGTTAGTCATGTGCCCTCAGTGTTAGACAGTTGGGAAGATGGCTGTCTTCACAAGAATTCTGAAGGCTCCATATGGCTCCAATCTCAGAAGCGAGGTTAGCCAGATACATCCTGGAAACCAGAGGGTGACAGACGTGCCCGCCGATCTCCTTTACAGTCAGTGACAAATTCAAACTAGACCAGGGGGATAAAGTGTTCTCCCCCACTGACATAAAGGAGCCAAAATGACCATTGCTCCTCCATCCAACCCTCTAAAATAAAGCACCTTTCATTCTGACACTTACTTCCCCTATGTAAGATTGCCTCAGTGGAGAGAAAGAAATCATTTTCCAGTACATCTTTCCTAAATAATACACAAATGTGCTTCCCCAAGTGGTACTTGGGTTTGATATTTGATTTTAGTATTAAACCCACATCACTGAACACTCAACTCCAAGACCAACATTGACCTACGTTATCATCAGTGACACAAAAAGCTTACTGTTTGCTTACCCCCGTCTTCATCCCTATAGCCAAAGAATTCATGTCCTCAACTCAACTGCAAGTTTTGTTTTATTTTCCTCAGATAATGTCATTGCCATATGACAAGTTTTTTTTTTTGAAATCATGTTATTTCTGCTTCGGAATGGGTTATTTCTTTACAATGTCTCATAGAGCACACAGACATCTCACGGTAAGGATCTGCACTGCGTATAAGGGCAGTGTGGATGTTTAAGAGGTTCGTGAAGGGTCGAGGTGTCCTTGTTGAACATATTACAAAGTGTTACAGCAGTCTGGCTTTCAGGAGGCTTTTCCTCAGAGGCTTCCCTTCTGAGGAGTAAGGTCACTGCTGAAAGCATTGTTGACTGTGACATTCTTTGGTGCATGTTCTGACATTAAACTAAAGTTGAAAATACTCATTTTCTGGAAGACGATGATCCACCCAAAGTGTGCTTTCTTGTATATCCAGTCTGGAAAGGATAAGAAAGAATGGGAGACAGAAGGCAGCCAGGTCACACCAGAAATACAAAGGAAAACAGGGCTGGGAGCTTCTCCTGGATTCAGAAGCAGAAAGATAACTCATTGCCAGGGAGATGCAAGGGAAAGCTTCACCAAGACAGAATATTTGATGTTTCTTTAAGTCTAAGAGGTGGACAGTATAGCAACTGAAAGAGGAAATGAGTCTCAAGGTTAGACCTCACTCTCTGCTACCTGTGGACACTGGCAATTCAGTTGGCAGGATAAAGAGACGTACATATGGACACTTCTAGGAACCTTGATGAGGGAGCCACTAGAACTACAATCTTTCCAAAGTGCTCCTCTGGTGAGAGCTAAGGAACAATGTGATTGCTTGGTGTATAAAAGGACTTGTAGCCAAGACCACCAACCTAAATTCAACCACCAGGACCCATCTGGCCGACAGAGCAAATCGACTCCAACTGTCCTCTGACCTCCATGTACGAACTCTGCCACATGCATACTCATACACAGACATACACAGATACACGGACTCATAGACACACATACACACACAAATAAATACAATAAAAATTTTAGAGATGGTTCCATGATGACATGAGAAGTCTTAACCAAAATTCCAAAGCTTACACTACAAAAAGTGTTTTTAATATTTCAAGTACACCAGAAAGGAATTGAACGAGGCTATGGCTGCAAGGAGAGTGGGCACGGAAAAGAGGACTCTGAGATTTTATCCATCCTAAGATGAATTCACAGAGACAAACAGCGAGTCCAGAAATGGGGAGGTGTGAAGAGACAGGAGACTATTTAAATTCAAATCAAGATTTGGGAAGCCCTAAGACTTGTTAAAAATAATCAAGGAAGTGGTAGTGTCCAAGTTCAACTTCAGAGGGAGGGCGGTCTACTGTAGTATAGTAGAAGCAACTATTTTGAGTCTTCTGGTTTGGGGAGAGGGAAAATTATGACTGTACTAATTATAAAAAGGCTCGGTTCATCTTTTTCACTCTTGACAATGTTTTGGGCATGGTGGGAATTCTCTTTTCCCTTAGAGTTGGAAGCCCCTGACTGTCAGTGACATCTTATGGGTTTGCTCCTTAACTCCAAACATAACGGTTGAGACTGAGGGTACTGAGAACTACATGTCCTCACTGTACTTAGATTGCTTAAACACTCCTGTGTGGTTTCATTCGTTACATTCAAGCTGCTGTTTTAGAGACTTTTTCTTCTTTTGTAAGAACCATTTAACAGTGCAATCCTTTACCTGTGCTCACGTGAGCTGCCCGATAAGTCAATCTTGTCTTCATGGCCCACCGAATACAAAGTTTAAAGAGAAAAGAACATTTTAAAAATCCCTACACTGTGTTTTTTTTTTTTTTTTTTTTTTACTATGGCCAGGTCATCTGTCTTTTCATTTTCACTTAACTCATAAATGCTCACCATTTACCCCTATGCCACCGTATAAAATGGCGGTCCCAGGAAGATCACCCAGCCTTGTTCCATGGCAGCCATGCTTGACACCCATCTGTGGGTGTCTACTCTATGTTCACTCCTATTCATACTTTTAACATTCCATGCTACTTTTGTGTCTGTCTTTAACGATAAAGAAACAGGCTTTAAAAAAAAAAGAGAGAGAGAGAAGAACAATTTTTTTTGAAGTTTACTTATTTATATTTATTGTTAAAACTAGCAACTGATCTTACCTATTGTTTCCTGGTCTCTCTTGTTAGAGATTTATCTTCTTTTATTCCTTCCTTCCTTTACATTTTCTACCTTTATTCTACTTCATTTCTGTCTCAGACAATATCTAACTCTGCAGCCCAGACTCAATGGTTTGGGCTTACAACTCTCCTCTGCATTCCTGGTGCTGGAATTATGGGTGCCACCAAACTCAGATAGGTTTTCTTTATAGAAAATACAAGACACTAACTTTCTAAAAGTTAAGATCCTCAAAAATTATCACCAATGTCACTCGACTCCATTTACTGCAGGCCCCTTGGCGCTCTGTCAATCTCCTTTCTCATAGCTGCTCTTGCCTTTCTCACAGCAGTTCTTCCTGGCTTTAAGGTTGTCTTCTCTAGTAAGACTATGTTTCCTAGGATATAAACTATGTCCACTCTTCATAAAGTCAATTTCTATCTAACAAATCCTGCAAGGTTTTAGTAGATAAATACGTACAGTACTCATTAAATCTACTTACTAAATAAATATGGACTTGCGAGGAATATAAAGAGCTTCATGCTTCTGACAAGATTGTTTCTGAGTCCTAAACTTAGCTTCTCAATGTGAGCCCAAAATAGACCAAGTGAGACTCATCATTGAGAACTTCAAGAGACTGCTTTAAAGAGTTACATTTTTACCATTTACTCTGAAATATTATATAGTATACAAAGGAAATTTGGTATGAAGTTTGGCTGTTTTCCTTTTGTTTGAAACTGCATGATGTTTACAATGATACTGAAAATACTCAAACTGTTGCAACATTGACAGTTCTCCATAGTTGATGACAGGGTCCCAGGGGAACAGGGTGGGCTGAACTAGTTGGTTGTTTGTACACTGGTGTTTTCTTTTTAGCAGTTCAGGCATAGACAGAACAGGATTCAGGGTAAGATGACTTACAAAAAAAGAGAGGAAAGGTCCCAGGCAGTACTATCTCAAGCTAAATGTAGCCTGTGTCCTCTACCTACATGCTGGATTCAGGATACTGTGAAAATGAATTGGAACTGCACTGAAATCACAGAGACAGATCAAAAGGGGGGAAAGGCAATGTACAAGAGCTAATGTACTTGGCCAAGAACCAGTAGATTAAAGAACCAACTCCAGCATGGATGTCCTAGGAAAAGCCCTAAGACAAGGCCCAAGGATGCCAGACAGGATGGTGGCAGTGCCTGGGAGCCAGTGTTTTCCTTGCTGCACACTTGGTCCAGTGTACAGATGTTCCCAGTGACACTGGAGACAGAAGGGAGCTCTAAGAACCATGGTTTATTTTCAAGTCCCTTGGGGAATGTAATGAAACTGGGGACATTGTCTCCAGGTTATGAACAGTATGAGTCCATAAATTAGGGCATTTGAGGGCTTTTCCAGATTCCTCAGAGCTCCTCTTACAGCCTTTAAAGTGATTTACTACTCAGGACAAGAAGAAAAATGCATTCTCTGAGGGTCAGTGAGGAAGAGGTTCCCAGGGTTATATCTTTCTGAGATGCCGACTCCCGGGCTGGGGCATGAGCAGGAAGAACCACACTGTGGGTCTTTGGTCCAGTCTTGGTCTGATCCTTCAGCCAGCTCCCTTATTGGCCCTTGGTTTATTTGCCAACATTTTAAGATAAGTATGAAAATTTGCTATTTGTACATCCTATGCATAGATCGCAGAGACCACTTGAAAGACGCAGTTGAAGTCTGACAGAAGAACTCTGGAGCCTCCTTTCATTTCACATGTTTGTCCCTCTATCTGTCTGTCGGTCTGTCTGGTCTTAGTAAAGAAATAGAAAGTGCCTGGTAAAAAGGGAAACCTGGCACCTCTCCATGAAGTACACTACCCTGTATGTCTCTTGGCAGCAGTGGGGGGGGGCAGAGCAAGGGGTTCTCTGCCTCCTCAGGGAACAGACTTCATGGTCCATCTCTTACTCACCACTTGGAGATCAGGGAGCACAGAGAAGAGATCCCACAACATCAGCAGGCTGTCTGAAGGATCACAACTCCTCATAAGTGCAATGATGGTAAATCCTTTGATGCATTCATTTTTTAGAATATCAAACAACTAAAATCTCATTTTTCTTTCCCAAGATGGCCATTTTTTAACTCTAAAACGTTTTTAAGAGTATCAGAAGGAGGTATTGGTGTGTGTGTGTGTGTGTGTGTGTGTGTGTGTGTGTGTGTGTCAGAGAGAGAGAGAGAGAGAGAGAGAGAGACTTAAATGCCATCTCTCTTCTAGGCAGCGATTTCCCCAGATGAAGAGGTCAGCACAGTTTAGCTGTGCACTGCCGTGTTAATTTAGGATGACAAGATAAAGCAGTAATCGGGGCTCCTGGAGGCTGTAAACCTCCCGCCACCCAGGGACATGCTGGAGATGATCTGCACTGCACATCACTTAATACACTTGTGGTGACAGAGCCCCCTGAGCTTGCACACGCAAATCCCGCCTTCCTTCAGCCCCCTTTCCTTCCGATTCATTCCCTTGCAATACCTTTCCCTCTGCTCGAGGAGACACAGGTAGCCCACATCCACCCGAGGCTAATCTCTGAAAACCTAACACTTCGAATATGATAGGGGGTGCACAATACACACGCCTGTCACAGCCGCTGTCAGGTCTCCTAATTTACAGGAAGGCATCCTAGGACCTAGATAATCCATTGATCCCACTTGTATCGGCTTTTACATTCCAGTCTGATGTGTTAAGTTGTCAAGAGCAGTGGTTAAACTGATGTTTCAGGATTCCAGATGGACTTTCTTAGGTTCAGTTCGCAAAGCCCGCCTTCCTAAGTGGCACTTACAGATCATCCCCAGGAAAACTGCTGGCATAAATCTGGTAATCAAACAGTGAAGTGTTTTAGGTAAGGACATTTTAGAGAGACTTGGGGTGATAAGCATAAGAATGTAAAACTGAACAAAATTTGGAATTTTAAAGGACGGCGTCTGTCTAGCTCTGTCTGTGGGAAGCAAAAACACCATATGCAAAGGGGAGTGTGTTTCTCACTATGTAAAACAAAAATAATTACAGAATCACCAAAGAGGATATACAAGCTAACGTGAAAGTCAGGGGACCAAACCCGGGGCCGGGGGAGCCCATTAGGAAAGTGAGAAGTCCAACTTGGGCCCTGTCAAACAAAGGCAAATCAACCCGCGGCTCCACATCTCATCTTGGGGTCTAGCATCACAGACACGGGTATTTTGGTTGGGGATGTCAGTTTTAGTTGCAGTATGTCAGATTTCTGACAGGCGAGCTGCGATATTATACAGAGCCTCAGATCATATCCTCCTCACATCCTCTCAAGCTGTTCTTGTCGGTAAATCAGAGCACAGAGATCAAAGGAGCAAGAGCAGTAAACACAATCTTCGTAAACAAAGGATGAGCTTGGTCCGCAGAGATCGAGAACTTCCTGACGTTCTAGAGTGCCCGGACGTGGGGGGAGGGGAAGACACAGTGATTACTTAAGCCTTGTTTAAAAAGCATCGGCATCCCTGTCATGTGTTAAGAGAAAATGAGTTTATAGACATTACCAAGACATTTCAGAAAAAAAAAATCACTTAAACGTCTAAGCATGGAAAGCCTCCATGCCTGGCTTGTACTGGTCTCATCATAAGCTGTTTGGAGAAGCTATAGTCAATACAGAGGAAGGTTATCATTTTCCAACACACACACATATGTACACATACATACACACACATGTGAATACACACACACCTAATTTATTTATGTGCATGGGTGACTTAGCTGCATGTGGTGTACCGTGTGCACACAGTGCCCTCAAAGGCACTGGAAGAGGTTGTCAGATCCCCTGGAACTGGAGCTATTGACAACTGTGAGCTGTCATGTGGGTGTTGGGAACCTAATCTACTACCTGGGGTTCAGTCATAATTCGCGCGCACACACACACACACACACACACACACACACACACACACACACGTGTGTATACTTAGGTCTAAGTTCTGTGACTTTCTTTGCCTTTGGTTGCTAAATTGGAAAGTTGATTTCTCATACACACCCGGAACCTGGCACATGCTCAGTGGATGCCACATCAGTCTTTACTGATTTATACCATGTTTCCCCTCTAATTGCAGCAGGAGCATTATACTTGTTAGCTGTAGTTTTTAATGATTCAGTAATCTGACCTATAGGTCCTGAAAGTATCTTCAGATGCTCTCCATCTTGAACCTGAGACATGAACACATTTAAAGGAGACGGTCCCACACCACTCTAGAGTCTAACACGGCCCATGATGCATCACTCCAGTGACTATGAATTAGATGTTGCAACACAGTGGTCCCCGTGGTCCCCTATGAATAGAGCACAGCCTCGGGGGCTGGGAGATGGCACACTTGATATTGCCCACCAGTGATGAAGTCCTCTGACTATTTCTCACAGTGTGTCCCCACTGTTGGCACAAGATTCTTGTCTAATGGATGAATGGCTCTAAGTTTCTACTCTATGACAGCCCTCAGAGGTGCTTCCACAGAGGAATGACACTTCTCAGTACTTGGCTACTATAGACTGGGATGCTGACCTCCCCACTGTTGGTTGTCGGGTTCCCTGGAGCCAGAGTTACAGGTGGGTATGGCCCACCTGTCACGGGTTCTGGGAACCAGTGTCTATTCTAGAAAAGCCAGCATATGCTCCTAATTCCTTGGGTACTCCCTGGCCCCTCGGCCGCTGCCTCACAGGACATTCACAGAGTGATGCTGTGTTAGGCCAAGGACCATCCAGCTCTCTTGTGTAATTACACACTACACCAGAGCCTAAAGAAGCACTGTGAACACTCTGAACACGTGAGATCAGGTGACTCCCGTATAAGCACAAGGGCTTTAGCTCGGCGCCGGGCACACATGTTAACAACTGAGTGTGGTGATTTGCATGTGTAATCTCAGTGCTGGCGAGGCAGAGGTGGCCGCATTCCCCCAGTTTGCTGGCCATCCAGCCTGGCCTACTCGGTGAGCTCAGTGTCTCCCCATCCCAAGGAACAACATAACACATCCAGCTCCTGAGGACCACAGCCAGATCTTGTTCTCAATCCTCTACAAGCATGTGCGTGCACACTGACACCACACATGCAGAAGTTCAGGTAACCTCTGAGTTTGGAGAGATGAACAAGTAAAGACTATTCCACCTGCCCACTGCAGGGAATACCTAAGGACCTTTAAAATGGTTCGTCCTTATATAAAGGATTTGAGCAAAGAGTTCACAGAGCTCTTGAAGGTCTGGACTCTGCAGTCCCAAACTCAAATTCTAACTCTTCCTCATGAGATAAGTCTCTTCAGTAACAGGACTGCTTTGTTCCTATGAGCTTGGGATATGACGGTGTGTCACCTCCCAGAGCAGACATACCGGTGGGTGCAGTGCTATGGTGTGTATCACTGCAAACTGAACTAGTCACCACGCCATTGATGCCCATTACCTGTAAGTTACCCTGTAAGCAGCACTGGCTTTGTGAGATCTGAGTGTTTTTTCTCAGGCTGAAGTTTTATGAGAAGCTCACAAAGAGTCACTCAGAGTTGCTTCTCATGTTCTGATGGCCCCAGGGAGATTAGAATTGCAGACGGAAGAGGGGTGTGTTCAGGAGTTCCTGCGTCCCTGGGCCCTGAAGCCCGGAGTCGCTGCCCTGAAGCCTTACCTGTGCTGGATAGAGCCCCTTCTCCTCCAAGACCTGTGTTTATACACACAGATGGGGCTTCTCGTGGCTGCGAGTCACCAGCATACTAGGCACTGAAGTCTGAGCTCACAAAGATTTGAATCTCCCTGTCAGTTGTCGATATCAGGTCTTGATGCTTGTGCAATGCATATTTTATATTCACACACAAGTCAGTGCTACTTCAAGTCACTTCTGGAATGCAGGGAAAGACCTGTCTTTTATACCTCACCTCTGCTTATAAATTTCTTATTAACCCCTAGAAGATTGTCTTCTAGTTTAGGGCTATCAACAAATACAATTTACTGTTTTCTCTCAAGACGGGCTTGATGGGTAAGGGCTAGGAAGTGAATGGTGAATGGATTCGTTTCCAAGGCATAATGATTACAGGGTCTCCCCTCCACCACAGAGGCAGCCTTGACTAAATGACAAGCACAAACCAGTTACTTTGTTCACTGACTTGATCTCCTGATGCCAAGGTCCCAACTGGTCAAGGCTGACCTCCTTATTGTCACATTTCCTTTGGTCACATGGTTTATCCTTAAATATGAAATATGGGAAAAAAAACAAAGCTTCTTGCCCCACATAAAAAGAATGTGTGCCCAAACAACCCAATTACAACTGTCAGCTCAGTTAGTCTTATGGCTTTGTCTGATTTCAAGCACCGTATAACTTCTCTGCCATAAAGGAGAAAACTAAAGAAAAGAAAACAGACAGAAAACAGATTTTACTCTTTAAAGGGGCTGGACAATGGTTCGGCAGTGAAATCCTGCAAAGGACCTGAGCCTGGTTGTCAGCACTCCTGCATCAGGTGGCCCACAAGCACCTGTGCCTTCAGCTGCGGGGAAGCTATCGCCCTCTTCTGGCCTCCATGGGCACTGTACTCACAAGCAAAAGGCAACACACAGACACACACCCACACAAATAATGAAAAGATAAGAGAATAAATATTTAAAAAAATAACACAAAGCAAGTGATAAGGCAGAGGAGGGGGAGGGGGAGGGCTGCTCCAGTAGAGAGGGGTCTAAATGGTGCTCATTGCTTTAATATCCCCCTGGCATGATGCTGTTGGTGAGGTAAACTCTTTGGGTTCATGTTGTCCCTGTTACTGAAGAAGTCATTTTTCCCTGACCCGTCCCCATTTTGTCTTCTATTTTGTTTTCTTCTGAGACAGTCTTCTTGGTGCTCAATGAGTTACACAGGTTAGCCTTTAGCTCACAGCAACCCTCTTGCCTCAGCCTCTCAAGTGTGGCCACACTTATTGGTTCCCTTCAATTTTTTTCTACACTGCAGAAAATGTTCTATTTCTGAACTCATAGTCTCCTGATCTGGCTGTTTGTTTCTTTATATACCCATGAAATAGAAAGCCATATTAACGAAACTAGAAGACCTAAATCACACTGAAAATCCCACTTCCTTAAGCCACCCTAGAAATCCCCACTTTTGAACATCAATGTCCTGACACTGCTTCCTTAGGTTAAAAGTTCTCAAGGCAACATTTTGTTACAATTTCAGACACACAGCTCCATCTCTGACTGACAGGCCCTTGAAGTTTGAGTCCGGGTGGACAAGTGAATTCTTAGATCTTAGAGATGCCTTCCTGCCTCTGGGAAATATGCATTCTAACTGGCAATTCCCTGGGACTCCCTGACCCTTGCAGGAGGCTGCATTTCCCAGAGGTGAAGTGAGAAATGAGGACCGGTGCGTGCAGTCCCGTGTCCGCAGCCCCCAATCAAACTACCCTGAGGCTCCGGAAATGACCCGCCTCCCAGTTCTCACCTTCTACTCTCCGCTTTTACTTTCAGCCATGCATACAAATTCTCAAATTTTAGCAGTTCAAAAACGGAGCGGCCAATTATGAAAAGTGAGAAATGGTCAAAAAGAGTAAAGATGCGTTTAAAGTGAAACGGGAGCTGCAGTACTACAGCAAGTGCAGCAGCCTGTCCCCTGAAGCAGAGTTCCCAGACATGCAGTCATCAAGGACAAGCTGCAGAGGAGATTTCGGATCTTGTTCCCCGAATGAGAATATTGAAGATGATTTACCATTTATTACCAGCAGTGGGTCAGGCGAGTGAGGTACGCAGACTCAGAAACACCTGAATGAATGCCCTGTGTTGATCTGTGGAGAGCCCAGTCCAAGCCTGTGTTTTATATATAGGAAGACTGTTGAATGCTTCAGCTGCAAAAACTCAGCAAGCACATACCATAAGAGAAACTGAAGCCGGCCATAGTGGGGACCAGCAGTTCTCCAAAACCCCAGGTCTATGGAGAAAGAGGAAGCTAACCACTGCACTCTCTGCTTGTGGCTTCTCCTGCCTGTGTCTTCTGATCATGGAACTATTGAGACCCACAAGGGGGTTCATTAGAAAGGTTTCTCTGGCTAGACATGGTAGCTCGCACCTGTAATGCCAGCACTTGAGCAGCTGAGGCAGGAGGATTGCCAGAGGCTTGTGGCCAATTTGGGCTATTAGTACATTCCAAAGGGAAGAGGAGGGACAGAGAACCAGAGAGCGAGAAGAAACAAAGAGCACAGACTTAAACATGGACTACAGACTAGTTTGCAAACAAACCTGTCATTACTTGTTAGTTCGGAAGTTAGTCTATGACTAAGAAATGGCACACCTATCTATTGCACAAGTCAGGACCACCACCAAGCAGGGTGCCAGTCTTGCTCCTTATAGTCCTTGCTGCATCAACATCTCAGCCACAGATGCCATCACCCCACTCCCCACCCCCACCCGGCCCATGCAACAGAGATGGTCACCCCATAAACCAAGCAAACACACCAAACCCTAACAGATCAGAGTTGATTCTGCTTGGTGTGGGTCTCCTCTTTCAGCGAATTTCCCATGTTTAGGTTAAAAACTTTACAGCATACCTGTGATTGGAACTTTTTTGAACTTGTCCTCCTCTGGCCAGCTAAAGTATTTAAAGTAACATCAAAGCCAAATGTCAGCGTGAGGAGCTAGCAACAATGGAAATTAAAAATGTGTGTGTGCATGCGTACTCTAAATAGTCTGGGTGCCTAGTGTTGTTCTCCAGTTAGAGACCATCTCAAACTAAACTACTTTAATCCATCCCAAATCTCAACAGAAAACCATCTCTACAAGAATTCCAACATTTCACATTAATTCAATTTATTGTAGTGTAGCGAGCATCCTTGCTTAATTCCCAACATAAAGCCTCTTGCACAAAGGTAAAGTACCTTACTCATTTCTACTTTACTTTCTGACAGTCACTCACTCAGCAGGAGCTTTCTCTTCTAGCTAGAGCATCTGAGCAGCAGGCCCTGGGATCCTCCCGGCTCTGGCTCCCCGCCACTGGGATTACAGGCACACAGCACTGTGCCCAACTTTTGTGTCCTGGGTCTGAAGGGGCTTCCTTATGCTTGCAGGGAAGGTACTGTATTCAGAGTCATGTCCCCAGCCCAAAGCAAGATTTCTGTGACTTAATAGGAGCCAACCCCTCCTACCAAGAGGCTGATCCGAAGGGCGTAAGCACTGGACAGAATGGTCTACTGCCCAATTTCCTCAGCAGTTTCTGTGGTCCTCGCTGACTGTTTCACTGTCTCTATCTCTGATAGCCCTGGGGGTAATTTCCCAGCACAATCCACATAGAAAAATTGAACTTCTATTCAAACACAAGTCTGGAACTGTATCTAGATAAAGAGCATCAGGGGGTATTTTGTGACAATATATACAGGGTGATGTTTGTAACAATGTAATTTCATTGTATGATAAACATCAATTTATCATTAAAAAAAAAAAACAACAAATGCAGTCTTGTCAGCATTACTGAGTTGCAGTTGAATTGGCCTTGTTCAGATAAGAAGCCTATCTCTTCCAGCTACAACTGGTTAGAGATAAACCCATGAAATCGCTCTCCATGTGGATTGATACCGCCTGCGATCATAATTTTACACTTCCATCCAGCACATAACAGCCTGCGAACTTACTTTATCTGAATCTTGCTAAATCTATTCTCTATGCTATTAAACAAGAGTGTGTGTCCCATGTCCACGTCACTCAAACGAAATTATACTTTTGTCTAGAGCATGGGATAGGGCTCCCCCTAAACAATGAAATTCTCCTTATTACAGCTAGCACAAGGACCACCCTGGCTTAACAATAGCAGGGCTTAGAATGCCACAATAGCTCAATAGTTTTATGTACAAAAGCACCAGATATTGAAAAGCTTATAGAAAGTATCAGATAAGAATAGTAATCTTTACCACCCCACAATTAAGTTTTTATTCTGCAGCTTATTTTTGAATGACACATTTTTTTTCTTTTCCTTAAATTTCTTGAATAACTTCCCATAGGTAACACTATCCTACATATCAAAAATGCATAATTGATTCTTCTATTCTAAGCAAAATTCATATAACGGCACAGAAAGTCACAGCTACAGTGTAACAGATGAAGATAACCTTGTGTTTAACAGAAGCCTAAGTTCAGACCCACTGTGGGCCTGAGTACATCTGAGCGCTTCCTTCCTCTCTGCTCAGTACATCATGTGAGTGTTTCTTTCAATGATTAAGGCTGGCTTTCCTATATTGGAGCCTTGCTACATTATATCCAAAGACCAACATTGTGTCTTTAATGCAAAGTTAACTTGAAATTGCATCTTATTTTATTTCTTTGATGGACATGAGGCAGGAGTAGACTCAGACTAATTGTTGTTTCATGTGTACTCTGGTTAAACATACAGTGTAGATGCATGCCGACTCCCTCACACACCATAGGAATACAAGATGACCATGGAGATCCAGAATTCAGAATATGTCCAGGAAATATGATAAATATCAACTGTAAGTGAAATACACACACACACACACACACACACACACACACACACACACACAATACACATAGCCTGGCATAGTGGGGTGTAACTTTAGGTCCAGTGACTCAGAAGACTGACACCTTCAGAATGGCTTGATCCAGAGTCAGAGGTAATAAGGTACCTGTAACTTTGTATTATTAAAAGAGGTCTAGGGTGCAGCTCACAGATACCGCTCTTATCTCAAACATCCAAGACTGCCGGCTGGACCTGAAACAATGCAAAACAAGGAGTATCCATGCACTTTAAAAAAAAAATAATAATAAGATTCAGTTACATCAAGAGTAAGCCACCCCAATGATTTTATATTGAAACCTTGTTTCACACATTGTTCCTTCAGAACAAGAACTGTTTAAAGAATCAAAAGAAAGCTTGAAAGCAGAACCGGCTTTAAAAAAAATAGACAACAGATTATTCTGGAACCACGGGAGGCGGTGGTCTCATTTCACATCACATTTGCACTGGAGCTGAGAGCTCACCAGCAGATGCGGCAGGCAACCAGACAGAAAACGAGCACCAGAGGCTGCCCCACAGTGAGCACCAGAGGTCCCTGGTCTCTTCAGAGCTGCTCCCATCCCTCTGATAGCCACACCCCCTGCCCTGACTGGCATGAGACCTCATCCAACCTGTCCATAACAGAACTGTTCCTAAGGTTAGCCTGAGTCACAGAGCCACCCATTTATCTCTGAAACTCAGAAGCAACAGTCAGGCTCACTTTAAAGAAGCAGGCAAAACAAAAGGCAAAGCCAGGAGTTGGGAAGATGTCTTGGGCTGTACAGTGTCTGCTGCACGGGCAGAGCTCGCAGCCAAGCACACATGTCAGAATCATGTGTAGCAGCACGTGCTCAGAATCTAGCACTGGGGAGAACCCCTGGGATCCATGGCCAGCCAGGCCAGCCAAGACCAGCGAGTGTATCAGACTTTCGGAGACCCTGCCTCAAAAATAAGGCAGAAAATGCCCAAGCAAGCACCAATGTTGAACTTTGGCCTCTGCATGTGCATGTACACACATTTATGTGTATCAGAACACAGATGTGCCCACACAGAGACATTTAATAATCCCTACACACAGAACACACATTCATATAAAACATTAAAACAAACAAACAGAAAAACAAGTGAACAAGCAAGGAAAAATAACAAGAGATACAGGAGGGCTTTTATTATCTACAGGTTCAAAGTCAAGATGGTCTGTCCGTTCATGGAGGAACCATTTTTTTGACACAGCTTGCTGTAAATGATCAGGGAGTCGGGGTCTGACAAAGTTATGAGGACTTCTTTGAAGAAAAGAGCAACAGCCCCCTTCTCTTGACCCACAAGGATTAGATATCCGACAGCACTACACTGCCATGTGTGTATCGCAATCTTAGGGTTGCATTCTTCCAGCAAGTCAAAAGCCCACGGAGAATCTGATTTGTGCTGGTTACAGCTACCCGACCCCAGAGTGTCTCTTAGTGAGACACCTAGTTTATTCCTCCAAATACTAAGAAAATAAACAGGAGTTCAGAAAGGCGGGTTTACATCCTTACTGGCTCTGACTTAGGACTTAACAGTTTCATAACTGGATCCAAACAGGACCCCGAATTTCTCATCTTTACTGACCACAGAGTGTGTAATATTTCACCTCAGGAAATATCTTTGGACTGATGTTTTACCTGGAAAGTCTCCCTGACTCCACCAGGCAGCCTTTCACAAACCACTCAACAATACAAAGGTTATAAAGCATTCTCCATTTTCAATGATACTGAATTAAAATGTAGAGAATATATTTCCTTATGCAACATAAGACTCTATTGTGTGACTAGGATAATAGTCTATTATAAAAAAGAAATTATTCATTTTGAGTAATAATACCATAAATACATTCAGCCACTTTGATAAGTGTTTATAATAGGTCTTATTGTAAGAACTTACTACATCCTGACTCTTCCAAAAGTACATTAGTAGGTATCCCTATAGCTCTGAGATTTCTAGAAGATAGTCATCAGGAATCGACAGGTTTGGCAACTTTATCTCCAAATACTTAGTATTTATTGAGTCATATCAACCCAAGTGTTTATCAAGTCATCATGAACTGAGTACCATTTCATGCTTTAGTCCAAAAATTGTGTGTATGTATGTGGGGTGTGTGCGCACGCGTGTGTGTGTGTGTGTGTGTGTGTGTGTGTGTGTGTGTGTGTGTTCAAGAAACAACATGTACACTGTATAGAGACAAACATCCAAATGCACAGGTTACAAAGTAGAACCTGAGAAAAGATGGTGGCATGGGTGAAGGGACAATGTGCTCTCCACTGTCCAAGATTTAAGTTAAACCATCTAAACTGCAGTGACCTTTCACCTACTCCTATGGAAAAGCATATTTACCATAAATATGAAATTTAAGAATCAGAAAGATATACCACAAAGGAGGTATAGAACTGCTCAGCTATGTTCAGAACTGTGTGTGAAACTGAGTAGGGCCAAAGCATCCGTCCCATGCAGACCGCAGAAGAGACCTTATCACCTGTGCGGTGCTTTTGAACAGGACCTGCTGCTCAGGTGCAGAGTTTGGGCTAAATCCTAGAATCGACATGGCATGCATATTTAACAGTGAGGGAGACAATCTAGTCCTTTCTCACGTAAACAAGTCCTATGGAGCGCTGGGAGTGATGTAACACAAGGGCTTAGAAATTAGGGTCATGACACGTTCAAGTGTCCACTCAAGAGGAGAAAAACTGGTGAAGCAGGGACCGTCTGAGGGACAAACAAACTCAGAAAACATTCAGTGGTGCAAGAAAGTCGAAATGTTGATCTCACTAATATGGGATGGGTTGTTTGCTTACACCTCAATAACTTGTTCTACAGTGGGGTCTCAACCACTTTGGCTCACAGATCTGCTGAGAATTCACTGGAAATCAGAGCACTACTCGGATCTCTAATTTTAACTTGTTATTAGTATTATTGTGTGCCTGTGTGTAAGCACGTGCACATATGCGAGTCAGAAGACAACCTTTAAGAGCCCATTCTCTTCTTCCAGAATGAGTTCTGTGGATGGAGCTACCTTGGTTAAGCTTGTGTATCTGGCTACCTCCCATGCTGAGCCATCTCAGTGGCCTGCTCTGAACTCTCATAAACAGAATTCCCTGTCCGCTTCCAGGCGAGCCACAAATCACAGATCAGAACTTCACGCCATCCCCTGGGTCACCACTTTCTGCCTCTCTCGGGTTCATTCATCTTTGAGTGGGCTTAAAATTATCTTATCACTATCTTGGCCTCTCTTTGAGCCATCACTATTTATATTCAGCCCTTCAGACTTTTGGATGAATGTCACTGTCACAGGGAAAATCCATTCAAGAAACACACTCAGTTTGGAACTGCCCGAGAACAGGCAGTGGTCAAAATATTAAACCAATAACATGTCAGAGAGACTATCAGATAGAGAATCTGACTTCTCCTCATGCCGACCTAATGCTTCCTACCCCCTGCTCCCTTCTCCTATTTGACAAGAAGCTACAGAGCCACAGCCTTGAACACAATGGTAAGTCTCGAAGAGAGAGAGGCCAGGGAGAATATGACTAAGCTTGCCAAATGACAGACAAGAAGACATAAACTATGCCTGAGTTCTTGTGAAGAAAGGTCAGGACCATAGACCCTGAAGTCTGTCTGACTGGGTAAATCCTGCTTCTGTGACCGAGAGTATCTTTTAATTTCACCTTGCCTCAGTTTCCTCAAATATAAAAGAGAAGTATTAATACTACCTCACTAGATTATTGTGAAGGTTATGAATTATTGTGGTGCCAAGGAGGGATTAGTCACTCTCTCCACACACGTACACACACACAAGCTCACACTCGTGTGTGTGTGTGTGTGTGTGTGTGTGTGTGTGTGTGTGTGTGTGTGTGAATGACTTTATTACATTATCTAAAATTCTTGGAGGGAAAATATGATCATCTGGTCAAATAACTGAAGACTGTTTGACCCATGAGGCCTAACAATGTAGGCAGCTACATCTAATGCTTCTTCATTGGGAAGAATAGGAAGCCAACTTTGATTCCAGCTGACTTGAGCCATGTCATCTGAACACAATCGTTGCATTTTGTATGGATTTCCCCCTCATTATATGTCATAAGCAGGTCCCTCAAACAGCACACTAAGAGCCAAACATCATTTCTTATGTTCCCTTGCAACCTCGACCCACTGGAAGGAACTCTATGAGGCCTGATGTGAAGTGTCTGTGTGGTTCTTAAACACATGCTCATTTTGAGCAAAAGACTGAAGCCAAGCTCTTAGAGGCATAGTTCGGCGGACAGGGAGACCATGAGAAACCTACCATTGTGTTGTGCTGAGCAGTGGGGGTCCTAGGACCACAAGTCTCTTGCGTCAGCAGAGAAACTGGCTGAAATGCCTCAGAGTGAGGCTTGTTGGGGAAACTCACATGTAAGGGAAGGTGAAAGGCTGGGAGCCTCTCACTCTCCTCCTCTTCCACTTTCTGTCTGCTTGTCACCATGGCTACCTCTCCATCTGTCTCCCCATACGGAGAGGCTGGTCGCTTGGAAGACATCCTGGAAGGAACAAAAGAGGAGAAAATAATGAAACCTCCACATAAATCCTTAATGCCGTCATTGTGTGGTTAGGGGCCATTGTAACAGAAATGCCTTTTTGTGCTGGCGGAGAGCAGGAAGCCATCCAAACACCACTGCACAGCGCACACAATCAGAAACAATGGCCAAGCAGGTAGCGACAGAACAGGGCTTGTTTGCTGTGAGAATAATACACTAATATAGCACTCTCTTGTATTCTGGCTTCTTAAACAAGAAAATTCACCTAAGAACACTGCATAATGCAAGTCCATTCCATTTTAAAGGGAAGAAAAGTATCCATCTAGCTTCACACTTTGATAGACCTTATTCAAAACAGAACATCTGTGAATAGCAAATACTGTGGGCAGTTTAAAAGAAAGAAAAGCACTAAAATTTCCTCCATCGGGAAAAAATATATAATAAAATAAATACACGCTCTCCACTCTAACAAGTTTGCATTGCATTAACAGTAAGATTACTCTGAGACCTAGAAATATGTCTGAAAGCATTCCTCAGAGAAACTGACAGAAAGTTGGATATTTGTTCAAAAGTTAAGAACTACAAAAATTTTATCATTGGTGACTCGGGAAACATTTAACCCGTTCTGGCATTTGGCTCTAACACCAAATTGGTGAGGTAGCAAATCGCACGGGGATATTTTTGAAAGTTTAAATTCTAGCTGCACAAACCTACATATCATATAGATGTGAGCTCACAGTTATTCCCTCCTTAGCATATTTAAAGACAGAAAGAAAGCCCTGTGCTTTGATTTGGTAAGAAAGGCCAAATGAAACCGGGCTTAGATAAAGGGACGAGAACTGAGCATTATCTGTGGTTCAGTAGAGTTCAGATTAACATCAGTGCTTAAAACACAGGACGAACTGTTTCAGAGAGAGGGGCAGATCTTTCTCTAGCATGAAAAAGTTTTACACAGAAGTGGAACTGAGTAAAAATGTCTGATGTACAATCAGCTGTCTTGTGGTCTGTACAGCTTGACCTGAGCTCAAAAGGAAGAAATCATTTTGTTGTTCTTCTTCTTCTTCAGCATACAAAGGGTGCTTGCAGAACCCTCCTTGTTCCTTCTAGACCAGCGGGAAAGGAAGCGGAAATCCTACCCACCCCACCGACGACGTCTTCACTACTGTCTCACCCAGTATAGACTTTTACATTTCCTAACAATCTGTTTCTCGTCCCTGAAGAGTGATTCTGCCATCAGTGTTAGACTCTCTTGCTCAGTTTACTCATCTTTAAACTGAGAGACATCTGCCTTTTATGGCTTCTGGAATGAGAATCAGTAGAGTCCTTAACTCAGGATAGACACTTGACGAGTGCAAGCTCTTTCTTATATTGTGGACTTCAGACCTCCGGCATGAATAATCTCCTTCCTCAAAAAAAGAAAGAAAGAAAGAAAGAAAGAAAGAAAGAAAGAAAGAAAGAAAGAAAGAAAGAAAGAAAGAAAGAAAAGAAAAACAGAAGAGAAAGATAAAAGCTTCAGAATCAGGGAGAGATTTTCTTCTAAGAGTTTAGCTGTAAAATTGTCATGCCCATCAGGAAACTTCTACCAGACTTGCAGTGCATAACTGTCAACTAATACTATGACTCATCAAGCAATTTAAAAGAAATGCTAACAGTGACATTGTTGACCAGCTAAGAAAGACCAGAGTAGATCATGATAAGGAAGTCTCTATAGGCTGGCATGTGAGGTCTCAGCACTAAGGGGTTGTAAAGATTTTCAACTCCACAGCAAAGGTCTATTCAAAGTTGACTCTAAATGCATAGAAATGCTGGAAATGGCTGAAATAAATCCACTTAGAGTTGTTTAGGTCTCACTGATAATCTTACTAAATAGTTATATTATTGCGTGTAACAAACTCCTAAACACTGAGCAGATGCAAATCGCAGGGTTCTGACTCTGTGTTTACCCAGCAAGTATCTCATCCTGTATTAGAAGAGCATGCTTAGGCATTGCTGAAACACATAAGGTCTTTGTGGAGAGATTTATCTCTGTACACTAGTGGGAAGATTTTTTTAACCAATGGTTGTTTCACCAGTGAAGAAACCCCAGTGCATGTGGTTTACAGAAGCATCAATGTTCTTACTGGAATTGATAGAAAATATTCCACAGTTCTCCATCATAGCCTTGTGTGAAATCAGTTTTCCTGTGCCTGAATATTCTACGCTACAGGCACCACTTGACCCCTGGTCATCAGACAAGGAAACTAGCTCAGCTGTTCTCTAAAATCATTGCAGTTCTGTGGTTCCCAGAAAGAAGACCAAAGTGCTGAATTCCACTTCGTTACTATTGTTAGTAGTGAAACACCAAATCCAGAAGTAGACATACAGAAAACAAGATAGAAAGTGGAGACATTGAATCTGTTTTCACCATGCATAGCCACCTCTGGACACAGCTCCATGGCCGATACAAGTGGCTTAGTTGTATTAACCAAACACAGCATCAGATGAGGTAAACAGTTCAAGGTCATGAAGCTAGAGGGCCAGTTCCATTTTCAAAGTATTATAGGATGCCCTTCACGTGTTGGCCTTTGGAAACCACGCTGATAAATGTCAGGTTAAAGACTTCTAGAAGACAGTTAGATGCTTGAAGTAAGATCACACATGAGAATGATTCAGTAAGGCTAGGTTGGTAAAAGTAAAATTTCTAACAAATTATACGAAGAGCTTCAGAGTTAGCCTCACAGAGGTGTCCATGATTCCTGTCACTCACGCACTGATAGCAAAGTGAGCCATGACACGCTGGCCTTCTTCCAGTGCTGTCTACACAGGAACCCATCTTGGGTGGAACCTAGTGTGAGGTCCTGACAGTAGAAAGCCGCCAGACTCAGCTTGGTTTAGGAGGACTGTGGTCCCCACACTTGCAGGACTGTGCCGCAGGGCGAGAGCACCTGAGACCAATCTGAGTGTAATGATGGATCTTATGTGCTTTACCAGTGAGAAACCCAGACCTCAGAGAAGATGATCCAAGACAAACATGGCTGATATGGCCACGCCTCCTGGGGCTGTGTTTCATGAGTGTGATGGTGGTGTCTTAAGTAACTTTTATCTATGGCCAAGGAAACTTTCTTCAAAGAATTCCTGTCTCATCTAGGCCAAGAGAGACAGCTTTAAATCACCAATAAGTATTGGCTTACCCCTACAAAGTACAAGACACTTACCGAATAAAAAAATTTTAATCACAATGTCAGGGTCCCCAACTCAAGAGTTTTACGAAGTGACTAAGTAGGTTTCATGTAAAGGGCATAAAAATAGTGAAAGACAGTTGAAGGCAAAGACCCAACCGACATAAAAGTCAGGTGTCTCTGGTTCTGAAAGGACAGAGGCCCCTAGGACCTGGTACGTCTTAAGGAAGAGGCGTGACAGAGAGAAATGGAAGTTTGCAGATAAATAGAGCCGGGTTTCATGTAGGAAGTAAGAGTGGAAGCAGAGAGGCAGACGGAGACACTTTTAGAAAGTCACTATAAATTTAGGGTTCAGGTTTATTTAGGAAAAGGAGCAGATTGAGAAGCATGGACGGAATCCCATCTCTCCTCTACAACACTCCTGGGGATGCTGAGTTACATGAATGGAACAGAGAAGCCATGGTCCCCTTGGAAGGAGACGCTGGCTTTCGCAAGGAGTCGCTCGCTCTTTCCCTTTTACTGTAAAGTTCTGCATAATCATGCCGGTAAGATGGTCCTCTTAGGACAGCTGGGTCTCCTGCCATTGAAGGAAGGGTCTCTGGGTGTTTTGGGAGCACTCTGCATGGAGAATGCCTCCATTGTGCTCAGTGATGGAGGACAAACTTATAGGTAGGAGAGGAGTTGAGACTGCCAACAGAAAATGAGACCAGTAGCCTGAACGCTAGCGGCACAGTGGGCTGACCTCGGGTGCGGCTATACCTGGGTGTCTCCCACGGAAAGCTGTTGGCGTGGGTTGGATGCCAAGAGCATTTGGAGCTCCTCAGCAATCCTAAAGACAGTGGATGTTACCAACTCCAGGTGCTCATCAAAACAAGGCCCCGCCCGTCCGCTCAAGACACCTGGGCCCTAAGTCCCACAGCCTGTAAAAATGTCACATTTAATGGAAGAGCTGGGTTTGTGAGGTGTTGAAATGAGAAGACTGTGGCTGGAATTGTTCTGGGGTCCACTGTGACCCTAATGTTTTCAAGCGGGAAAGCTAGAGGAGTCAGAATCAGGCACCAGCATCTGATTCTGCACAATGGCTTTTTCATGCAGAGAAAGAGATGAACCAAGAAATGCAGGTGACATATGTGTCCTAGAGAAGATCATGAAGAGACTCATCCCAGAGACTCCTTGACTTCGAAAATGAGAGCACAAGCCACTCACTGTTGGCAATAACACCCCAGTAATCCCAGTGCGCAGGGTCCACACTGGCATAACACCCCAGTGACCCCAGTGCGCAGGGTCCACATTGGCATAACATCCCAGTGACCCCAGTGCGCAGGGTCCACACTGGCATAACACCCCAGTGACCCCAGTGCGCAGGGTCCACACTGGCTGTTCTCTGAAGCCGAACACCTCCTCCTTCACACTTAGACCTGCCTTGCCCTCCCTTCAGTAGATTTCCCCTCAAACCCCTTATTCAGCGAGAGCTCATTCAAACACTGTCAGAAGACCAGGCTCCCCCCGCCCATCTTTCTGGGCACAGTATTTTACACTTACTTCTTTGTTTATAATCAAGGGAGACAGACTTATTTCCATTCACAACTTCTTGACCAGGATCTAAACATCTCTGAAAATAGTCTTTTAAACACATCTATTTAATGAATGCCAATAAAGCCGGAAAGTGACCTTCAGACTTGGAGGAGCTACAGTGCCTGTAACGATTACTGACTGTGTGTGGAAGTATGTCTCAATTGTCAGAGAGAGACAAGTCTGACCAAGTGTTGTCCTCCTTTTTGGAATTCCCATAGTGGCCCTTTTCATGTATACCTTCTAACATTCTTATAAAAATACCTCAACCCTGAGTTCAGTTCTGTTTCAGTTGTTTTCGGGAAGGCTGGAGAGCCTACTCAGTGGCTAGAAGTGCTTTCTGTACAATTATGAGGCTCATGTTCTGGTCTCAGTGATGGCTTGCTGGCTTATTACAGCCAAGGAGCCATGACCTTGTTGTGGGTCAGTCCCGCTATCTCTGACTTCCTCTTCCATGTCCTCTAAGCTAAAGCATATAGAACTCTTAATAGTGCAGACAAGTCCTAACAGGCAGCGGCACCATGGATGTATCTGTCCTATGAATGACAATAAAATGAAACCGAGTGAGAATACTAAGTTTCTAGATAATAATCATGATGTCACAAGAAACAGAGAGTGAAAATATATTGAATTTTCTAGTTTGCCTTTATGTGAATAAAAGAAGATGTATACCCATTCATTCATTCATTCATTCATTCATTGAAAAATATTCAGAGAAAGACCCTGCATTTCAAGTAACATAATTAAGAAGTAAAGAGCATCCTGAGGGAGATGACTTCTCAATAGTGGGTGCACTGTGAGGGATGGAGAACAGAATGAAGCCATCTCAATAGAGTCATCAGAGGACTCATCACCTATGAAGACCGGACAGGCAGACATCACTAACACAGGAGAAAACGCTTCCAATGAGAAGTGATGCCGTAACACACACACACACACACACACACACACACACACACACACACACTACTCTTACACACACTCTCACACATATATAAACAATACACATTCTCTCACACACACTCACTCACATACACATGCACAAACTCATACACATAAAATAAAACTAAGTTGTTTTAAAAGGAGAAATAGAACACGCTTTGGGATAACGTGCATGAAATGGGAAGGAAAGGCAGGAGCTAAAAAGAGCGAATGAGTTCAACACTGACATTCTGACTAAGCTGCAGCTTTAGGGGCTAAACTTGAGTCTACATGAGGGCAGAGAAGAACTAGTCAGAGTTTGTGATTCACACAGCAACAATACCTAGTTAGTTCTTGTGTGTGTGTATGTGTAAGTATGCAATTGTGTTTGTATATGCATGTGTATATATGTGCACACATGTGAGTGTATGTGTATATGTATGTGTGTATACATTTGTGTGTGTGAGTGTGTGTGTGAATGTGTGAGCACATGGGCATAAAAGTGTGTGCATGTATGCATGTGAGTACGTATGTATGTGTGCATACGTGTGTCTGAGTGTGTTTAAGTGTGTGTGTTTAAGTGTGTGTGTGTGTGTGTGTGTGTGTGTGTGTGTGTGTGTGTGTGGCAGAGGCCAGTCTCAGTGCATTTCTCAGAAGCTGTTTAACCTCTTTATTCAAACATGGTCCTTCATTGAGGCCTGGCTCCCAGCTAGGCGATGCTGGCTAACTATGAAGCCCCTGAGATCCATCTGTCTTTATCACTGCAGAGCTGGGGCTACAGCAGGAGCCCACAGTCAGCCTTTTCCTAGGTGCTAGAGACATAATCCCAGGTCCTCATGCTTGCAGTGCAAAGTACTTTCCTGACTGGGCTGTCTCCCCATAAATGGTATTTTTAAAAGAGAAATAATTTGTTTCAAAACTATTTACTTTTAGGAGACCACTGTACAAAGATGAGTGAGCAAAGCAAACTATTGGAAAAAGCTTAACTTGGTAAGTGAAGCGGAGCGATCACTCTCCTAGCCATTTCATCAGGTTAAATGCCTGGCACATTTGTGGCCCTGTATCAAGTTCTTCATTGACTTGTGACTTCCTTGTTGGTTGCTTTCTCAGACACTCGTTTTAATGTCCACCTTTCTCTCATGTTGAGACATAGCATGGAGTGGATCACATTTTGAAAACACTTGAAGATGGTGAAAAAGATGTGCTCTGTACTGATAACATGCAGTACAGCATACAAAATAAGTAAGTGGATAGATGATAGATAGATACATACATACATACATACACACATACATATATACATAATTAGATACATAGATGCATAGATACATAGAATAGATAGATACATAGGTAGATGATAGAATAGATACATATATATACATACTTAGATAGATACATAGATAGTTACATAGAATAGACAGATACATAGATAGATGATAGATAGATAGAATAGAGAGATATATACATATATACATAGATAGATAGATACATAGATAGGTAGGTAGGTAGACAGACAGATAGATAGGCAGCAATTCTTTCCCTGGTTTTCAGTTTGGAAGTGTCACTGGAAGTTACTATTGGACAGTCTTAGAACCCTTAAGAGATGGGCCACAGGAAGTCTGCAGGTCATTGGAACTGTGTCCTTAGGGGATCTTGGGATCCCAATCTCCCCTTCCCTTTGTTTCTTTTCCTGTCTAGCCGTGAGGTAGCCAGCTTCCTTCTACATGGGCTTCTGTGCCACTTTACCGTAGCCCCCATGACAGTCGGGCCAACCAACCACGGCACGTTCTTTTGAGCTAAGATGCACCTTTTGTGTTTACATTTTTAAATTCTGATGTATTTATTATTACAGTCACACAAAGCTGACCGATACTACATTCAATGAGAACACAATTTATTATTCTTCGAAGTTCTTTTCCGTAAGTGGAAAGACAATATCTGAGGCCATATACTGACTTTTTTTTAAATTTAAGAATGCTGAATGGAGATGATTAATAGAAGGAGCAAAACTCAACTGCATATTAAAAATCTATCCAGGACAGAATGTCACCCACCACATAGGTGCAATTGGAAGAGACACTGAGCTTGAATAAATCTATTTTAACTCAGTAGGTGAAAGGAGGAACACAGCCCTTAGACGCATAATCTGGTTACACACTTAGAATGTCACATTATCAAAAGCAAATCTCTGCTGTTACCATTTGTCTGTGAATTTCAATTGTTGTTTATATCTTGCAGTTTATATTTTTTTTCCTTCTCTCTTACAAGGTTTAGACATCAGTTCCCTACCCGGAATTGTCCTCCTGAACCCTGAAGATGTCACATCAGCTGCGGAAACCAAGTCTGTGGTTTATCATATCTACAAGTATGCTACAGAATTTATTTATGGTAAACATGCAGTCTTTCAAACTTCTGTACCATATTTTTCTCCTTTCAAATCCCTTTCCCTTCAATGTCTCATGCAGAACTTACTGTCCCCTGATTTTCTGCTCAATCTCCCCACATATGAGGACCTCATGCCTGACATTGTCCCTTAGAGGCCTGGATGTGTTCCCTGGGTTCTGCCAATGTGTGTGGAAACACAATTCACCCCTCGTGAAAAAACCCCAACAGGACACGCAGAGGAGGGAGACTTGTGTCTCTTACCACACATTTCACCAGAGTAGAAGCTGACAGAAATTCAGCATCTTATGCAAGTCTAAAAACAAACGAGATCTGAGCTACAGCACTTAGGAACTGATCTGTTATTCTGCTTTAAAACGGAACAAAATATCTTCACTGCATATAACAAAACTTTAAGCCACATCTAGAAAAACGTTTGGTAAAAATTCAGGGCCATCAGCATTGTGTGTTAAACGGACTTTTTGAGGGCTGCTCTGGCCATGCTGTCCACTCTTGTGACCCTCAGCCTTGGGATTAAGCTCTACATTAAAAATTCCCTTTGTCTGTCTGTCTGTCTTTCTTCCTTTCTTCTTTTCTTTCTTCTAATCACAGTAGGACTGCTTTTATTTCTTTGACTGTGTGCCACCATCTCCTGAGCAGTATCACAGTCTCAGCGAATACTCCTGCTCGACCTTTTGCATTCCCCAAGAGTCTGGGATCCGGGAAGGGAAAGGACAAGACAGTTTGGGGCTAACCCAGGAAAGAATGTGAAATGAAAAGAAAAGCAATGTCAGGAGTTCAGAGTCAGAGAAGACTCAGAAGTGTGACATCATTCCTGATAGAACTGGGGTCAAAGAGGGCTTCTGTATCAGCTGGGCTCTGCATATTTCAGAAATAACTTAGGCTTCTAAATTAAGACATGAAATTAACAAAATTAACCTTAAAATGACCAGACTTTTTGAATTGTTCTGTCTTGTTTTGTTTTAAAAAGTTAGGCAGCATTCTAAAACTGTCTGGGCTGACTGTGCCGGTTCCTGGGCTGAGCATGGAGGCGCCTGCCTTTAATGTCAGCACTGGGAGGCTGAGGCTGGAGGAGCTTTAGTGCGAGACCATCCTGAACATACAGCAAGACCCTGCCTCAAAAGAAAGCTAGTGGTAACATGATTCTATTCTGCAATGGTTAGAATGTGAAGGGGGATTCCTTCTTCCTGAATTCTTTTCTGTTTCATTAATAATACAAATCACATGCATCTTAATCCAGAACTAGAGCATCTGTAACAGGTGAATACTCCAAAAGTCCTCTGAGTAAGAAGATACCACCCTGGCTGGTGGTTCATGCCTATAATCCCAGCATCTTTGGGCCGGAAGAGCAGGCCAGCCTCATCAATATAGTGAGTTCAAGGCCAGCTTGAGCTACTTGAAACCCTGACCCCCAGAAACATTATTTCTTTATTGCAAGTAATATAACACACGGTCTATAAAGCTAATTGACTTAGTTGAATGGATCTGCCAGTTTAAATATCTTTAGGTTTTATTATATTTGTTTGAAATTAAATCATGTTAAATGCCTAAAACAGAAACTCAGAAAGTAGAAAGATTCTTAAATGTGACCAATCTACACTAGATGTGATCTCCCCTTCTCTAAGATGGAGAAAATATCTAGGAATTCACTCTGCTGTCACAGCAAAGAAGAAAGATGAGTCTGGAGGAAAGGTGCATGATAAAGACAAAGCCAGTTTCATCCAGAAAGGGCCGGTAAATGTTTCGACAGAATACTAAATTGTTTAAAAAACAAAAACAAAAAACCAAAAAAAAAAGCAAAAACAAAAACAAAACAAAAAAATCAAAACTACTACTTATTTGCAAGAAAAAAAAAAAAGAGAAAAAAAAGAATCTGGCAGTGAACATTTTCTACCTGACAAAGCGACAAAATCTGCCTTCATTTGAGTCATTAATAATTCTTAGTATTGTATACCTCTCCCACAGACAGCAACACCAATTCTGAGCTATTAACCTCTGATTAAACAATCCCTCTGACCCTGGGATGACTAACCTTTAACTACCTTGAGGAAAATACAAATGACTGAGATGAAGACATGGTTCCTTTAAGTGGTCAGAAAAAAAAAAAAGACCAAATGTAGAAGTTGGAAAAGAAAAGAAAAGAAAAGAAAAGAAAAGAAAAGAAAAGAAAAGAAAAGAAAAGAAAAGAAAAGAAAAGAAAAGAAAAGAAAAGAAAAGAAAACACTGAGTAGCAGTCTATAACTAGTCATTTGTTGTGAATTATCCAATTGATACATTGTAACACCTCAGTCATTAATCACAGAAAGAGCAGTTTAACCCTCAGCCTTCTACAGGTTAAAAATGTCAGAGTCCTTTTGTTGTGATTATTTATAAATTACTTGGAATAATGTGGCGTTCGGAGCTGGGATTTGGAAGTTTGATATTTACAGACATAGAGAGCATACTTTTTAAGGAAATAAGATGCTTTTGGTTTTTTTTTTTTTTCCATTTAAGTCTGGCCTCGCCTTTTTGACAGCTGTTAAGTCCACAGGATGTGGAGGGATGATTTAAATTTTACATCAGGATTGTGACTGCGCTGGACTTTTCCCCCCTTCTCAAGGGAGGCATTGTTCTTGCCTTTTCATAACCAGGCGTGACAGCGCCAGACTGGAGTCATACGGTGGGCCTCTGACTCAGCATGGAGGAGACCGTCTCCTGAGTCTCCGCAGATGCCCAGCTCCTTGTGTGTCTGAGAGCCGTGCAGACGGCCACGCATCCCCGTGATCAGGGCAGAGAGAGCAGAAGTAAAAGTCTGGAGAGAACAGCAGCCCTCTCCTCCAGTGCAGGCTGCAGAAGGCTTTTATTAAAAATCCTTTTCAAAGGAGCCAGACCCAAACCAAACAAAAATCCCAAGCCCTGGTTTAATTTGAGTAGCATTTTTTTTTTTTTCTAACCCTAAGATTCAGAATCCGGACACACACGTCATTGTGTGTTCTGGGCTAGAGAAACTTAGAGGAATTGAAAAGTCAGAAGTCTTTTGGATTTTTTCGGAGAGATACAGTTGTCACAACTGTAAATTCCTGGCTACAAGCAGTTGGGTAGGCAGGGACAGGGAAGGGCATGAGTTGGACACCTATTCTCAAGTGCTCTGCTGAGACAGCCATTAAAACTGCCTGTAAAATCCTATAAACAGAGGCACCCTCTCCCTGCCGTCCACACAGTCGCTAGTGAGAGGGGAGTCATTCTGTGTCTATTGTTGTATCCCTGAGTGAACTCAGCAGAGAAGTGGGAGGTATTCTGGACCAGGAAAATGTGCTACCTCGTGTACCAGGGAGAGAGCCTCAACTGTGGACTTGGTATCTCATTTTAGTCTAACGAAAATCAGATACCGATTGCTTTCACTCACTATGTCATTCTAAACTGTTTACTTGAGAGTTTGTCTGTGTTAAAGGAAAATAGCAAGTCTGCCTATGGCCCATGCCATGTGCTGGCCATGTCTGCCTATGGCCCATGCCATGTGCTGGCCATGTCTGCCTATGGCCCATGCCATGTGCTGGCCATGTCTGCCTATGGTCCATGCCATGTGCTGGCCATGTCTGCCTATGGCCCATGCCATGTGCTGGCCATGTCTGCCTATGGCCCATGCCATGTGCTGGCCATGTCTGCCTATGGCCCATGCCATGTGCTGGCCATGTCTGCCTATGGCCTATGCCACGTGCTAGTCATATCTGCCTATGGCCCCATGCCATGTGCTAGTCATATCTGCCTATGGCACATGCCATGTGCTGGGGACCTTTTTAATTGCTTCTTTATCATATTTGTCTTGAATGAAGATAGATTTCCACTGATGAACACCTCTGGTCACACGAAGATATACACAAAACAATTAGTCTGGAGTAGGAGAGAGCACTTAGTTAGGTTTAATGGTTTAAGCCCTCTTCATATATTTCATTTCTCTTGTGTCAATAATTAAGTCCCATTGGCCTTTGCAGGATGTCACCAAACTGTAATAGAAAACTGAACATAAAAAACAAATTTGTCTTTCATTAGAACCTCTTGAGTACTTATTCTCGAAGCCCCTCCCATTTCTTTATCGGGCTTCCTTACAGGGCCCCCACTCTTGTTAAGGTGAACTCTGCCCTCTCATACTACTTGCTAAGTCTAAATAAATAACAATTTGTTCCATAATCAAAAGGGACTTATTCTGTGTGGCATATGCCTTAAAATGAAGCCTGTGGCATGTTTAATATATTTAGGATCTAATAATCATGACAAAAAAAATTAACCAGTTCAGCTTTAATTTCTTTTGTTTCCAAAGGTCATTGTGTAATCAAGCAAGTGAAGCCATCTAAGGCAAGCCTCCAGAGAACAACCCCAAAACAGGAATGAGAAAGGGGTCACACCCACTGGCTAGCTCAGTGAAGAGGAGTATCATGAACCTCTACCCCTTTCAAGCCCAAATGACCCTGACAGGAGGAGTCTTGGCTTTGCTGATAGTGACCACTTTGGAAGCCTCCTATTTCCAACTCTACACAGAATTGGCTGCAGGCTGTGTTTAGTGCAACTGAAGGAGGAAAAAAAGTAAAAGAAAAGAAAGAAAACCAATGAACTAAGCAGAAATGTTTGTGTTGTGTTCAAGACAGACAGCAAAGAACAAATATACAGGCCACGAGTCTTCTGCAGGACAACAGCTACTGTTGAGACTCAGATTTCCTGAGCTGCCCTGGAAAACTAAGAGATGTGACATTATAGTCATGAGAATACCAACAGCCAGGCAGACAAGCACCTATCAACTCAAATGCCGAATCAGCAGGGTGCAGCTATGGCTGGTGTCAGAAGGATACCAAGCCTCTCTAGTGCCCCTTCATGCCAAGACCCCTCTGCCTGAATGAATATGAATTAAATCTATAAGCTTTCCTATTTTCCTAGCATGACCTCCAAACTCATTTTATGTCTTAACTATTTATCTTCTTCATCCATTAATCCTTCTTGGTTTAACGTGTTCTGTTGTTTTTAGAAAGGCGCGCGCACCAGCACACGCACACGTGGGGGAGGTTCGTATTGCCACCGTGCATACCGTAGGAATCCTAGCCCTTTGTTACAAGTGTGAAAGAACTGTGGAGTATTAACTGATAGTCCACTCCCTTCCGGGAGCCACAATCAAAGCTCAAAGGGTATGGTACAAACTGTAGAAAGAAAGAACAAAAAAGAAGTCATCAATGTTTTATAATACTCTGGGAAGTAAAAACACAGAAAGAGGCCAGAGTAGTATCTGCTTACATGTAAGGCTAACAGTGAGCTTACTCCAAACCCCTCTTAGGTTATTTTTCAAGGGTGTCATATAGATGGTCTGAAGCACTTTGCCCTTTGTCCCTGACTCCACATTAGTTCTATAGCTAAGCACATCTGTTTATGAATATTCTCCAAAATGCTGTCACTCCAAGAGACATTGCTATGCTAGACTATAATTTAGATGGTGACATCACTAAGTTTGTTCTTCTTAGTTGCTAAAATACGGTCAACAAAACTTTTGCTCACCAACCCGTGTGTGTATCCGCATTTCCACATAATACCACAATGGAACACACACACACACACACACACACACACACACACACACACACATGCACACAATGTAGAGGTGCTCTCTTTTTCTCTTTACAAATATGTAAAAGCAAACCGAGTCCACGTCAACCCAAATGCTGGAATTTGAGCTTGCCATATGGAGTTGACCATTTGCAGCGTTATAGGTGCTGCGTCTGCTGTCCCCTCACATCTCCAGTACTGCCCCCACAGCTGAACAAAGGCCCAGCTGTATAAACCGAAGAACACAGTTAAGAAACGGATAAAACAGGGAGGGCTGTCTGACATGCTGACCACTGTCGGAGCTTATGAGGATAAAGGAGCCTTGATGGAGAAAAGTAATCACCCATCGCTGCTCCCCCCTTAACCTCGTTACCACATGGAGAACATTTTTTTCCACTATCCAAACTCTCCATTCCAGTCCCCCACAACTGAAAGACCTTTGTGTTCCAAGAGGGCCAGAACCTCCCCGACCTTCCCCACCCTGCTCCTCCCTTCTTCGCTCCTTTTATTTTGTAGACTCATTTTGTTTTGTTGCTGCTGGCAAGTTTGAGGACAGATGATCAACTGGGCTCCTTAAACGCCGCCTCCTCTCCACCACTCCACCACTATTTTTTTATGGCTGAACAACTTACATCTGGCTTCAAAATAATGATTAAGCTTAAAGACTTCAGAAGATGATACACTCTATTTAAAAATGCAAACGTGCATAATTGTCGTTAACTGAATGACAACGACACTGTAATTCTTGCAGGATGCATATGCAGAGAGGAGTTTCTCTATGGACACTCTTCAGAGTGTCTACCAACTGTGAGATGAGACTGCAACAGGAAAGAGATTTTCCCTGGAGCCGATTAATCCTTTTCACAGTCCTAATCCTCATGTGTCCAAAAAACATTAAACCCTGAAGACGTGACTAGGGGTTCCAGGATGCACTTCTTAGTCTCCAGTTTGCTATCTTTACATCCTAGATTGACATTATTTACAAAGGACCATAGCCAAACGCTTACCAAGATTGCTACTGTAACTGTATTGGTTAAAGTCAGCCAAACACGTTAAATACCAAGGAAATCCCTGGGTAATTGCCAACAGACATGTACAGTCAAACATGTATCCTATGCAAAGTTGGTTCTGTTTCGGGGTGTCCTTCGAGGTTGGGACAAATGTTTGAACATTATTAAATCCTCTATTTATCCACAGCAAGCCTCAGAGCGACACTGCCCTTAAAGGAACCTAAAGAGATTCTTTCTTTTTTGAACGGGGTGAAACCTCATCCTGCACCCATCAGCATGCAGTTCTAGTCAACACGAAATGGATATTTGACAGAGAATATAGTGTCCTCAGAGCCAAGGCTCAGCCAGATGCTCTCCCAGGTTGCCCCTCCATTGCCCACCTCCGTGGCCCGTGTGGAAACAACCATTCACATCCCTACTTGTTTCCTGTGGGACACTCCTTTAGGAAGAAGTGAGGAGTTAGCGTCCAGTACTTGATGGCCATGAAGCAAACATATCAAAGTGTGTAAGAATCAAACAAACAAAGACATGTACTGGTCAATGTTATATCCAAGTCTTTCCCGGGAGCTGGAATACAATATGCAAGTAGAGGGAGACGTCCCACTTCAGAGAGAAGAAGTACCTGGAAACTTACTTCTGTATACCATTCCAACCTTTCTGCCTTCCCTTTGCCTAACATACCTGACCCTCTGGACCTAGATGCAGATCAACGAGCTATCAATTATAATTTTCTTCAAAACACAGAAAATTAATAATCTGAAAAATTAAACTAACACTAAGACACCATATATGCAAACAGTTCTCGTTCTGAGAAAATAATCATGAGAAACGTGCACACATATTCAATCCAAACTAGTCAAAAAAGGTTATCAACAGCCTCCTTCATTATAGCCAAAAAGGAGGAAACAAACCAAATATCTATCAGATGATTAATGGTAAAAAAATATGACATATACACAGCAGATGATTATATTATAACAAATAGGAGCAAGGTACCGATGGGTGTGACACAGTGCACGGGGACCTATAGAACACTGTGTGGGGTGACAGTGCACAGGGACCTATAGGACACTGTGTGGGGTGACAGTGCACAGGGACCTATAGGACACTGTGTGGTGTGACAGTGCATGGGGACCTATAGGACACTGTGTGGGGTGACAGTGCACGGGGACCTATAGGACACTGTGTGGTGTGACAGTGCACAGGGACCTATAGGACACTGTGGTGTGACAGTGCATGGGGACCTATAGAACACTGTGTGGGGTGACACAGTGCACAGGGACCTATAGGACACTGTGTGGTGTGACAGTGCACGGGGACCTATAGGACACTGTGTGGGGTGACAGTGCACAGGGACCTATAGGACACTGTGTGGTGTGACAGTGCACGGGGACCTATAGGACACTGTGTGGTGTGACAGTGCACGGGGACCTATAGGACACTGTGGTGTGACAGTGCACAGGGACCTATGTTATATGTTATATATGTTATATGTTATATGTTATATGTTATATGTTATATGTTATATGTTATATGTTATATGTTATATGTTATATGTTATATGTTATATGTTATATGTTATATGTTATATGATATGACTGTGTTATATGATAGAATACATCTGATCACCAAGAATGAAATACTTGCATTAGTTATGTGCATTGTCCACAATAGCTAAACTTACATAGACAAAATGGACACATTGGACTTGGCTATCAGGAGGAAGACTGGCAGAGAGGGTTGAATGTCTGCCCGAATGGTACAAGATGTCATCAAGAGAAATGAACACTCTAAATTTAGATTGCTATTATGCAAGCATCATTACAGATAAAAGGAATTATGTCTTTATGAATTATACATTAAATATGTATATGTAGTGGCATGTAAGTTGTATTTCAAACAAATAGTATTTTAAATACCCTTCAAAAAGCTACACTATAGTCAGCATTGTCTTCATTTTACCTACAGGCAGAGGATTAGGGATATTATATAGGCTGAGTAAATTCTCTTGGTTAGAATGTAGCAAGCAGAACCAGAATTTGGAGTTAGACTTGGTTTTAAATACAGTAGTCCCTCCTGTGATTTATTTGGCTTGCCATTTCGGTTTCAGGTACTCACCATCAACCACAGGTTGGAAATATTAACTGGAAAAGCCTGTGAATATGCAGTTAGAAATTTAAGATACTGCACTGTTCCAAGTCATATGAAGAAGCTTCCCTTGTTTTACCCACAGCCGCAGATGCCAATCCTCCCTCCACATAGCATGTGCATGGTGTGTAGACTTTCAGCATCCATCTGCACATCGGCAATGGCGTGGCGCTTTATGTTCAAGTAGGGGCCACCTAGTCACTTAGTGCTAGGTCACAATGCCTACTTAGTACTACTAGTACAGTGCTCCATCATCTCCATCTTATCACATGGGCCTTGGTCCATCACCTCCAACTCATCACATGGACCTTGGTCCATCATCTCCATCTCATCACATGGGCCTTGGTCCATCACCTCCATCTCATCACATGGACCTTGGTCCATCACCTCCATCTCATCACATGGACCTTGGTCCATCATCTCCATCTCATCACATGGACCTTGGTCCGTCATCTCCATCTCATCACATGGACCTTGGTCCGTCATCTCCATTTCATCACATGGACCTTGGTCCATCACCTCCATCTCATCACATGGACCTTGGTCCGTCATCTCCATCTCATCACATGGACCTTGGTCCATCATCTCCATCTTATCACATGGACCTTGGTCCATCATCTCCATCTCATCACATGGACCTTGGTCCATGCTACATCATCCCAGGTAGAGTGATGAGTGAAACCCTAAGTACTCTGAGAAAGAGGGCAGCCATATTCCCTTAATCTATACAGTCTTGTTTTAATTGTTCCGTTATGGTGGATTAATCCCCTTTTACTCTATTATTGTGCCCAGTTATCAATTAAACTTTAATATAGGTATGCACAGACAGAAAAATAAACTGTATACTGGGCTGAAAACCCGAGAGTCCTGGATTGTGCTTCCCATGGATGAGGGCACTCACTGAATCATCACATTTTCCTAATCAATTACGAATCAGATATGGAACGGCTTTTCATAACTGAACTCAAATGTATGCCTTATGTGTGGTTTTGCTAATGGCAATGAGAGTCTATAAACTAGGACCATGAGTTCATAGCTAACCTGGTCTACAACGTCTGTCTCAAAACAAGACCAACGCTCATGCTCCCAGCAGTGAAATAGAAATGTCCTCATTTCTATTACATCCACCTCCTTGCAAGCTGTGGGCAGGCACTGTAGTTAAATCTCCATTAGGTAAATTTTTTCTTCTACCTTTACCATTACATTCGTTTAATGCACTTTCTCCAAATGCAAATTTTGTATCAATAAAGTTATCAACTAAAGCAGAGACAAGATAGCTCATTGCAACAGTCAAGCACTGTGCCATGTCCCCAGGGAGAGAACCACATTTTAATCTTAACTCTTACTACTTGTTTCCTTTAAATGGGGCTTATTTTCTCACAACCAGAACCTTCATCCTTAGTGAATCAAACACCAACTTCTTCCTTTAGCCTCAAGTCCATCTTTGGGAAGTTAGGACACTTCAAAGCAGATCATAACCTCTGCAAGTAGCTTCTGCCATCACATCCATGATTACAGTTGACACGCAAGCCCTATCGTCACAGCTCACGATTTAATAATTTCTTATTTATTTTCATAATTATTTCTGATGCAAGCTATATAATCGAATCAAAATGAGTTATCTTTCAGATTGCAGAAAGAAAGGAGAGCCGATATGTGACAAGTCGAAGTCATTTTGAAATGGGTTCAAAGCAATTTTTTACAAATATGTTTCCATCGTGTGATCCTGTTATTAATATATGATGTGTTCCCGAATGTTTCCTCTTATCATGGTAGTATGATTTAACTTAGGACAATTCAACACAGTTCTGTACTGATTTCTCTGAACAAGAGAAACTTCCAACCAATTTAGACTTGGGATTTCCTTGACGTCTGCCTAGAAGCAAGTATCTCCATTTTTATTTTTTTGAAAGCTAGTTTAACTTTGTCATAGCACAAAGGAGAAAGGAAAGAATAGAATGAGCAGGCACAGAAAATGGGGAAACAGCAATGAATTCACAATATGTAAGTGTGAACAACAAACAGAGTTTATTCAATCCCAGGGACTAAATATTAGTCAATCAGCACTCTCCATCCTAATTCAGTGCATTGATCTAAGAATCCTTACAAGTCATTAGCTTAGCATTATGTCTCCTCTCATTGGGCATAAATCAAATCTACCTGATCTATCTGAAAGCTCAAGATCTCAGTACAAAACTTCCCATTTTGAGTCTCTACCCCAGTTATGGAAATCCATCTGGTAGACTTTTCACACAGGAGAGCGTTTAACCCAAACCCCAGGGTGTTTGCTCTCAACCCACGAACTGCATACTTTCTCAATCCAGCATCCCACATCAGATGTAATGTGACACAAAGTACCCAAGGCTGCTGCTTGGGGGTCATTTCCTAGAATGCGCTGTGATAAGACTAACTCAGATACACTCCTGTGTCAGCCCATCATGCTACATGTCCACCACATTCTTGACCTCCTTGAGATGTCTCCCACTGTAGAAGACACAAAGACTGCATTATGTTTGCTTTGGGACCGGGGGGGGGGGAGGGGTTCACGAGTACCTATAAGTGCACACAGCACCGTGCCAAGTACTAGCCGTAATTATTAAATGCTATCTGCCATTATCATTGCTGTTATTTGGAATTGGACTGGAGTGAATCTCATTTAATGCACTCAGCAGTGAGGCTCAGTTCAGGACAGGAGATGAACATTCTAATGAGCTATGACAAGCCATCTGTGTATAATAGAACTGGCCCTTCGACAAAGAGTCAGAAGTTACTTTATAATTTCTCACTTCTGAATGATAAAAGCAAAAAAGCCTTAGAATGCGCTCTGCATGGCTAAGATTTCTGAGGCACATGGGAAAATGAGTGACCAAAGTATAGGACATGGCTGCATAGCATTCTGGGTCCTCAACTCAACTTAGTTTCAAACTGAGTTGAAAGAAATTCCTTCTGTCCAACAACAAGAACTGAGGTGGGATTTCAGTTTCTAGCAAATACCAGAGCCTCACACCCTTGTGAATGCACAGTAGACTCCTGCTACCTGGCAACTCTAGCCAATCGGTGTTGATAAGACAGATTCTACCCTCTGCTTCTTGGGGTAAGGCTAAAGTAAATGGCCCTAGAAGAAGAGATTAGGATGGATTCTAAGATTCTGGCTTTGGGCAGCTTTGGCACAGATGAGCATTTGTGGTGTAAGTACTTCCTTGCCTGGGGTCTATGACTGCAGATCTTCATCAAAGCAGTGGTCCTCTATTCCAAGGAGCAGGTGCCTAGGTCAAGCATGCTGTGTGGCTGGACAGCATAAGAGGAAATCACTTATTTGAAGTTCACTTAGCTTCATGCATGACATTTTGAAGGTCTCTGAGGACTTTGAAGTTAAGGCTTAAAAGAAAAAGTAAGGCATTGTCTAGTAAACTGAAGCCATAAAACCATAAGGATTTCTGTACAAGAAACTAAGAATGTTTAGTTTTCCCTGTCAGTACTCAATAGGAGAAAGAATTGGATCTGAACTAAATCTACACTTCCTATGAGTTATCGTCTCGCATGGCTGTAGCTGTGCCTCAAATGTCCAGGTTGCTTACTTAAACATGTTTGTGTCAAAACAAAGGAATATATCTGCTAACACACTGTCCTAGTTCAGGTTATCACAGCTGTGATGAAACACCAGGACCAAAGCAACTTGGGGAGGAAAGGGTTGATCTAGCTTACACTGCCACACCACTCTTCCTCATCAAAGAAAGTTGGGATAGGAACTCAAACAAGGCAGGAACCTAGAGAGAGGAGCTTATACAGAGGCCATGGAGGAGTGCTGCTCATTGGCTAACTCCCTTCGGCTTTCTCAATCTGCTGTCTTATAGAACCTAGGACGACCAGCCCAGGGGTGACATCACCCATAATGGCCTGGACCCTCCCCCAACACCACTAAGAAAATGCCCTGCTGGCCTGCGTACAGCCAGTTCTTATGGAGGCATTTTCTTACTGAGGTTTTCTCCTCTCGGATGATGTTAGCTCCTGTCAAGTTGACATAAAAGAATCCAGCATGCACTCTAGGAAGCAACATTTGAGCTAGAATACTCTGTCAGCCATTGGGCCAGAGAGCATAAACAAAAAAATGCACAGGTCCCAGGTAGACTTTTATGACCACAGGGGGAAAAAGAAAGAGAAGTCTGAAATAACACCTATTTCCATCTGCAGAGATGGAAGTTAGTTTCAACACCACCAATTACCTGCCATATGGTCTAGACCCCCTGCCCTTGGAATATTCAGAAACAATTCAGAATTAATAAGTATTGCTGTCAGTGGACCGTCAAGAAATGGAAACCCTCACTCATATTTTGGAAATAATATATGTAAATATAAGATTAAGTAAATAACTGCAATCAAAGTGGAATTAATACTTCCATGTCAGAAGTACTGTTTGAATTGCAAATGGGATAATGTATATTTTATAACAAATAATCAACGGAACCATTGTTGTCCATGGAAACCCAAGAAGCGTTATCAGGGTTACATTATTAGAACTCCCAGTTTGGCACAATGGGCATGCATCCTAGCACAACTCACATTTCCAACATTTTTACCAATTTGAGGAGGTCTCCTTGGGGAATTTCTATCAGAAAATTTTTAACCTCTATCTCCATCACCCCAAATTAAATATCTGTTTAAACTTTGTTCGAGGATAGTCAGTGTACAGAACCCAGTCTCTGTACAGTTCGAAAAAGGAGCTGGAGTAATTGTGCTGTCTTTCCTCAGAACAGAAATGAAACTGTTTGCCACGTGCCTGCTGTATGTCAGATATCCCAGTGTATGGAGGTTAGTGTCTATGCAGACGATACTGCTGACAACATACCCTAGACACCAGGCTGACGGGTCAAGCTGATGGGGTGAAAACAGTTAAGAGAGAAGCATACTCCAGGGGCTGATGAGCTCTATGTGGTGTGAGCATCCCAACAGGAGACGTACATTCAGTGCTGCATAGGGGGTTCAGATGTCTACCCCAAAAGTCAGACTAGTTGATCACAGTTATTTTTCCTGCAAGATTTTCTCCTATTTTTGAATAAACAGCAGGATTTCTCAGTGTTTCTATGAGGTTATATGTTAGAATGGCTAACATAATTTAACCAACCTAGCACTCTGTAGGAGCAGTAGAATTTCGTCATTGAGATGTCTAGTGGGTCTGAGGTAGGCACCGAGAGTGCGTGTAAATGGAACTTTTTTTTTTTTTTTTTTTGGTTTTTCGAGTCAGGATTTCTCTGGCTGTCCTGGAACTCACTCTGTAGACCAGGCTGGCCTTGAACTCAGAAATCTGCCTGTCTCTGCCTCCCAAGTGCTGGGATTATGGCGTGCGCCACCACGGCCCGGCTAAATGGAACTTTTAATTTAACTATAAGGAAGGCTCATGAGAACCAATGAACTGGGTATGTACTCTGTAATTACCTACACTTCATGATATGGCAGCCGATGATACAAATGTTAAATAGTTGACAGTGTATAATCTTTCATTTCTAAAGATGAGGCTCTAAAAGCTGGCGATAGATTTACATACATTAAACCTAAGAATAGGGATAGACTAGAAATGGATAACCTTCCTTTATCCTTTTTTTTCTTTTAAAGACAGGGTCTCACAGTGTAGACTTGGCTGGCCTGGAACTCACCACATAGACTGGTGTTAGACACACAGAGATCAGTCTGCCTCTTCCTCCTGAGTCCTGAGCTTAAAATACTAAGGCTTTTTATCAAAGATAAAATTTTCTTTTTGGGAAATGTGTCAAAAGTCACGTCTTCTGAGAACCAGTGTTCTCAGAACACGCAGTGACAGGGGAGCGTTCTTTCCTTCCACTGAAGGCTCTGTACGCGTCTCTGAAGGACTGCTAAGAAGCCCGTAGTGTCCATTTAAAATGCTATCAAGCATCAAATTTTACTTCTCCTCAAAATGACATTAAAAACTATCCAAGAAATCAGTAAGATGGTTCCATGGATAAAGAGGGATGTTGCCAGTCCTGACGACCTGAGTTTAATCTCAGAGACACATATAATAGAAGACAAGAACCATCTTCCAGGAGTTGAGCTCCACATACTTGCTCTGCCATGTGTGCATGTGTAAAGACACAAACAAACAAACAAATAAATAAATAAATAAATAAATAAATAAGCATAATAAAAATATTCTGACCCAGCCAACTCCTTTCAGGTAATACCTGGCTCTTCATCTGCTGCTTATATACTTAGGTATAAGAGATTACATTATTCTGAATTTCTGATATATTTGACTTATTTTTAAAATATATTTTACCTATCTATATTTTGGAGACTTATATAGAAAAACATATTTTCTCTAAACTGGAAAATTTTACTAGACCATTCAACAAATCTAGGGAGATTTTGTAGGAAGCCACAGAAATCCAATCTCTAAGGTCCTGCACCGTGATGTCTATGAACATGGACAGGAGGCGTGGTGGTATGCACACTGTGTGAGTAGAGGTGACAGGGATACCCAAGAATGTGATCTGATGGATGGACATGCTTCTGTGACCTCACGTGACTTCATGACTTTCAGGGCTTGCTCCTGGTTCAAGGTAGCCAACTCATCCAAATATTAGGAAAATTCAACCTGTGGGTTATTTATGAGCAGTTCCCTCACTTTGAACGTTAGCATAATCAAAAGCCATAAACACCCACAGCCATCCTAACAAATATTCCCTCCACAGTGTGTCTTATACCAGCACTATTCCACCAGCTCGAAACATCTGTGGTCCTTAGTTATAATTCTTAATTTAAATGTGATAGAAAAAATTATATAGCTACCTCTTACACAGAATCTAACATAACATGGTAAGACAGCCCCTCATCTCTGTCATTTCCTGCCTGTGGGTCTGGTCCTCATGATAATCCAGCAAACAAGAACTTTATCTTTACCCATGGTTCACAGCTGGGGAAAGCAAGGGCAGATGTGGAGGACGTCCCTAAAACCCTAGACCCAATGACTAACAGGTCAGACACCACACTTTTGACTACCCTATTGCACATCTTCACACCCTGTCTGGAAGACAGAAGCTATATTTTACAGAAAACAAACCTAGCAAAAAATAAATAAAATAAAAATAGCAAATCTGGATCCGGACACTTGCACTACTCAGGAATAAGTAAGACAGCCAGAAAATATAAGTTGGGCTCTAAAACGGTCAAGCTGTTGGGGTTTGGACAAAGATGATCCCAGAAATTCATATGGACATGATTAGTAGACTCTAGGGTGGCAGGACCAGGTGTCAGGTGTCAGCACAAACTACACTGGTCTTTTCCACAAACAGAAGCTCACTATGGCATGTTTGCTTATCTGAAATAGTTTGAGCCTCTTTGCTGAGTCAAATATTTAATCTATTCATTCGTCTGTTAGCTCAGCTCATTGGTAGAGGCCCTGTTTCACATTCATAAAATCCTGGAGATAGATAGATAGATAGATAGATAGATAGATAGATAGATAGATAGATAGATAGATATACCACACCTACAATAATACACAAACATACATAACATTAAGATAATAGAAAACTGCCAATACAAAGACATCAGTAGAAATAAATGTTTTTAATAACTTGCCATTTAGTTTTAGTTTAGCTGCAATACACTTTCCTAATTTTCAGAAGTTTGTGTCTCAGAAACATACCTCAGTGTACTTTATTCAAGCAACAAACTTTACTGTGTCTTGTAGAATTTAGTGTTCTGGTACCTAAACACAATTCTCTCTAGAAACAACCGGCTGCTTCTCCAGACTCGCGTCCCCACATGGTGACGATGGTCATCCCCTAGCTCGGTCACTCTCCCTTCTGACCCAGGTCTCCACTGAGCACCAGCCAGGCGGCATTAGAAACAGCATCTCCTATGGCTATTTCTGAATATCTCAGGAAGGACAGAGAGAAAGAGCAGAAACGGTACTGGTCAGCTGTGGAGCAGAGTCTTCCATGAAATGTGCCTGCTCCAAACTAAGTCCTGGAGAACAAATATGCTAGAAAACACCTCTGAAAAAATGACACCTACTGCCAAATTTTCCATAGTAAATTTATTGTTTAATGTGAGTTTTTTGTTTTTTTGAAGCTGGCTTTCATATATCCCAGGCTGACCTCACATCACCGTGTAGCTGAGGATGGCTTTGAACTTTAGACTCTCCTGTTTCTACTCCTGAGTATTGGGCAGCTGGCAAGTTGCACACGGAGCTTTATGTTTTGAGGCAGATGGAACACAGGGCTCCATAGAAGCTAAACAAGCACTCTGCCCTATCTCAGGCCCTCTAAGGTCAGGGCGTTTGACGGCATCAAATATGAACTCGGCACAATTCAGAGTGAACGTGTCCTCTTCAAGAGCGGCACTGTATTATAAATGATGCTGATCAAGGCTAGGAGCAGGTATGGCACCCACAGTTCCTATTCTTGGGTGGACTGGGTGTATGATGTACAAAATAGTTACTATGTTGCAATCCTGATTATCTCCAACAGTGATTTCATTTATGTAGTCAGAAACAGTTCCGATATCCAATCCTCCTACTTACTACATTCTTTCAAAGCAAACTTAAGTTAAAATAAGCTCTGGCCTACTGGAGAAGCCTAATAAAGAAGTATAAAATAATCACCAGGAGCAGAGCGTCAATCAGAGGGGGGCTGATCATGATTAAATAAGGGCATTTTAGAAACCTCAAATTTCCGTTCATAAGTAGAATTCAAAGCAGCTGTTCAACCCTTGCACAATGCCTGCCCAAGAATTAAAAGAAAAAAAAAAAAAAGCAAATTATAGAAGCAGAAAAACTATTTCCCTGAGACCTCAAGGTTGATATGACCTTAAAAAAAATAGTAGTCCAAAGACAAAATTTTACATTTTCATATTATGACACAGACTGAAAAAAAAATTAGTATTCTAGTGTTGGGTCCTCTGTTTTTAGACAAGAAACAGAGGCGTTTCCTTCAGAAGCAAAGGTCTTAGGGGACATGTCTGTCACAGCAGTTATTTTCTGTTTCACTTGTTGGCAAACTTACATTTCAAAACAACAACAAAAACGAGCCGTCTCGGCTCTCTGTAAACCAAGGAGGTAGAAACAAAAAATATTTCAAAGCAAGAAAGCAAACAGACTGTAAGGACTGCAACTCAGACCGAAGGCATCTGCTCTCCAACTCACACCCCCCTGCCGCCCAGCCTTGCTACAATCTTACAGATTTTCCTGGGAGATGTTGCCATTTTAGCTTTGTTTTTCCCGGAGTTCTGGCAATACCCATTGCTGCAGGCAAAGCGGCAGAGCCACCAGCAAGATCCAAACCGGAAGCAAGGAAAGCTGTTCTGTCTTTTCCTTCCCTCAACTCCATTACTAATTTATTTTTTTTTCCAAAGTAAAACTCCCTCACTCTATCCAAAACAGCAATCCCTAACTCTCAAGCCTATAAGAATTGTTTCGAAGAATAAAAAGCCACTGATTGCAGACTGTACCACTATGAGATGGGCTACTGAAAACCCTGAACAATTTTCTCCCGGCTCCCCTGTTCTGTCAGACAGGAAGCTAGTGAGTGTGTAGCTCTTTAAAATAAAAGAGCAAAGGGACCTTTGTTCTGGCCCCTTGCATACCTCCTCCTGAATTTCACCCAATGTGGTGGCTGCCAGCACAGCTTCCTGTTCAGCCTTGATTAAAAAAGAAAAGGAAGAGAAAAGAAAGAAAATAACAGCAAAGAAAGAAATGTCTAATACATTCTGCCATTGATGACCAATGTATCGTTCAGCACGCAAAAATATTACTGAGATGCTTTTGAAATTTACAAATCCCCATCCCACTTTAAATGTAAAATTGTCAACTCACAAAATAAACCTTAGATTTGGTATAAAAACAACAACCACCACAAATCTCTCTATTTTTATAAAGACAAAGATTGAACAGAATGTCTGTACTTATTATGGTCATTGACACAAATTCTCTCTCTCTCTCTCTTTCTCTCTCTCTCTCTCTCTCTCTCTCTCTCTGTGTGTGTGTGTGTCTGTGTGTCTGTGTGTCTGTGTGTCTGTGTGTCTGTGTGTGTGTCTCATTTTCTCTCTCTGATTTTCTATGTTTGCTTTGCATGTATAGTTGTCCTGGGAAGCAGATTTGAGACGATGATTCGACAGAGAGAGTGAGACTCTGGGGGCACAGTGTTTGCCACATGCACAGGTAGCATTGGTCACATACATTGTACACTAATGATGTTCAACTTCCATCAAATCCATAGCAAGCTTTAACACCCGATACACATGGTAAGTCATTCTGGCATTGTGTGTGGCATGTGGAAATGAAGACAAATGATTCTTTCCTTAGGCACCCACAAGCTCACAGGTAAGCAGAAACTCTGCTCAAATGCATGTTTTTGAGGAGAAAGGGAGGTTGTATGGAAGTTACAGAGGGAATACACCACTCTTCCTATTCCATCAAGGGAAGTATTTCAAAAGACAATGAGATGTCTATTGATATGTTGATGTACTAGCATAAACAAATACAGATTATAAACATACAGTGGCTGTAGACTAGAGTTCAGGTGGGAACTGACAGACAAGAATACCCAGATACATGCTATCCCCAGAAGTCGAAGCCGAGCTCTAACTAAATGTATACCATTGAACTCCAAGATGTATCCAGCACTACAGCCGGAGAGGGGCATGCACTCCATGAATTGCTGAAGTCACTGAGGGGTACCACACTAAGAGATGCATAAGCCCAGATCCGGTGACTCACACTGTGCTCTAAGTTTAAAGGCTCATCCTCCTTACACACCCCAAGCCTACATTGGTGTAGTTGTCCAATCTGCTCTGAGCTCAAACATTCAGTCCCCCTCCCTATGTTCTCCCCAGCCATCCAAACTGTCCACTTGTAGCACAGTGTTTTAGGCCTAACTTAATCAGGATAGCCTCTTACCTCATCCCAAGCTGTTCTTACTTTTGGATGTCCTTTCCTCTCTTTGCCAAGTACTTTACAGCCCTTTGGTCTTCTGGATCTCAACCTAGTGTCTTTCTCTCCTCTGTGTCACCGTGACAATCTGTGGTTATCTATTATGGGTGTCAGAATAACATAGTCTGTTTCATTTACTTCCACAATTGTACTTTCACCATGGTGGGTTCAGAATGAGGATTCTCATTTTCCATAAATGTTGACATAACTAGTTTCGAAATTTTGAATTGGCAATCAAATAGTTATCAAATGGTAATGAAATAAAACATTAGGCATGCCCATGTTTTCTTTAAATAATCATTTTTATTGCTGTGTGTGTGTATAAGTGTGTGTGCGTGTGTGTGTGTGTGTTTGTGTGTGTGTGTGTTTGTGTGTGTGTGTGTGTCTTGTGCAATGAGAAGAGATGAATCTCAGGTATCTTTCCTCCTCATGCTCTTTGTTACTCGGTGCTGTCTACATCCATTGTGAGACAAGGTGTGTTGCTGACTGGGAGCTTGCATGATTAGGCTAGATTGGCTGGCCTTCGAGAACAGGGACTATCCTATCTCTGCCTCCCCATTGCTAGGAGTTCAAGGGAGCATCACCATGCCTGACTTTTCCTGTAAGTTCAGGGAATTGAACCTTCATCCTTGGCAAGTCCGTTATAGACTGAACAACACCCTTAGCTCTCTTTTGACACTTGTTATACTGACACAGAATGGATACATATTTATTAAAATATAAACATAAAAATTTTACGTTCACAGGAATTCAAAACATAAATACAGCCAAAAGGATTATTGACCGATGATTTTTAGGTATATATATTTCTGTATGTACCTGTATGTATATGCACATGTGTGTGTATTCATATACACGAAGTATGTAATTGCTGCTGACCTTAATCAACAGGAGCAACATTTCCAGATTAAAGCAAAGCCTGGGTAAGCTTGTATGTTTAAATCCATGTAGTTTTCACTTTAAACCTCTTTCATTCTTCTCTCATGGAAATCCAAGTCCTGATATACTTTCCGTGTATCGTGCCAATATGACTATGTTACCATAGCCTTGAGACTGTCTAATTACCACATCCGTGTAACATCAGACTGTAGCCAGTAACCAACCATGACAACCTCACACATCAGCACAACACTCAGCTCCGGTGTCACGACAAGGACTCAGGACATTTCAAATATCAAGAGAAGCAGACAACATCTTAATAATACTATAAGGATTATGTGTGAATCGCTTTAATGAACTGCATTAATTTTTACGGAAGAGGAGGCGACACGTTTGTGCCACTCTTAAGCTCTCTGAAATGGAGATTACAGGAGAGTGGTTTATGCCTCGACCGTGCACATCACGTAACTGAGACTGCTCCCCTCTTAAACAGCAAGAGAAACTTAGAAATGTAATGGGTTATGTGCTGATATGGAACCGGAAACTCCAAAGTCGGGTTGAATATGAAGAGGGAGGATAGATGCAAGCAGTTTGTGGGTGGCTCTCTATTGCTACAGTGATGTCTGTACATCTCTCTGCAAGGTTTTAACAATGTTACCATGCTGTGCTGCTTCAGAATGTGTTTCCTATGTGACAAATGATGTCACCCAAAGCAATCTGTGCAAAAGTCATCCATTGATTTTTTTTTTTTTTCCTTTTTTGAGATAGGGGCCTAGCTGTCCTGAGATTTGCTATGTAGACCAGGCTTGAGCTCCGAGCAGTCCATCTGTCACTGAGGATACAAGGGTGAGCCACCATGTTGAATGGCTCTTTAGCATTCTTTCTTTTAAATAGGGTGATCTTGGGAACACAGTGACAGAGGCTACACTTGGATATATTCTTCTCACAGTTTCCTGTGCTGAGCTCTTTCATTGAATCCCCAGGAAAACCAAGAAACAAACTAATGGTGAAAATGAGAATTGATTAGAACAGAGCTTCACGCGGTACCTATCTGTTAGGATGTGTGCCCCGAGCAACCAACACCCCAACACTGACCTGGGGCCGCGCCCACACTAGTGTGACCTGGTGTTAGGATGAGACATGAACATGTTTCTATTACCTCTTCTATCAAATATAATACAGAATAGGATCCCTCAGGCTCCACCTCTGGAATTTTTACATGGGCATATCAATTTTGTAGTCAATGGGAAGCCTTCCAATACAAAATGGCTTCCCTCGTCAAATAAATAATTAACAGAAACTACCCTAAGAAAGTTTGTGTTCTTCTTTACTTTACAGTACTGGGCCTTTTACATGCTAGGTAAGTTCCCTACCACTTAGCAATCTACCCCCACTCCCAAGGCACTCTGTTTTTTCTGTTGTTGGTTTTTTTTTTTTCTCATTGAACTTCTAACACATGAGACTGGAAGGACAGAAGAAAAGGAATCTCTGCTTGTCAGTCTGGTAATCAAGGGAGCAGACATGACATCCTATCAACTCATGGCTTTTAAACTGCTTTTAATCATTGCTTCCAAGAGGATACCTGAATCTTAGCACAATCTGAGTCACAGCAAGCAGAGGACCAATGTCCCCTCCCCCACTTCCCCACAGTATCAAGCTGCATAATTACTGACACATACATTTCTGACCCACGAAAGCATCATGGAACAATCTAGAAATGTTTTGGAAGGTGTAATGAAGTGTATGGGTAAGGGGGCCATTGAATTCTGTCTACCTGGAGACAGAGATACATGCAAAGCACACATTTTAGCAACACCAGAGGATGGGACCCTAAGAAGTCCATCCCAGAGCACTGGCTGTTCATCTCCACAATCTCTGTCTGTCATTTTCCATGGAAAAGTTGAAACAGAAACAAAGAACCTAGCTAGTACACATTGAGTCTAAATTAGAATAATTAACTCCATAACTTCATTTTCTAAAGTAGGCAGCACCTGCTTTGTTTATCCAAAAGTATTAAGCCTAGATTATGTGTTTGAGCTTTATAAGAAGATTTTTTTAGAAGGACTGGGGAGATGGCACAATGGATAAAGTCCTTGTCATGGAAGCCTGAGGAACTAAGCTTGGATCCCCAGAACCCATATAAAATCAAATGCTAGAATACGCATTTATAATAATCCCAGAACTCTTATGTTGAGATGGGAAAGAAAGACAGGAGAATATTCTGGAGTTTGTGAGACAGCTTACTTTGTATACATACTAACAAATAACAGGCAATCCCATCTCGAACAAGCTGGAAGACGAAGACCTATATCCATTGTTAGCCTCTAACTTGCATGTGTGTGTCATGACCACATTCATACTCACAAACATGAACTCACACACACTCTTCAAAAGTTCTTATAGATTGACAACCTTCTTTTCACTTCCCTTAAAGTCATAGCAACTAGTTTGCCTTTGCTGAACGTAAACTGCCCAAACTCATGGAGGGAGGTTCTGGTCCTGCTTGGGGATAAAGAAGTACCACGCTGACTTTGGAAGTCTGTCGCTCTGGGAAGGAATTCAGAGTACATTATTGTAGACACGCTCTTTCCTTCTCCTTCTTCACTGTATGTATCTGTAAAAGAAAACACCCACTCTCTCTCTTCCTCACTCTGCCCCTTTCCTTCTCCCATTTTGAATTTTAAGTGTGTATGTAGATGTGCATGTGTGACTACATAACCCAAGACCATGACACAATATTTTCCATAATTAATGCTATTTCTGTCACCTTATTAAGATGATTGTTGAGGCAAACAGTAGTGACTCATTGGCTGTGTAATAGTAAGACAATCTCTCCCCACCATAATTCAAGGATAAATTATTCATCTAGATTTTATTCCAAAGAAGAAAGACAGGATCTATCTTGAACTACAAAGCCATCTCTCCTGCCTCTGGGATCTAGCTTCAAAAAATATCCCAAGCACTACCAATTATTTTAGCATTGTCTCCAAGAAGCATTCATAGTTTTCTCTGGCCTATGCTTCAAAGGCCATGGCTTTATCTTGACTTTTATCTTTTTGGAGGTGTTGATACTAGGAGTCACAGACTGCAGAGTACCTCACAAAGCTATCAAGATGCTCACCTTGAAACCCCTTTGTTTACAAACACTCATTACAGGTTGTAGGGTTGACATGATGTCCATCCATGATATAGCCATGGGGTGTATACCCAACCAATGTGAAGCAATGAGGTGGGCTACAGTGGATAGACCTCAGTATCACCCAGTCAGGTTGGAACTAACCAGGACCCACAGGGCCAATGGGGATGGACACTGGGAGGATACTGGGCAGCACAACCTTTTAGGAGGCAGGTCAGCCCATGGAAAATTGAAACAAGAAGTCAAGGAGTCTAGTGGGGCCATAGTCCAGGAAAAGTACTGGACTTGTAGGGCATTTGAGTGGCCAAAACAATCCAGCTGTCATATCCAACAACTATGATCAGAGGCCTCCACTGAGGCAGGAATCTGGGAATTCTTCATCTCAGTGTTGATTGTGCTCACTCCTATGTGGTCAAGGAGTTTTGTAGAAACAGACCAGTAACATTTTCAGTTAAATAGACCCCTAACTCTCAAGCCCTGAAGATGGAGGTGAGAAAGGCAAGAGGCACTTTTCCCTTTGACATCCCTACTTGGTATCAAAGTATCTGATGATTTTACATGCTTATACCTCTCTCTATTGAAACAGCACAGAAAAGCATATATCTATCGTAAAATACTACAAGTTTTTAATTACTCATCATTTATTATATACACAAAAAGGTCATCTATTTATTCTTAAAAGGAAATTAGTGTTTATTGTACTTTGGGGAGAGTAGGGCTTGTCATGTGTATCCTTCTGGCTTTTACTATTTATTTTATTTAATTATATTTATACTTCTGACAATGATTTTTTAAGAGTCACTGGTCCTATAGCTACTAAAAGTAGCAGGCAATAACTAGTGGCTGAAAATGAGACTCCTACTTAGAAACCTAAAGGACACCTGGCAGGGGATACATGCCGATAGTCTACCTGTCCCAGAGGCTGAAGCAAGAGGTCCCAAGTTTAGGGCAGCCTGGAAATCAGAGCAACTTCAAGGCCAGCCTGGAAGCCTAAGTGATTTAGCAGGAAAATGCAAACAAACTTAATAAACAGAAAGAAAAGAGGAAAGAAAGAAAGAAAGAAAGAAAGAAAGAAAGAAAGAAAGAAAGAAAGAAAGAAGGAAAGAAGGAAGGAAGGAAGGAAGGAAGGAAGGAAGGAAGGAAGGAAGGAAGGAAGGAAAGAAAGAAAGAAAGAAAGAAAGAAAGAAAGAAAGAAAGAAAGAAAGAAAGAAAGAGAGGGAGGGAAATAGGTCTAACATACGTGTCTTAAAATTAATCCATCTACTATCCATTACTAAATTAAAATTGTCACCCCATAAACAACTGGCTGCTATTAATTGATGGTGAATAAATTTAATTACTAAAACAATAGCAACCAAATTTAAAAACTATAATAAATTAGCCTTTGTGATTTTTAAAACATGAACAAAATTAAAACACTGGAAATCTTAATGGTTAATTAGCCTGAAATCTGAAGGATTTGGTGTGCAGAATCTTTTAATGCCAGTAGTCCCTCATCCACAAATCAGGATTGCTCCCCCCAGTCACATCTGTCAAACCAACAGTATTCTATAAACTCTCAATTCTGTGACAGAGTGAAATACAGAGTTCAGTATTGGATGATGTGAAAAGAACAGGGGCATCAGCCCAGACACTCGGCAGGAGCTCTGTTGCCCCACTGACCCTCTGGTCAGAAGCTTTGGCCTCATAAAGAATTCTATAGAACCGGCCAGGCAATACTGGATAGGTAATTAAATTCAGGAGCTTACAAAGTTCATACTTCACAGGATTGATCTATATGTAAACGTTTTAAAAGGACTATCTAATAGAGAAAAGACAACTAACCTTTCAGCTTGAAAAAACAAGAGTTTACAAAGAGAAAGAGAGGAAACCGAGATAGCAGAAACCCCTGCTGGTGTTGAAGCAACAGAAAGCACTTAAACAGAACATGTAATAGTGAGTGTCATCTATGCTTACGAGGCAGTCTGAGCGTTTATGAGCAGGCTGGGTTTTACCTAAGGATATCTAATACATTTGAAAATCTATCTTTAGAACCACTATTTTTGAGCCCTAACATAACATGACAGCTTGTATTGAACCAACAAAAAACGTTATATTTAGTACTTCGCAATGAGCTTTATCGTGCTCCACCAATGAACAGGATAATGACAACTTAAGGGTTTAATTGAATCAAATCATTCTTCAGTGGTCACATTTCATCAAAGGGAGAATCCGCAGGCTGTGGACACCAGCCTTTGCCAGCTTTGCTCCACTCTACTTACCCTGGCCACACAACACCTCTTTCAACTCTTGCTAAGCCCCCAGCCTAGAGCTTCCCTCCCAGACCTTGGGGGATGAAAGGCAAAGAAAGCAAACAAACAGCAACAGAGGTAAATGCTGCTGAGTCACATAGGGAGGTGGCCTCCGTGCACACGGGAAAACAGCTCAACTGTTCAGTTGGTGAGGCTGACTTTGTTCAGTAAACTGTCCAGGACTACCAGGTGGGCACTTCCCTTTTGAATCCATCCACACAATTTAAAATGTACCTGGATGCAGAAATCTGTCAGGGCGAATGCCATTGTTGCTGCGTTCACAGAATGCCTTTTTCCTAATCTACCAAAGACAAGGAATATGTCGGGACTGACCTTCTGAATTTTGGGGAACACACTCATAGGAAGCAGGACAAGAACTTCCTGACTGTTTATTGGGGGGTGGGAGTGGGGTGCAAAAGAAAACTTGCAGGGTAGGATCTGGCAGAAGGGCAGCTCAGGTTCTCCCATGATACTGTGATCCAGATTTAGTATAGACTGAACCCCCAGCCACGAGCAGTGCGCACTGCTTGTTATGCTGAAGGCCGGTCAGTGCCTTGCCCATGACTCTTTCTGGTCATCTGCAAAATAACATTGTGTAGCGAGTGTTTTATCATAAATGGGTACAAACAGGTAAACTGGGGCAGAAATAGAAACAACTTACTCAAGGGAACCTACCTGGCATATACAAAACATAGAGGTCTATATACACCATACATGTGTATGCACATATATGGGCACATGTACGGATGGGTACACACATATATACACTGAGGTTTGGGGTGTGTGTGTGTGTGTGTGTGTGTGTGTACTTACAATGCAGGGAGGGACTCGTGACCAGGCAAGCACTGACTTCCCAAGTAAACAACATCCTAAGCTTCTGACATATATTTTAAGGTCAAGGCAGAAAATCACCTGTAACATAAAACATTTCCAGACACAAAATGCACACCATTTCTAACTTGTGAGAACAGCGATAAAGGATACAGGTGAATTTGCTTCCCCTGGAATAGTTGACACATAGTTTTGTATGAAAACTGAACAATGTATGCTTTAATTATGACTTCAAACATGATGTCTTGATCGTAAGAATCAATTTCTTAAATGACCTGCAAAAACATTCGGAGTCTATCGTCAGGTGACTTTCTGGGTAAGCTGTGACTGCTCCTGACATGCAGGAAACCTGCTTCCCCCTTGAGTGCTGCCCAGTATAGACAGGCTATGTGTGGGTCAAATCTCCCTTGCCGCAATGCTCCAATCATAGAATTGTAATCTGTGGTCGTGAGTGACAGGAAAAGAGTGCTGTATCCCTGCACTGTTCTCTGAGTGTCCCTGGTCAACACCAAAGCAAGAGAGACCACTTTCACTTCACAGAGATGAAGAAAGAAAGGCCTAAAGTGGAATCAATCCTAAGTACAAAAATATCTAAAGCATTGCGGAGACCACTGGAAAAGATGGCCGAGGGCTGAGCATTATGCATCAGCACTGTGTGGGTTTTAACTCTCCTGATGTAGCAGTGTTACATGTGTAAGGAGAATCTCATGCTTATTAAGGGTGTCAGCCCTTAACTAAACTTTTAAGCGACTTAAAGATCTGAAGGACAGGATGAAGGGTGCCAGCGGGATTTGTTTGTGCTTAAGTTACTCTCGATACTTGTGCACCTAGGTTTGTTTTTAATTAAAAAACAAAATGATGAGAGGTGTTGGGGGATAGAGCCTTGCAGAATGCAGACCATGTGAGAACAGGATCTGAATCTCATCCCTAGCACCTGTGTAAAATCCCAGCACAGTGGCACCGTGCCTCTGTGATCCTAGCACCGGGGAGATGGAGACAGGAAGATTCCTGGAGCTGCAAAGGGCCAGCTTGTGAACCAAGAGATGCAAATTTAGTGAGAGACCATAGCTCAAAAAATAAAGGAGAGATTGATTAAGTAGGGTGTAACGCTGACCTCTGATGGCCACATGTATGACCACATGTGTGTGCATATGCCCCTCCCACATGCACAGCTGCACACACAAACTGATGTACACAAAGCGAGAGCAAATTATTGTTTCCGGATTTGACTAACTCGGAGTTTATTTAAGATTGATTATATTTTGATCCTTAAAACTGAAACAAAATAGTATTGTGGGCTGATGAATCTGATAAACCAATATTGTTCATAAGGAACCATTTTTATAAACAACATTCTGAAAGCAACTATGCCATAATTTAAAAAAAATCAGTTCTTAGGGCAAGCTTTTTCTGATTTGTAAAAGCTGTGGTATTTTAAAAAAGAAGATTCTCAGCTGGGCAGTGGTGGCGCACGCCTTTAATCCCAACACTTGGGAGGCAGAGGCAGGTAGATTTCTGAGTTCAAGGCCAGCCTGGTCTACAGAGTGAGTTCCAGGACAGCCAGGGCTACACAGAGAAACCCTGTCTCAAAAAAACCACAAAAAAAGAAGATTTTCGATCTAATAAATGTAAGCAAAGACTTTATCATCCCTTCCAGCAGTACCCACGGGTTTCCTCACTCTTCTCCTTCACAGTGACCAGTCCTTTCCTACAGCGGACATAGTGTACACAGAGCAAATGCTCTCTAAATACTTCCGGAGGAATCAGCTGAGATGTGGGTGCTCATGAGCAGACACCAAGTGCAAGTTCAGTGAAGTCACTGGAGAACATCAAAGACCCTCCATCTGTCTGTCTAAGTGATCGCACTAAGTCAGAGATGTTTGAGGGTACAGTGAGAGCCCTGCAGGACAAAGTATTTCTCAGAACCACAAAATCCTACCCATCCACCAGCACGAGAAACTTTAATACACAAGTCCCCTCTACAGTGTGTTCTATGGCTCCTGGGCCTTGTTCACATGGAGGCATGTCTTGGTTTGACTGTGCACACACTCTGAGACCTGAAGTCACTTTAAGGACAGAGGTGGGAGGGCCCTCAAAGCTAGGCAAGAATACAACTCAGTCAAGAACTAATTGTTCCCCATCTCTTAGCAACAGCCTGGATGTAAGAACTTCTATTTAAAGGAGATAGTTTACAGGACTAGTTAGCCTTTTCTTAGATCTCTGCCTGTATCCTTCCACCAAGAAATCTACATACCTGGCAAACATTAGTTTAGCTACTTATAGACGTGCCGTCTCCGACTTAAGTTCATTATCACTCAGTGCTCTTTCTCTTGTTTGGTCTCTACTAAAAATGGCAGCGTGAATAAGGGCTCCCGAATCTTCTGCACCTCTTCTATTAAACACATATTAAATATCCATAAAATAAATCATCCTTCAGACTCCAGGGCTTCTCAAGAGCAACTGCAAAGACCTGATAAAACCCCAAGCTGTTTCTCACTAGAAAATAACTCATCATGACTGCAGAGAACTCAGAGGCATTCTTAGCCAAGGTCTTAGTTTTATATAAAAAAATCATTAAATTTATACTATGCATATGCAGTTACACATATATATGAAATCTGTCACAGTTTTAATATGCATATATAGATTACATATTGATACTGTACTCATTATCAATATATGCATTCTTACATATGACATGTGTCCAAGAACTAAGTTTTATATATCATACATATATTGCATGTATACATTGGCAATGTACACAGATATACAGATGTATGAACTGTATGTGTATTTGCCCATATAAACTGAATATATATATATAATATATATATATATATATATATACACACATATATATGTGCATAGGCTTATTGTTTTATACAGATTTCATATAACATAGGCACTTAAACATATCTATACATATAATAAACATGTTCATTAAAGTCTGTAATACAGATTTATGTCTCAAATATGTGTGTGTGTGTTTGTGTGTGTGTGCATAAAATATGTCCCTTTAGGGGATGAAAATCAAGCCTAATGTGTGTAGGGGGAGGGTGCTGCTCTTTTAGGAAGCAGGTCAGATTCTAGTTAGAGCCAAAGCAGAGAAATTGACTAAGTATTTCATAATTTTTATTAGCATACACACAACATTCCCTGCACATGGAATATTCTAGGAACCCTTTCTGAGCTATTAACATCAGTTAAGGAAGCATCATCTTGAACATTTCCTCAACAAGCTAAAGTACATATAATTTCTTTTCCTCTTTTCTTTTTTTAACTTATTGACAGGATCCCACTATGTCATCCTGACTGACCAAAAACTTACTCTGTAGACCATGCTGGCCTTGAACTTACAGAGATACACCTTCTTCTGGTGCCAAGTTTTGGGGTTAAAGGCATGAGTTGCCATACAAGGTTCTACTTCTCGGAGCAGTAAAAATGACTATGAAACCAAGACGATCATGGCACTGACTCTACAGGTAAAGAACTGATGCACTGCAGGATTTATTCAACTGGCAAAGGTCACCTCCCCGATGAATGGCAGTTCTTTCCAGGGGCTTCTTACAGCCTCTCCAAATCTTTGGAACAACAGTTAAGCATCAAAATATAAAACAAAGAAGCAAGACATGGGTTACTTCAAGCCTACAGTAACGTATATGAATCTAGCATTAGAACTGAAAGACATACTCATTGAAAACCATGAAGACAAATTCCATCCTCAAATGCTTTTCTGTTTCTATGAAGCCTCCAGTGTGTCACCGATTGTATGATTTTACTGTCAGACTCAACTGAAGTTCCTACTCAGAACTACCATTACTCTACCCTCAAGTCAGTGGGTGATGGTTACAACATTCTCCAAAGGATTAATCTCACATTTAATAAGTATCCTGTTGTCAGCTAATTCATAAAATATGTTTAGATATTCATATCACCACATAAGATGTGGATACTCACATACTTAAAACTTAGGATAGTATAAAGAAATTGCCTGGCTGATGAGTTCACAAAAATGATCCGATACCATTTCTGACAAGATAAGGTCCTTGTGTAAAGACTTGATTTCAGTACATGATGCATGTTAAAGGTACTGAGAGTAAGAAAGTGAGGGAGAGGAGGAAGTGGGGATGGGATGAAAGAAGGAGGGGGGAGAGAGAGAGAGAGAGAGATAGAAAGAGAGAGAGAGAGAGAGCTATTAGAGACATTTTAGTTTCACAGTCCCAGCAAGGGGCTTCCATGAGTGGATTTAAAGCAGAGAAGATGTTGAACAAGCATCCATAGAAGAGACCCAGGAATCTACTGGGCATCCCAGATTATCCTATAAATAAATTTATTTTTAAAAGACAGGTTTCTAGAACATAACATTATAGTTTGAGTGTGGTTGCAAATGCTTGCAATCCTAAGAGTGGAAAAACAGAGGCAGGAGGATCACTGCAAATTTGAGAAGAACCTGGGCTACACAGTGAGTTCCAGACCAGCCAGGGCTAAGGAGAAAGAGCTTGCCTCAAAAACAAAACTAAAGCAACAGTTAATTAGTTAATTAATTAACTAATTAATGTACCAATCAGTGCATGATGTTTCTAACACAACCAGCATTTAAAGCAAATATATCCATAAAATTCCCAGAAAGTTTTCCTCTAAAACACATATTAAATTCTAAATTTATAGGAGCACTTTATTTGCTAAATCAATAATAGGGTGGCAGTGTGGATGTAGTCTTTAACACTAGGGCTATAGTTCAAGAAAATATCTTATCTTGGATCTGTGAGGTCCTTGGTTGGGTTCCCAAAGCCACAAAGTAAGTTAAATAAGATAGAGTAATAAATACAGCAAAATTAATAAAAGAGAAGGCTCTGGAGGGTTGATCAGCCACACTCAGATGTCAAAACCTAAGAGAATATTAGGAACTAACTCTGTGTGCTCCCCCTCCTGCCTGTGTGAGGTTAGGAGAGGATGAAAGACGACAGCGTCGTGAACACAGAATAAAGAAGGCATTCAAAGCGCCTGGGAGTCTGGCACATAACACGTACATGCCGAATGCTTGTGCTATCTTTACATCTATATTTATAAGTGCGTCTCCATATGCATAGAGCGCGAGCTTGGATGGCATCTTGCGGGTCAATTCGGAAAGTTATGTGTAGCATCAGCTGGGAGACAAAAGCTGAAGGTTTTCCTTCCAACCATGAACTCTCTTAAACCAGAAGAGGAAGAGGAGAACTGTACATGGTGGCATCGTAGAAAATAAATATAGCCACTCCTTTCACTGCTCTCTAAAAGAATCAGTCTAGTCCTTACACCTCTTCCCGGCCATCATGATCCCATCCAGGTCTAGAGCTGATAGTACCCATCAGGTGAGAGGCATATGAGACATAGGTGTCCTATGTCACCCTCTTGTAGAACTAAGAAGGAAGAGGAATACAAATCCTGAAAGCTGCCTGGCTCTGTGCTACCCCGCTGAACTGGGAACTTCTAGGCTCGAGGCGCCATTCGAAGTGTCTTCACCTTCCTCCACCCACAGAAGATACGCAACATTATCCAACAGAAATATAAAATAAGCCAAGAATACAAGCCCTGGATGGAATCTTAGACTTTCTGGTAGTCACACCAACATCGCAAAAATATATGAAAATAATTTTAATAGTATCTCTTAAGCCTGTAGTTCCAAATGGCATAGCAATACAGAATCAAGAATAAAAGGGGGAAAAAAATTAAAACCCTTTGGATTCTTCTACATTTCTTGGATCCAGTGTCTGCTTCATACCTACTGTGTGTCTCGCTTACATTAGCTTTGTTTCAAGCACTCAGCAGGGACACTGGGTACTGGATGCCATTTTGAAAGCATTGATTAGTTGGGGTTCTGGGAATATTTCTTTATGTAGCACTACATAACTTCTTCATTGAAGGCTGGAAAAATTATCAATGGATACCATTCAATCTGTATAAGTAAACCAGATGATTCGGTAAGAGAACACAATTCCAGAAGCTTTATTTTCCTAATATTTGGAAACGAAAACATCAGCTAAAGGAACTACGGCAGGTGAGAGGATTCTTTGCAAGAATCACTTTTGTCGCAAGGTGCTCAGGAATAGTATGTCATCTCTGTGATGTCTACACATGTAAACCATCTAATTAATGTTAACCGACAGTCGCCTCTGCACTGCGGGGGCAAAGGAAATTGATCACATGATCTCAAGTTGCCTACCCTCGTGATTTTCCCTCTGCCATGATGATCCAGCATCCCTCTGATGGGATTCTCTAAGTTCAGAAGCAAAGGGAAAACACAGAAGTGTGTCTGGGCCCTTGACCTACAGGCTGATTTGATGCTTAGCACAGAACTCGGGTGACAGATTTGGGGATCTCACCTATTCCTAAAGCAAACAGTCTTGTATCTCATAGCCATCTGGGGCTCCCCTCCCTGGGGTCACATGCGGAGGGCTGTCTGGTGTCTTTAATACCCTGATTGTAGCACTGGGACATGCTTTATTAGCAAAAACCGTTTTGCTAGGGGAAGAAAACTGAAATAGAAGAGATGGTGGAGGGAACAAAATTTTGGCTGAGGCGCTTGTTTTTATTATTTAGCTGAAGGGACTCATTGGTTCTACACGCTGTCAGAAATCCTATGGTTTCTCTAAGGTTCCAATAAACATGATACCATTCATACCGTGGACAGTGGTCTCTTTCATATACTGCCTATAGTCACATACTTAAGCGCCAAGCAGATGGTTGAAATCTGTTTTGTATAAAATGTGTGCTTTTTTCCAACTGTGCTCTTTGTATTCATGTTCATCCTAGGCTCCAGCCATCAAAATACTGGCACCGTGTCGATCATTAGCAGTATTTTAGACAACTGGTAAGTAAGGTATTCAGTGTTCTCCACAAAATGTTCAGCTAACATTTCCCAGATGTATAATTAAGGCAAAAGATGATCTTCTTAAATTGGTATCAGCACTTTGGATGGCTTCTGGCTTTCAACAGATTATATCAGTGGAAAACAATTTTATATCAAAAAATATGGGCCCTGTTTCTTGGGTGATTTTTGTCACTTGTTATAAAGCTGTCCATAAAAAGAAATCTGTATATTTCCCCTTCTTTTATTCCACATTCAAAAATAAGGAGGAAATTCTCCCTCCTGATTTTACTGTGGGCATATACGGCGTATGGAACTTACACGGATAATAGTTTCTCTAAGTCACCTAATATTTTCTCAATGTTAAACTACTCTCACAAACACTAATTTAAGAAGTGCTGATATGTGTGATTTTCCCTTCATTCACAGAAAATCACTGTGTTTTGTTCCTGTTCAATAATTTATTCTTTAAAGTCATCCATTCTTGTAGTTGTGTGCAAACACAATTTAATTTCCTAGCTTAAAGATTAGTTCGATGTGAAATTTGAAAATATACTGAATATACCAAAAGTTACCAAAACCACTATTAGCATATCAGATTTCCTACACACAAAATGAGGCAAGGTGTGTTTCAGATGTTTAGTTATTAGTCGTGAACAGATATAACTGAAGTTATAGCAGTGGAACTGACGTATAAGTTACTGGGAGCCCGTAGTTAGAGGGTTTTGAGAATGATAATTTCAGGGAGAGTGAAGGTGAGGCATTGGCCAACCAGCTCCTTACAGGAGACATTTATGTGAAAGTAGGTTTAAGACACCTTGAAAAGCGTCTTTATCAAAAACAAAAAACAAAAAACAAGAAGAAGAAGAAGAAAGAAGAAAGAAGAAGAAGAAAAAGAAGAAGAAGAAGAAGAAGAAGAAGAAGAAGAAGAAGAAGAAGAAGAAGAAGAAGAAGAAGAAGAAGAAAAAGAAGAACTTTATTAATGTCCAGATTACTTCTCATTTTCCAGAGAGTAAGCTCACTTTTTAAAATATGAATTCAATGGGCTGCATTTAGAAACACACACATGTTTTCCTAAAGCTTTGTAAGTGTAAGCAAGATTCTTCAGAAGGTAGGGCAGATACTTTTATCATGATTTTTAAACCCATTTCATAGATGCTGAAACCCAGGGGATTGAAGGATCCGTGCATCACAACGTTTTTAATTCCTCATTTAGAAACAGGAACATATGCCAACCTTGTCTATAACTAAATGCTAGGCCATCAGCTGCCTCAGCAGCACGTAGACCAGAAGCACCCCATACAGACTGTCTCCCTGGTTTAAGAGGGGGATATTTGCACATTTTTCTTTGGTCATAATGCTAAATATAGTTTGGGTTTCATAGGTTTCTTTCGAAGTTGGCTTTCTAATAACTTTTACATCTTCACAAAGGGAGTGAGGGACTAACACTCATATTTTCTTAAGTGCAAAGCGGCATCAAAAGTATTGTGACCCTTAAGCAAAGAAATAATCTGTTGACAGGTGATTGTTACGTTATCTGAAATATGTTTAAAACTTCATTCGTTCAACACTTTCACAATCAACAACGTAGTCTCAAGGTCGAAATAATACAAAGGTCCCCAGCTAGATAGCAACGATTATGTTTCGAATGGTAGAAGTATACACTTTTTCCTTCAAATGGTGTTTTTAATCAACCAGCATGCAATGTGGCAAATGTAAATTATTAACAATATGGAAAGCTCATCCTCTTAGATGGAGCAACGTTGTAATGCCTCTTTCTTCAGTTGTCAGGACTCTCCTGTCACAGGGGTTTTACCATTTCTCTTCCTGAAATCCCTGAGCACCAAATGATGCCCAGCTAGCCCGTGCTGTTGGCTCTCCGGGCAGCAGTGCTAACAGCGCTTTCATCCAGTTGAGGGAACACTTGAAGAAGTTCCCCCTCTCCTTGCTTGTTCTCAATCTTCCTTAATCTTGCTCCCACACAGCTCAGTGTTTTATTTATTCGTCCAAAGACCTATCCTGCCTGTATCTCTGTGTGAATATCTAATCTTATTATTGATTATTTTATTTTATGAATACACTGTCAGCATCCAGGCCAGTATCTCTGCCTGTGTCTTCCCAACACCCCTCGGCATATTTTCTTTTGCTCTTCACACACGTACTATTTATCTTTATGATAACTGTAATTGGCAGGAATAAGTGACCTAAAGCACTTGAGAGTTTTATGCTTATAAAATAGGAATTTGATGGTTTTACATATTTGATGTAATTCATAAAAATATCTGTCACTCCACTCTAAATAAGAACCACACACAGCACTTAAATGAGATATACCGTGGTGACTTGGGTCTGTACAATGGTGTCTAACTGACAAGTCAGTCATTGTAACTCCACACATCAAAAGGCTAGCTGTGACACATAGTCCATCTCCACACAAGAGAATAAATGTAAGAATCTTGACCACTGGTGCCAGGAGCTGGGAATCTTTCAAATATATATCTCTAAGTGACAAAATTTTGGAGTGGAGAGATTTTTGAGAAATCATAGCCTATTGCTCTAGCTCACATTGAAGGATCCAGGAGGCCTTCCTTCGGTTGAGAGAAATAGAAAATTCAATACCTCATGGCAAATGACTAACTCTGTCCCCTACACTGTATGCCAAACATCAGCAAGGAGGGAGACAAATGAAATCTTTTGCCAGACTAGAGAAAAGGCTTCTATTTTTTGGAGAGGGGGTGATACCTTAAAATTGACAAAATATTGTTATGTAACACCGGGCCTCTACCGTTAGCTTTCTTGTAATCTGAACAGGAAATCTCAACTGTCCCCAAATGTTACTGAAGCACACTCACTCCTCCCCACCTCCCCCCATTTAAATGCCCGCTCCCTACTCCCCACAGCAGCACCTTTGGGTTTTTAAAACTAGAGTAGCAGTCTATGTCTGGGGTGTACCTGCCATGAGACCTCCACTGTGGAGAGACAGGAATCAATCTTGTTTGTATTCTAGGAAGGATTTCTTCCTCTCAGGGTAATCTTCCCCAAACTGCTGCATCAGAATTGAGTGGGACTTGTTCAAGCTGTCAACTGCCTAGTAAGTTTAAGGGCTTCTCTTAATTCTGATCTCGGTATATGGGAATATTTGGGAATTCCCCAAATAACCCTTTTTATTCCTAATCACTTCTAAATATTTCTTAATCTACTCATAAAGGTATAAATACTGTGTTCCGTCATACACTTCTCTAAACCGCCCTCTGTGCCTTTTGGATCTGTTTCTATTCCTCTAGAGGAATGCTTTTAAAACGTTAAATGTTCTTAAACTGTTTATCAGTCAAATCAGATCCATTTTATTTTTCCATTATTTCTAAGGGTCTTAAAACAATGCCCTACCAAGACATTTATCCCATAATCCTCCAGGATAAAGAAACAATTCACGAACATAGCTCTGATTAGGAAATGAGGGAAATGGGAGTTTCACTCTTAGAAACAAAAGTCATTTCATCTCTGCTTAGCCATTCCCAGGTGTTCTGGCAATCAGTACTTTGCCTATTCAAGATACCTTCAGGTTGTGATGCTGCTAAGGATGACAATCAGATATGTATGCTCAGTTATGATTAACACAGGATCAAAGTTGAATCCCTGGGTTAACAGAGCCAGAGGAGTTTGACCACAGGTCCATTCCTCCCTCTACTAGATAAGAGGAGCAGAGCAGCTTGGGGAGACTAGAGCACAGTTCTGAGATGAATGGCAAGCTGCGTTGCTAACCTCGACTTGAGGTGACATCTTCTCGCAATCCCTTTTCAAACATATTATGAAACACAATAGCAAATATTCCTAAAAGAGAAAACAAAATGACAGGAGAGGGCTACCGGGACAGGAGTGAGAAATAAAGAAGAGACAGTCATGGACTTTGTAGACTCTTGCCCAACAGACTCTGGCACAGAGTAAATTCAGGAGAGGAAGAATTGTAGCAAACAAGCAATTGTTTCAGCTCCACAATAGAGCCAGGGTGGTCTAGAACTTCGTCAAGGCATCTGTATCACTGGGGAGTGAAAACTCACTGCGACAAGGTAGCACCTTCTCACTCTCTGTCTTCTTACACAACCTGTCATTTCCAGGGTCTGTGCTTTGTATCCCATTGAGATTCCTTTCATCATATACATAGATAATGATAATAATTATCATTGTTATTAAAATGAGATTTCAACAGACTATATGCAAAAGTCACAGAGTAGCTCTCAGAGAGCTTACCATCCCTTTGGTCACTCCCTCCTACATCCACACTGACTACCAATTTTGAAATAAATTTCAATACAAAATGTACCAATAAAACACAATTTGCTTGTCTGTCTCTGTTCCCTCTGGTTTCAGAAATAAAAATTAAAAAATTAAAAATTAAAAAAAATTAAAAGACAAACAAAGCAGGTTAACCCTTTCATGTCTTTTCTTAACCATGTTCCTGAAATCCCAGATCAGAAGGCACAGCCTCATGACCTCAGACTCCCCAACTGCTCACAGTTCTAGCTGACCTGTCTCTCCCACCCTGCCGACGTCACACCTTCCGGTGCAAGAGGCTTTTAGAGAACACTCTCTGTCCTCAAGTTCATGTCTTCTTGTGTATCTATTCTGAGTCTATCTGACTCGGAGGTCTCAATGAAGGAAGACCGAGATGAGCAGGCGCGGTAAGTAAGACAAGTGGCATCCAGGTACCTCCGCAGGGAGAGAGAGCCTGGTGGCTCTACACATGCCTGCCTGCGTAAGAAAGAACGTGTCTGCCGTGTTTGAACGTTTTCTTTTCTAAAACACACATTCTTTCAGAGATGTGAAGGGCGGAAATAGAAACACGACCACACGTGAAACTTTCCCCGGTGGCTGCCAGCAGTTTTTCTTCGTAGCGCTCCTCTTACCTACAGTGTGCAAGGAGACTGGCAGGTAGCCCTAATTCGTTAGTAGCCAAATTATTTTTGTCCATAAAGTAAGAGAAATCTCCACAGCACATGAATGAGACACGATTTACTAGTTTACACACATTTTTATAACTCCAAGAAACTAAAACTCATTCACAAATGCTCTTAGTTCAGCTTCCGCAAGGAGAAGGGCCACCAGACAACCAAAGAAGCATATTTGGAACCCCAGGTCTTCCTTCTCCAAGAGAATGTGAGAGGAGGGGGAAAAATCGTCTTAACTCCGATAAAGAACTTTTCATCCTTAACGCAGGAAAAATAAACAGCTTTCGTTCACCCACACTCCACATTTCATTTAAGTCAAAACATTTCCATGCAAAGCATTATGAAAAACGTCATTTAGTAATAAGCCTGAACGACTACAGATTTAAATTCATAGTGACAGCATAGTAGGGTTAGACAATGCAGCTCGCAGTGACTAGCAGCCCCATAGTACTCTATCCCTGGAGTCCCTGCCATGCCCCCTTCCCCAAGTTACAGAGGAAAGCAGCAAGGAGAAGCAGCCTGGAGAAACACATGCATGCACCCACTGATGAGCCAGAGCCAGAGAAAAGAGGAGCAGCAACTCAGAATAACGAGACAATGACAAATGTATCAATATCACAGCAGAGCTGAATTATCCAAATGATACTTAGATCAAAGAGAGAAAGAGAGAGGTTTGGAGATTCAGGACACAAGGAGTCAAGCCCCAGCCGGAACTCATCGCAGGCTCCACGACTGACCTGAACTGTCTATAAACACCCAGAGGCTTTTGTTTTTCCTTTTGCTTCTGTCATGTTTTATGAATATAAAGGCCCTTAAACTACCTTGTAATAGATTAATTACTTTCAAGCTGGTTGACAAAAGGGCACAATGACCAGAAAATGATACAAAAGAAACAGAAAAGATACATTTTAACAAGTTTATCAACAAACCTGGGTAGTGCTCCCGAGGTGCAGATTAAGGTTCAATGGTTCCAAATTGGCAGAATTCAAATTGGGTTCATATTTGGGTTTTTTTGTTTTGTTTGTTTTTTTAAACCACCTGTCCTAAAACGACATTGTTTATGCTAATTATCTTTGTTGACGCTGCTATTCTGTTTGTTTACTACAATTCTTTTAAAATGCCATATCCCTCTGAAACAGTTCTCACCAGAATCCTTCTAAATCTTGCCTCGGTCTGGTCCTTCCCGGCAGCCCAATGTGCAGAATACAATGCCACAAAGCAGGCGCAAGAGCTGGGAGCAAGTTGGAGGCTGCGACTCCTCAGGCTGGCAAAGGCTGGCAGTGTTGCTGAGGTTTCACTGTCAGCCTCCAAGAGAAAAGGACACTGATGTGGAGAAACGCACACCCCCCTATTGGACAAGCAGCACCATACGCCAGCCACAGGATCTCCAGAGGAGATGGGGAACTCTGAGCTAGCAAGTCAAGAGAATAGCACTAGAGAAAAGGCAAAGTAGCTTCCAGACTGCAGGGCAGAACCCAGAGTCAGACAGCAGAAAAGCACCCTTGATTCCACATGAAGGAATAGAAAGCGTTCTCCAGATGCAAACCTAAATAAGCACCGAGCGTTAGTCTTTAGTGGTTTTCTTTCTTTCCTCTCTCCTTGCTCCAGGAATACCTCTGGATCTGTTTCATCTACACGGCCTTTGAATTTTACATGATACATGGCTGAGGATGCCACCACGAGGGGCAGAGCCAGCAAGAACAGAATTAAGGGAGGCTTTGGAAAATCTCCATAAATTTTTTAACCATCAACATGTTTCGATTAAGAAGCACACAACTTCCACACTGGTAAATCACTGCGCATCTTTTAAGATTACTGCCATCCCCTGTCTCAGAGATGGAACACACTGAGTTAGCACAGGAGAAGAACTGAGAGTTTGGCCTAGGTCCCTTTATGGCCCATGGTATTGGTTAACCTCGCTAAGATACAGACAAATAAACAGAGTCACGAAGTAACCAGCACCCACCAGTTACACCTTTTAAAGTCATCTATGATAGGGTTGTGTTCAGAACCTGGCACATACCTGTGTGATACGGTATACACCTTAGGTGGCTGATGGATGGAAATGGGAAGAGGAGACAATAAAAAGGAGACATCCCTTGGGGATGTCGCTCTGTGAGTATGTGACACAGCTCCCAACTCTGAGAAGGGTGAGATGCTCAGAACCACACAGGTTTTCGCATCTGCCTCTAAGCTACGACGCTCATGCAAACCTCGGTTAGGAGCTTTCCAAGAACAGACAGCACCCTTTCCTACAGCTTCTGGTATTTGAGGCACAGAAAAAACGGATCAACCTGCAATCAACAGCAACACGCTTTTCCATCTCTCCCACCTGCTGTCCCCTGACCTGGCCACCATGCCACCTGGTATTTAACCCTGCACTGCTGATAATCAGGCAGACTCCTGCCAAGTCTTCAGACAGAATGGGGTGTGGGACAGAAGTGTGTCTGAAGCATGACTTCGTGCAAGTGTATTCCAGAGCAAGGTGCCAGCTCAGGTAGCTCGCAAATTATGGTGACGGCGATTACAATCTGCAATGATTGACGAGCGTGTTTTCCTCCAGGAAGCAGAAGTAAGTAAACGCTAAGTAAAATGACTGAAGTAGGTATTGGAACACACTGCAAACAGATAATTAGGCTTAAGGGCTTACAGTTGCCATGAAGTGACAAAAAGGAGTCAGGGACCTTTTTTAAAATTCCCATCTAGATGTTACCTGGTAATGTGAATGCACTTCTTACTTAGGAGCATAATGGATTCTTTTCTTTAAGTCTCCAACTACACTGAATAAATACCAAGGTAAAAAAAATATCTTATTGGGAGGATCAGCAAACTATGAAATATCAATATTGTGAGGAACACCCTTATACCTGGCTAGTAGTTTCACCTGGCAGTTTTGCCAAGTGGCTTCCACAAACCCAAAAGGGTGTTCCCTGCTTCAGAATAACAGTTGAGAGTCTTCTAATGAGATAAATATGATTCCCTTCACAGGGCTGACCATGGAGACATCTGACAGGAATGGAAGGTGCCCTGTTGAGTGGACTTTTTCTTTCTCTTGCATCATTCCAGACCCTTCAGAGTTCCCTTCAGCATTTGGAAACAGGCTGCTGTCGGAACCCATTTTGAGAAAAGCAAGCAACTGCACGAGGCTCTGAGCTTTACATGCTTCCTTCCTCAGCCCTAACTTTTCTTTTCCTTTCTGGATATGACCAGACTTTCTAATATATATTATATATATATAATATATATAATATATATAATATATATAATATATATGTATGCATATATTATATATGTTATATATATACACACATATATACATATATATTAAAATCTTTTATTTCCTTAAATAAAATTTTACAGTTCAGCAATTGAAGAAGGTTACAAGTAGCTTAGTCATGAAATGATCATATTAGAAATAAATCGAACGCAAATTAAAGAGGCTGACAGCTGTGTCAGTGATGGAGTGTCAGATATGGTTATTTCTCCTTCAGCAGCAGGAGAGTCACACCACAATATAAAGCAAATATTTTACATATTTAAACATTAGGACCCAGATGACATTCTCGAATTTAAAAAAAACAAAACAAAACAAAACTGAAGTCACAATATTTCATTCTTTAACTCTCAGTTAAATGGAAGGACCATGACCCCTCCAAGACCTCTCAAGAGAGTTAGTAACGCTATTCCCAATACTTAGACCATGCTGCCATTTGAGGGTCGTGTAAATTTTGAGACATGGAGGTTTGTTTTACTCATCATCCTCTGGGACACGCACTGCCTGTTCTTCCCCCACCTGAGAAGCATCCTTCTGTACCCAGGCAGCCCTGCAGGAAAATGCAGGGTAGCAAAAGTGGGAAGCTCAAGCTTTCTTGTTCTGAAATCCACCCCTATTTACCTCTTAGCCTTCCTCACAGACAATGAAACTGCTACCACTTCTCAGCTGTTTAACAACTGTTTACTATCAGCCTGGACTGTTGAGTCTGCCCCTTCCTATAGCTGGGAACACTGACACTCATCCACCTAAATCCAAAGCCTCAAGCTGGTCTGGAAGTTTTAAATATTTCTTGAAGTTTCAAATTGTCAGCATACTGTAAAGAATAAATAAATAAATAAATAAATAAATAAATAAATAAATAAATAAATGAGAAGCTGTATAATACTCTATCAGTGACATTAGCAGTATGAATCAGTTAAGACTTTAATGGTGCCTGAGCTCTGAGCAACTTCTGCCCACTACACCTAATTTCCCATTCATAAAGACATTAGGAATTCTTTTCAAAGTCTAAATGAGTTTGAATGAAAACCTGTTTGATATCAGATGAGCAAATAGAATATAATTTAAGTCAATACAAATGAGCTACTTATTCAACAAAAGTTGCAAATAACTAAGAAGGAAAAAAAAAGCAAACCTCATCTTGATTGTTTATATATGTTAGCACCGTTAAATAGTCTCTCTTTAGAGAGTTTCAATAGTCGATATCGCATCTATCTGCATGATATATCTGTGTAAGTGACAATAGACAAATGGGGAGAGGCAGTGGAAACAAACTGTCATGATTTGCTGGGTTTTAGGTAAATATTGCCAATTTCAACCTCATGACAAATTATTAAAAATATTATATTGTCTGACATTTTTCAAAATTATTTTATGAGTACTTTTCACACACGGGATGCACATCTGAACAAACTAGTTGATTATCACTGGCTTATTTAATTATCCAGCGAAAAATGTATGCCCCTGGATAATGCAGAATGAACATAAAAACCTTACCGGAAGGAGAAACAGGACAATGTTAGGAGATTTGAGCATTAGGGAATTAAAGGGAAAAGTTTGGCTGGAAAAAAATATAAATAAAGTTCCCAGCAGGCAGCTTGCCTATATGGAGAAATAGGCTGTGCCTGTTAATATGCAACTACCTCTTTATGAGAACAATCTGCTAACAGGTTACAGATCAGACAGAGTTTTATTTGTAAATAATAATAATAATAATAATAATAATAATAATAATATAATAAAAATTACAATTGATGTGTTCATCTGCACATGTTGGGAAACTTACTCTGATCAATTAACAAACCGCTACACTAGGCGATAACATGTTCCAGTGTGAACAACTTCCATACCCACATAGACACAGGACTATGTTTGCAGAGCAAAACTAACTAGTTAGAAGAGTTAATATGCAATACTTTGGGAAAATTAATTCAGAACTGTTCCGATGGATTCCACCTTCTTAATTAAGAGGCGAGGGAGACGGGGAGAGGCAGTGTTACCAGCACACATTACACATTTTGCGTTCTCTCCTGGTCAGACAGTGGCGTCTTTAAAATGTGACCACAGCCAAGGCTTCTTCTCTTCTCCACACTTTCTCTCTCCCGTGGCTTCAGTTCTAAAATGTTTTAATCTTTGTCCTTTCTTTTTTCGTCTTTTCATATCAAATTCAGGCATTTGAGTGATGAACAGCTTGACTTAGCATATTTTTTACCAGCTGGTCTAGCACCTAGCTTGCATCACATAGTCAGATACAACAAATGTTTATACAGAAGGTATAGCTTGCATGAGAATGAAAAAAAAAAAGCCTGGGGATCTTGCATCCTGGTTTTTTTTAGCTTTTTTTTTTTTTTTTTTCTTTTAAATTCACCATACAGAATACGAAGTTTGAGCTCTTTTTAATGGCAAACAAAAATCTATTTATAGTTCAAAAAAAAGAACTTATATGAGGGTAAGGACTCAAAGTTAAAAATTGTAATGTATAATTACAGGGACTAAGGAGGGCTAAGATTCTTTAAGAGCCCCCATGCTACTTGCAGCAACATCAAATGGAAAGGAACTGCACATACCTCTAAATGGGAACAACTAATTAAAGATACACTTAACTCCCTCCCATCAGGGCACCGTGGAAAGTGTAGTTTATAAAAATTCAGCTAAGACAGCGAGCACAAAAGTAACCACTAAACTTAAAAAGGGGGGTGCCTTGTTTGCTCCCTTCTTCCCCTCTTCAGCCACCTCGAGAATCATCTACGATATTTAACTGGGATGTTAAATTCTCTTTGGGGGGGGGGGACAGCAGCCGGGCTCTCCCATATCAACAAACGGTCCTGCTTTTCGGAGCGGGCTTCCAAAGTTTAACAGAAGGCTCAAACAGGAATTTAACAGCCTCGCTTTCACCACCGCGGAAGCCTTGTGTCACTTCAGAAATTACAGGAGACAGAGATCCTGAATATGCTAGCAGCCTACAAAAGGTGTGCGGGGATCAATGAAGGCAGAAAGTGGGAGCCTAACAAGGAAGGAGCAGCAGCAAGGGGGGGGGGGGAAGGAGAGAGAGAGATGCTTAATGTTCATTTAATTTCCTGCCTGTGATCCGACGCAACCTAAAAACATTAGCAGTAAGCTCGGAGGAGACTTTGCAAATCAGTTCAATTTGGTCCGGGCAACCACAACAGAAATCAGCTCCCAAGGCTGCAGAGACCCGAGCTCAAGGCTGCTTTAACACACACACACACACACACACACACACACACACACACACACACACACACACACACATGATCTGGGGGAGGCATCTTCCAGGGGATTCACAGACTCCTGTGAAATGGAAGAGTTTGCACTTCAGTCTATTAGGGGGGAAAAAAACCAAACAGTACTCACCTTTCAAACTCCTGAGGTAAATCAGGGTCAGTAAGCATGCTGGAAAAGCACAATTTCCCTTTGTCACAGCGGCCACCTATGATCGGCTCCAACTGAACCTGTCAAGTCAGTCCAAACCTTCTAAACCAATGGATTCTCTTTCTGTCTCTTCTCACTCTCTCTCCCCCTCTCCCTTTCTCCCTCTCCCCCTTCCTCCCTCTCTCTCTCTCTCTCTCTCTCTCTCTCTCTCTCTCTCTCTCTCTCTCTCTCTCTCTCCTAGGACTCCTTGACCATTCTCTTAAAGGGGTAGTACACTGCCAGCAGCGGTCTGGCTACTCCTCCTCTGCACAGCCACACACTCCGACTGCTAGGCATTAGACAACCTCCGGGCGCCCGTCATCTCCTCTTAATTCTCTCTCCTGGACATCTCTGAATGGTAGAAGTCAACTAGTCTCCCATGCTCTCTCTCTCCTCTAAATAATAAAAGTCACCACACACACACACACACACACACACACACACACACACACGCATGCACGCACAGCACCAGTATCATTGTGCAAAATACATTTGGGGCTGATTAAAAAATAACTTTGTAATAACGGAGCCCCAATCAAACTGTGAGTATTAACTAATTAAGCAAAATGATTACACATTAGTCACAGCATTTTTACACAAAGAATTGTTATTCCTCATCCCCCCCACTCTCTCCAAGCGCACACGAAAACACACAAGCATGGGTGTGCTCGTGCGCGCGCGCTCGAGCACACACACACACACACACACACACACACACATACACACTCACACACAACAATCAGGCATTGTTCTAGGGAAGAAAAGCAACTTTGACAGATTGAAATATAGCAGAGGCCCCTTCAAGGAAACCTGTAAACAGGCTGTCACTCACTCTGTCGGGCTCAGTGCTAGCTCGTTTTTCCACAAAGTGCTCTGAATGTCCTGGCAACCCAGGCAAAGTTTCTGTAGCTTCAAACTCCAGAAACCAGGCGTGGAGGAGAGTAGGTACCTGCATGCCAGACACAGCATGCAGGAGCGCAGGAAAATCCCAAACCCCAACCAGAAGATGGTCTGACCAGTCCACTGTCCTGCTCCCGATGACTGGGGAGCTCAGGCAGGACAGCGGGTGTGCCCCCCAGCCCTGGGGCTCTTTAATTTCCTCTGTCCAGGCAGGCACAGATAAGCTGCGCAAACTCTGGCTCTCCAAATCCTAAGCTGGCTGGCAAGGCACAGCCTCCAAAGCAGTTCCAATTATCTAGATAAAAATCTGGCAGGCGAGGAAGGTAATCAGGTAATGTACCTTTGACATGGAATGACAGAGGCACCTACACAGGCACAAGGGGATGGTGGCTGTCCCCATGCACGGCAGCATCTGGCTACGAAGTAAGCACACATTCACCAACACAAGATAGTATGCTTTCTACACACACAGTCACACACACACACACACACACACACACACACACACACACACACACACGCGCGCTCTCCACTCCTACTGGGAGGGTTCATTGTGCACAAAAGGCTACATTACAGAGCCCGCCCCAATAAGGGAGAGAGAGGGAAAAAAAGCCTTCCATTGTTGAGAGGGCAGGTCAGTTGATTAGATTTTCTGTGGAGAATTCCACGAGGAAATTCCCTTCAAAGCCGAAGTGATTAACTGGGGGCTACTCTGGAAATGGGAGAGACAATGGCTCAATAGTCTGCACACCCAATGTCCAGGCTGGCACTGAACTCACTTAAAAAAAAATAAAAATAAAAGCCAGACTGTCTGTGCTTTTCCACAGGCTCCCCCCACCCCACCAACCCCCTCTGCTCCTTCCACCTTCCCCTCCCAGTCCCTTTTATTTCGCAGCTGGATAACATTAAGGGCCTTTAAAACCACAAGGGTTGACCCCACAGCAGTTTGATTAGGTCCCACTTTTTTTTTATCCTGGCGACAGGCAGACAGTAAGTTTACTTTTTCAGACATACACAATGACACACCATACACATATTCTGAGTGAAAAATCTCTGATTGCTTTACTCTTGCTGGACTATTTACTCTTTATTCAGAGCTGAGAAATTTGGGGACAAAGTTGAAAATAACTTAATCATCAGACCCAACATTCAGGATCTAGAAACATGCATACTGCACCGCACACACGCACACACACACACACTCAAACAGAGTAGGATTTGAGCATGTCACTATGGAGTTAAGACACTAACAAAACATGGAGTTAAGACCCACCCTGAAAGCTGTTAACAGGGATGTGTCAAAGTGACTGGGTTCTCATTTCAGCAGTTGGGGAAGGGGAAGGATATTACTCATTATTTTTTTATGCCATTAGCCTCAAGTTATTTTTTATTACAACACCAACCTACTTCTACATATAAAAATGAGAGAGTCTTGGCATTTACCTAAATATCTATTTTTAATCTCTTAAGAGACCCATCCTCTAATGCACTCTGATGGATTACACACACACACACACACACACACACACACACACACATATATATATATAATAAAATTTTCTTTTCCTATTAATGGTGGTCATAGGAACTCTAGGGTTATATGTTTTAGAATAGTTCATCTTTTTTCCTAGCTAGTGAGTACCATTTTGTCTTGGAACAAGAGAGAATACTGAAGTGAGGGAAAGGGCATGGTAAAGGGGAACATGGGAGCGGGGATGGAAGAGGAGACATGGTGGCAGCATAAAGCCAGAACTGAGGAGAGTGGGCAGAAGGTGAGATGCTGTGATCACGCGGTCCCAGCTGCTGACTCTGTACAGCATCTACGGCTGGCGGTTCTTTGATGCTCTAATCCTGAAGGTCACAGCACAGGTAAGGAAGTGTTTTCATAACCAACTCTACTATAAGAAAGGACCTTCCTTACCTTCTGCTTGGTTGGCATAGCCATGTAATATATGTATACTTCAGAAGCATACAGATGTCAAATAAAACACAAATAACATACGAGAAATTGCAAATTGGTTTGAATGTCAGTTTCAGATCTGAAACTAATTATTGGGTTTGGGGAGTTGTCTCAGGAGGAGCTGAGTTCAAATTCCCATGTAAAAGCCAAGAGCAGCCATGAGTTTGGGACACACACACACACATGCTTACTTTAAAATTATCTGTGTGTGTGTGTGTGTGTGTGTGTGTGTGTGTGTGTGTGTGTGTATGTATGTATGTATGTATGTATATCCGTTGCCTTGTTAAGAGTTGAGACAGATTAAAAACCAGGAAGAAAATGTGTTCCCTGAAAAAAATGGCCACCCCATCATGACAGTCAGAACTAAGAGTTTTAAGACCATAAGGAGCTTTTCTTGGGTAGGTTAGCACAAGTATGTTACCCAGCATAGGCCTGGGCCTCTGTCTACACTGCTAGCTCTGCCAGTGTTCACACATGGGCACAGGGAAGGTGAAATTGTACAGCTGCTGAGGAATATATTACCCATGATACTTGTGTCCTCATACAGAGGAAGCAATGCCCCCCCCCCCAAAAAATCACATATAGCAGAACAGAGGCTCACAGATGGTACCACTGTTGTGTGGGACCCTAAAGGCTTTCAGGAAATTTCTACTCAAATTTAATTTATAAACTCTTGTCACTTTAATAAAGCTGTACTTAATATTTGGATAATGTGTACATTCTGTTCCTTCTCCTCCTCCTCCTCCTCCTCCTCCTCTTCTTCTTCTTCTTCTTCTTCTTCTTCTTCTTCTTCTTCTTCTTCTTCTTCTTCTTTTTCAAGATGGGTCTCATGTGTTACTGTGAAGCGCAGCCTGTTCTTTAACTCACGATTCTCCTGCCTCAGATCCTGCTTGTAGAGACTACAAGCATGATCTGCCAGGAGCTCATAATGAGTACTTTCAAATTTGCCTCAAACATTTTATTTTATTTGAATTCTACAATACAAAGTAGAAGTTCCACAATTCTAGAATGTCAGGCCAAAACCACATTCCAAATGTTTAGTCAAAATCTTCTCTTTGAGTGCATTCTGCAATGATGTTAACCCAGTTAACTCAATGTTTAAAATTAAGTATATTAATTTAAGAACATTGTTATTTTGTACTAAATGTTAATGTGCCTAAGTGTTTTATGACTATATCGTAATGCATGTTAAATAAACTTATAATATTTTGTCAATTATTTGAACAAGTGAAGATACTCAACTAGTTATATAGTGGGCACTGTCGTATTAAAATTGACAATCATGATTGATGGACACCTACTCATAATTAGAGAAAATTTCACAATATAAATGAGTATGTTATAATCGTAAGAGAATACTCACATTTTAGACAAAGATGGAGGCAGAAGTCACCAGCCCATTCTCACTAACGTCTTGATTTAAAGGATGCTTACTCAGGCAGGCAAGACAGAGTCTAATCCTTGGGACTCACGAGGTGGGAAGAGAGAACAATTCCCACTAGTCCCCACTAACTGCCGTCTGACACATACACAAGCATACACTCCCGCACACACACAGACACGTGCGCACACGCACGCACACGCACGCACCAGACATGGTACACAAAATTAACAAATGAAAGTGTAATTAGCTTTAAGATAGTTATTTATTACAACTATTAAAATGATTGACCAATCTCATTCTTGACAACAAATTCTTCTCTTAATGTTGCCCTCTCTTTATGGATGATTTCTGAAGGTTTCTCTTCATCAGATCAACTGATTCTCTTGAGTCCACTCTTATAATAGAATATTTCTGCCTATCAAAATCATTTAATCCAGAAAAAAATCTCAATTAACAATGTAAGACCAACTGAAGTTTATGCTTATACTGGATGAATTTATGAAAAATCATATTGTTTCATTCCACACACACAATCCCTTCTCTTTGTAACACAGGTAAGATCTGCGTGGTGTCAGACATTGAGCAGGCACAGGGACGTGTGCCAGACCCTCTGGTGGGAAAAGTCAGAACCCTTCTGTTGAGTGAAGAATTCACAGAACCCACCAGAAGAGAAACTACTCGTTTGTGGCCACACCTTTAAAGGGGACTCATGGCTACCAGCATTCTACTTAAGAAATGTTTAGAGTGTTAAGAGATTCAGAGACCATACTGTGCTGAAAGTTAACATAGAAGCAGCAAAGGAGCTAACGACAGCCCCCTCCCAAACAGCTTGGCTCTGGCTTTTCATCATTAGAGAATATCTACACACTATGGTAGCAAAAGGGACTCCAAGTTTTCCCAGTGTATGTGGAAGGGTGGAGGGGGTGACTGTCCTGTATATTTTATTATGTACATTTCTCTTTTTTTTTTAGAGAGAGAATCTTACTGCATAGTGTAGGCTGACCTTCAACTTGTATCAATCCTCCAGCCTCAGTGCCTAGATTACAGAAACACCACTGTGCCTGGCTTTACACTACTTCACTGAGATAAGTAATAGAGGCAGAAATGAGAACTAAACCTGGTTCATAGGAAAACACTTGGACAAATAGGCTTGTTCTTAAGTTACTGCATCTCTCTATCTTCTTTATTCTCCTTTGAATGTGTACTGAATGAGTGATACACACATTAATATATATATATATATATATATATATATATATAAAACTTATTATATGTGACAATGTTATCTATTCATTTCTGATGTGCTTATCTCTAACACAGGGCCAGGAAGGTAAGGAGAAGGTGAAATACTGAGGCCTCTGTTCTAGAAGAGTCTCCTGCTCCTGTCTTGCTAAGAATGAGCTAACTCTTAAACAATGAGCAACTCTTAAACAGCTTAGGGAACTGCTCGCTTCCATTTCCCCCCATTCTCAAGTCCTCCTTCTACAGTCTGTCTTTGATAAATCAATTTACAATTTCCAAAATAAGACTCCTGTCTCCTCAGTTGTACCCCAGGTATTTATGCTGATTGAAAGCCCATATGACTGTCCATCCATGGAACAGGTTAGGGTGACCGGCTAAGGGATGGCATGACGATACATTCATCTGTCCATGTAATGCACACAAGAAAATCAAGTTTGGTCACTAACATCAGAAATTTTATTTTCCAAATAATACAATTATATTTTTATGGTATTATCTAATTTGAGAAGAGACTAAAAAAGCAGTTTCTTTTTTCCTCAGTTTTTTTTTTCCTATTATTGAAAATAGATACAGAGCTAAAGAGATGGCTCAGTGGAAGAGCACTGGCTGCTTTTCCAGAAGACCTGGGTTCAGTTCCCAGCATCCACATGGTAGCTCACAACTGTCTGTAACTCCAGTTCCCAAGCATCTGACACCCCAAACAGATATATATGTAGGCAAAAATACCAATGCACATAAAAATAAGTCTTAAAAAAAGAAAAGCGATTCTTCTCTCAGACCGTAGATGCAGATTAGTTTTCTCTGCCTTTAGTCCTCCCAGTTCCTTCCCCCCTTCCTTCACTCCAGTTCCACTCCTTTTCTGTCTTTCATTCAAAAAGAACAGGCTTCTAAGAGATCATGAAACATGACAAAATAAAATGCAATAAGATGAAGCGAAAAGCCATCATAGTGAAGTTGGACAAGACAGACTTACAGGAAGAATAGATTCCCAAGAGCAGGGAGAAGAGTCAGAGACCCACTTGGTCTTACAGTCAGGAGTCCCATAAACACACTAAGCTAACAGCCATAACATACATACAGAGGTCCTGGTGCCGACCCATGTAGGTCCCGTGCTTGCTGCCCCAGTCTCTGTGAGCTCATGCGTGCCTTGCCTAGTTGACCCAGAGGACTATGCTCTCCTGGGGACCTCTGACCCCTCTGGCTCTTGCTTTATTTCTGCCTCCTCTTCAGCTGGATTCCCTGAGCTCTAAGGGGAAAGGTTTGATCAAGACCTCTCATATGGAACCCTTCATTCCTGACAAAGAGCGGTGAGTTAAAACATAGAAAGGATTCTGCCCTAATCCAAAATTTGAAAGCAACAAATGAAAAATTCAAGGGGAAACGAAAAGATTGTAGCATTGTAAGCTCCGAAAGGCAAAATCTAGATTTTTTAACATGAATGCTATAGATCCACTTATGAAATACTGCCAAGTTGACTGCTACTTTATTTTTGTGTCATTTTCCACAAAACTCAGTTACTGCCACAATTTAGGAAAACAGTCATATTGAATACAGGCTGAAAAAAAAATAACATTTCCAAATGAATGCACTAGTCCAATTATTCAACAGACAAATTCAGTATCTTTAATTTATATTGTACTTAAAACCCTTTCTATGTATATTAAAATATTAAAATTAAGATGCCCACCTTTACAAATAGAGGGAGAAGGATCATTGTTATCTCTCCATTTTTCCCTAAGTTGAAGAACTATTTGGGGGCAAAATATTTATTATTTGTTTAAACAAAGGCTTCAATGGTAATTGACTCTAAAAAACAAAACAAAACAAACAAACAAACAAAAAACCACAATGGCTCTGCAATCAGAAATCCTCACTTGTAAACCTCTCCTGAGGACTAAACAGAGACTAAAAGGCTCAATGTCTGTCAGACGTGTCACAGTCCAAGGTCATATTAATTAAACAAAATCACTTTTTTTTTTCTGGTGTAAAAAACCAACTTCCATTTTTGTCAATCTTCACAGCTAAGTCATTATTCTTGACATGAAGAATAAAACATCTGTCTTCTATTGAAGGTATGCGCTGAATTTTGTTAGGGCATATCATATGGTGAGAAAAATCCAGAGTGAATGCACCTAAGCCTCCTTAAGCAGAGCACTGGTAAAAGATGAAGATCAAACAATAAACTTATAAAAATAAAATTATGACCTGTTAGGATATGGGTTTCATAATCTGGTTTGTAGCCATTGGGTTCTTAGCAAGGAGAAACCCACAACGTTTACAAAGATTCCCTTGTTTACTTTTTCTCCACGATTTTAAAAGAAAAGACAGGGAAAATAATTAACTGGTTTTGGATTACACAACCCACAACCGATAAGAGAAGACAATTTGAATGCAAGTCACGTGACTATGAATGTAGAGCCAATGCACTGCTACTCAGGGAGCCTGGCTGTAACAAGAGAAAAATGACCAAAGACCCATTGTGTGATGACAAATGCTCCTGGGGGGGGGGGAGGAGGGGAGGAATATGATTTCCATGTAAGACGCCCAACAGCCGAACCTGCAGCATTGACATACAGTTCTTATGTGCTCAATAAAATATCTATTACAAAGTCAACCAAAAGGCCCCAGAAGCAGTATGAGAATTCCAAACTGGAGAGGGGCACACAGTCGTACACACTGTGTGTTCACATTAGTATTAACACTCAGTGTCACACTCATATTAATACATATAACACGCCACTATCAGAAATGAGGGTGACGCTAAAATCAGTAACCCCCAAAACAAACTATCTGAACATAACTTTATTTATATATAAGACTTATTTGGGAGAGCTTTAAAACAATATAGAAAGACAGAGGTTGGAGAGCTGGCTCCGTCGTTAAGAGAAATGGTTGCTTTTTTTAGAATATCTAGGTTCAATTCCCAGTACCCACACTGGGCAGCTCAAAACTGTCTGTAACTCCAGTTCTAAGGACCCAGTGCCTTCTTCTGGCCTCCGAGGATCCCCTCACACTCCTCTATGGATGCTCTAATATAAATAAGATAAAAATAAACTTTTAGAAAAAGTCTGCAAAGGCATACCAAGTTCCTGGGTACACAGGTTGTAAGACGTCCCTCTCATAAAACTGAATTCTTTCCACATCAAGCATCAGTTTAACAAATCCAAAGCTAAGATATAGACATATGTTTAAAGTACAAAGTTTCTAGAAACGTTTTTCTTACGACATAAAGAAGGATAATTAGAAAATCCCTGATGACAGCTATCATATTTCTGGAAGCTAGAACCACATAGAACCTTGATCTGATGGATAAGAATCACAGAGGAGAGAGAGAAGTTCACACACGCACGCACACACGCGCACACACACACTTTTTACATGCAGATCACACAGTGCCACTTAACTAATACCGTATACAGTCCCAGAACCCACGATGAACACGAACAGAGATGGAGAGTCCACAAGGAAATAAGGCATAAGTAACGGAGTAAAGCCACAAGTTGCCAGCCAGGAACATGAACAAACTCAAAAAGAATTTTAGAAATGAGATGCTCTTACTAACATTGGATCAAAAGTCACTGGTCATAAATAAAAGATTAATAAATCTATATAAAACCCAAAGTAGAGAGAGACACTGTGTGGCTTAAGCATCAAAAGCTACAGGACACTTTCCACACCCAAGGAAACAGCTAACTTCTGAGATGAGCGTGTTCTTTGAAATCAATGAGAAGAAAATATCAAGATCCCAGTAACAAAGAAAGCAAAGAACAACTCTTCAAAGGCAAAAGGAAGTATTATTAAACAGACCCAAACGTCTATCACTGCAATGAAAACTCAGTTTCAAGTACAAGGTGATGATACCCATGTCTTTTACCTCTTTCCAAGGAATGAGGACCTCGGTGCACTGCAGATTGCACAACCCTAAGTAATTAGTTTTCTTCCTTGTAATATTTCTACATAGACAAAGTTTACCTCCAACCCTGGCGTTTACACCTCATCTATGTGATGTGCCTTGGTCAAAACAAGACAGAAGCTTTCTAAATGAATGCTTGCTACAGCCTGTCTCCTCTCAGCATTTCCTGGGTGGTCCAGTCCATCAGCCTGGGTCTTAACCCAAAGGGGATTTGGAGGTAAGCAGAACCCAATCCAACACAATCGAGGCAATGTACGGTGACCCACAGATGTCAACCCAGACACTCCACATCTCCCATGTAAAAGGTAAAAGAAAAAAATCTATTCACAGAGAGTGGGGTTGTTTGTAGACAAAAAAACAGGACAGATAGTGTCTACTTGTGGGTTACAGAAAAATACATATCCATAGTAATTTGGAAATATCCAATAAACGTACGAGTCAGGATTTCATATCTGATCATCTCAGCTAAGAAAATATTGGGCATGTGCAAGATGTTATACATTCAAAGTGATTTACTATGCAAAGGCCTGTAACAGTGAAGAACTGCTGCTAATTCAAAAGGCAGAAATTAGGGTCCAATGACAGAACAACGGAATACTACACAGCCCTGAATCTAGTGCTCACTTTAAAGTAGGTCAGTACATATATAACTAAACCACTAATAAATATTTCTGAGTACTTCCCTATCAACAATATACAATGTTTGTTAAATCCTATTCGAAGAATTAGGCCGATGTGCTTTTGGAAGGATGCAATATGTTTTTATTTGACATGTCAAGAAACCTGAACTCTTCACTTACCATGATAATACTCACATTTGAGACGGTATCTATAAAAGAAAAGTCGTGAACGCATCATATACAACTCTTCACCCCCTGGCCTGTGTCTGAATCCGGCTAGTCTCTGCTCCATCAGACTGGCAGCCTTGCCCACAGCCTGCAGTGTCTTTACCGACAGTGTTTTGTCTAACAGAATGTCACTGCTGGGTACATTACCCAAGCGTCTCTTCCAGGTTTTCAGGATAATTTGCACTGGTGCCTTCTCCACTAGGTTCCAGCCCCTTCTAGACCCTCTCTGCCTGTCTTTGTACTCTCCCTCCATACCTGGGCTCTAGAGCTTGAGTTTACCTGTTTAGTTATGCATCCCCAAGGCAATTTTACAGCACCGGGTACCTTGGCATCTCTACTTAGAGAAAATACAGAGGACTTTGGAAGTCTAAACTTGAGCAAGGAAACTGGTGTGGCTTAGGTCACTCCTTAATCATATTCTCCAGGTATGGCACCTTCCGTGTTTGAGTGCATGTCTAAAAGAGGCTTGCCCTGGGGCTGGGGATGGCTTAGCAGGCAAAGCCCTAGTCACTCAGTGGTGTGGACTGGAGCTTGGTTGCCCAGAACCCAAAGGAAAGCAGAGCAGACATTTACATGGCTTGCCTCTAATTTTGGAAACAGGATCCCCGGGGCAAGCTAAGCAGCTGGACTGCGCAGAGCTGGTCAGCTCCAGGTTTAAACATCAGACTCTGACTCTGTACATAAAAAGGAGAAGAATCAAGAAAGATAATGACTTCTCCTCTTCCCCTGCATACACATACATGTGAACCACCTACATACATGTGAGCGCGCGCGCGCATACACACACACACACACACACACACACACACACACACACACACACACTCATGTGGAGAAAGCCTGCTTTAGATGTTCCTAAACTGTAAAAACTAGAAACTGAAGAGACAACAGCATCCTTGTCACAGTTTGAAGTTAGGACCTTTGGGTGAAAGCTGGTAAGTTATATTGAATTTAACATAATAGTCATAATGATACCTTAAAGAGACTCCAAAATTGAACACTGAAATATTATTCTGGACCATGGTCAATTACGAAAGTAAATACAGAACTCTGTAAGTATTAAAGGCACTGTTATAAATATGGGTAAAACAAAAAACTACAAAGCATAAAAAGCCAATGAAATGACTATTTTGCAGCTACTGGTATGGGATCCTTCTAAAAGACAAAAACAAAAAACAAAAAAAACAAAACAAACAACAACAAAAAACCAGGGTCTATCTCAGGCAAAATGAAGCTATGAAATATATAGTCTGTCACATCGGCCCATACTGCCTGGGTCCACTCCCCCTTCCCTTCCCCTCTGTCCCTCTCCCCCTCCCCCTCTCCTCCTTCTACTCTTCCTCTCTCTCTCCTTTACCTCCATAAGAAAGGCTGAAGAACTAACCAAGTGTACCACCTATCAGAAGTGCCCCAGTTATAAAACAGTAACAAGCCAAAGCCTTCACGAAAATATGTTTTTTGAGAGAGGACAAAAGGCAAAAGGCAAATAAAATTTTTTAAAATACTTGTAAAAACAATAATGAGATAGCTTGTGGTTTCCATAATTCAATGCATGCCGTTATTAATTTCACAATGGTAATAATCCCTGTCAAATCCAACTTTCCTTCCATTTGACCAAGTGGCCAGATGTTATCTTTACAATTAGACAGTCACTGTCACCATCATTTTGCATTTAAGGTGATTGAGAACACAATTGCTCACTGTTGCCCTTACCATGAGTCAAATCTTACTTTTGCTCTAAAAATGTTCCATTTACATCTTGCTTTGATGGATTTTCCTGTTGTTTGACAAAATAGTTCTGTAAAAACCATTATGTGACATTATGCCAAACTCAGAGCCTCATAAGCAACCTGAGCTCTGTGATTCATCCAAAAAGAAACCCACACCCCAGAAAGGAAACTGAAACAATGATCACATCCAAACAAGATGACCGCATTAGATGAAGAAGACCTAATGGTTGGTCCTCCTCCTTGTATTCTAAAAGTGTACCTAGGAAGAAATAAATGCCACCATGTATCATACAGATGCCATATATCATATAGATATACATATCATAGACATCATATATCATACAGAAACCACATATCATACAGATGCCACATATCATATGGACATCACATAGCATATAGACACCACATATCATTTAGAAACCACATATCATACAGATGCCACATATCATATAGACATCACATATCATATAGACACCACATATCATTTAGAAACCACATATCATACAGATGCCACATATCATATAGACATCACATATCATATAGACACCACATATCATTTAGACACCATATATCATACAGATATCACATATCATACAGACATCACATATCATATAGATGCCACATATCATATAGATACCACATATCATACAGACACCATATATCATATAGATATACATATCATAGACACCACATATCATACAGACACCACACATCATACAGACATCACATATCATACAGATATCACATATCATATAGACACCAGATATCATATAGGCATCACATATCATATAGATACCACATATCGTACAGAAACCACATATCATACAGACATCATATATCATATAGATACCACATATTATTTAGACACCATATATCATACAGATACCACATATCATACAGACATCACATATCATATAGATGCCACATATCATATAGACATCACATATCATATAGACACCACATATCATACAGCCACCACATATCATATAAATACCACATATCTTCTGGATACACATTATCATATAAACACCACATATCATATAGACACCATATATCATATAGATACTATATATCATATAGAGATACCATACATCATATAGAAATTATATGTCATACAGATGCCACATATAATATAGATACCACATATCATACAAACATCACATATCATATAAACACCACATATTATATAGATACCATATATCATATAGACTCCACATATCATACAGACATCATATATTATATAGACACCACATATCATATAGATATTACATATCAGACAGTCTTTTAGTTGAAGCAAAATAAGAAATTACTTGAGAGGCAAATGGAACTGCCACATACAAGAGGCTCTAAGGAGTACATCTAAGTATATAAGAGAGAAAACAACCCTAAATGCATATGTTAATAACTGTTAACGCAACCCAACCATAAATAAACCATTTTACTGACATCCTGATAACACATGGGGCAATAGTACTACTAGACTATAAAATCATCACAGAACTTTCCAGATTAAGCTGTATTTGATCACTTCAAAAAACAGCAAATGTATCTTATTTATCTTTCTCTGTAATGCCTGTCAAGAACATGAAACCACGCTTTTCACTCATATACATGTGATTTGGGCTATATATCCACAGTTTTAAAAATTATAAAATTAGATGTGTTCTTAATCCTTGAATTTATACATCCACATATAAGAGCATATTTCAGTGTCAAGGAAGGGATACTAGGCTTCTAATTTAAATATTAGAAGCCTTTACAAATGCATTATTCTGAAACTACACTATAGTCGCCCAAGAACAAATGAAGCACAGGGAAGTGGAGGACTCTGTTTATTCAATGGACAAATTTTGTAATAAAGTTATACAGAGATTTAATTTTAAAATATATGCATGTATGTGGTTGTTTTGTCTGCATGCGTGTCTATATACAATGTGCACAGTGCCCATGGGGGCCAGAAAAGGATGTTGGAACTCCTGGGGCTGGAGTTACAGATGGTTGTCAGCTGCCATGTGGGTGCTGGGAACCAAACCCAGACCCTCTGCAAAATCAGCCACTGCCCTTAACCATCGAAGCATCTTTCCATCCCCCAGTATATAGGCACTCTGTAGATAAAAGCAGTTTTCTAGTGATCTAGTTGTAACTAGGTAGTTAAAAAAAAACTTAAAAGCAATAGTCTCCAGAGGTTTTAGCCTTGGGATTCTTTGGGAGGGAAAGAAAGAAAGAAGGGGGTAGGGAGGGGAGGAGAAGAAAGAGAAAAGGAGAGGAAAGAAAGAAAGAAAGAAAGAAAGAAAGAAAGAAAGAAAGAAAGAAAGAAAGAAAGAAAGA
>CM052700.1:5116469-5132358 GCA_028551405.1 Uromys caudimaculatus | reverse complement strand
TCTATATATCACTTGAGTGCCTGGTGTCTGTGAAGACCAGAAGAGGGTGTTGGATCTCCAGAACTAGAGTGACAGACAGCTGTGAGCCACCATGTGGTTGCTGGGAATTGAACCCAGGTCCTCTGGAAGAACAGCCAGTGCTCTTAGGCCCAGTATCTTGTTGCAATACATGACTAGTGAGCACATGCCATATCTCCTACAGTTTACATGTACCCCTTAGAGCAAACATTTAAGATATCCTTATTCTCTTTGTTGTCATTCCTAGGGTAGAAAAGACATTGGGAAGTCCCCACTTCACGCTTTCTTGATGGGCAGTTAGGCTGTTTGCATACAAGTATCAACACAGGACATCAGCAAGGATCTAATAAGACTGTGTCTCTAGGAATGCCAACCTTGAAAGGCTAGCCCAGACACTCCCAGAGGGGACTGCCAAGGCTTATTTGTGTAACCTCCAGTATAACTATGTGTGCTTCCCTAAGTGTTTGCCCCGTGCTTTATTACTGCTGTTTACAGAAGTGATATGCCTGGTAATTTAGTAAAATCACTTTCCCTCGGTGCTTTGTAAGCACTCAAAGCAAATAGAGTCAAATCAAGTTGAGAAGAAATGGCCTTATTAAGACTATTTTAAAGACGGCTTGTCCATATTAATACACAGTATGAACACACGTCTCTATACAATTTAAAAACATTCCCATAGTCTCACTAGCCATGGCTTACCTCAAGAAACGTTCTTTGGTAGTGAACGTCAGCAGGTTCTTCCATTATCAAAGACCTGAACTTGAGGAGGCAGCTGCTGGGGCACAGGTCTCAGTTGCAACCTGGTCCGAGTATCCTGTGCCGCACAAGACGGTGCGCTGCAAGGAAGGAATGGGCTGGGCATGCGCAGCCATGATATCAAGTAGCCATGGTCACCGCCATGACATCCACGCTGCAACCTAACGTGGGCCACGAGCAGTCTCCTCACGGCAGGGCTGCCTGCCAGCTCCCTTTCTCATGGAGTTCATGAACTGTCTCCACACATAAACAAAACAGGCAGCTGGGGACAGTCATGGAGGCCCATGTACTTAAAAAAAAGAAAAGAGAAGAAAAAGAAAGGCAGTTCATCTGTGGCCGTACTACTAAGTGTGAGGTCTGTACTTCCTGGCCTATGTCAGGTCCTTTGACTTGACCCTATGTAAGAGAGGATGTCTGTCCTTTGACCCAATGTAAGAGAGAATGTCTGAGGAGAGCACCTCTTCAATTGCTTTCAGACATTTTCAAGACAGCTAGGCAATGGCAGAGATCTGGGGCATGGAGCACAGAGGCCCGGCACCCCAGACCAGGACCACTCCTTATCTATCAGGGGATGGGAGTTTACATTCCCAGGCTTAACTCTTCAGAATGACAACAAAACCAAGCTTCCTGCAGGCAGGCAGACATTAAACTGTCTGTGAATTCTTAGAGTTGCCTATCTGGCGCCTTGGGACAGTGGCCAGACCACAGTCAAGCTCAGCTGGGGAAAGGGTTGTCTCGCTTCTCACTTGGTTTTGTCACTGTGGTCCTCAGAGTGGAGGATGTACGAACACGTGAGGGAGACAAAGCGAGAGTGCAATCGTGTGTGCGCGCGCGGCATTTCTTCAGATGAAATGCAGTACGCTAGAATACAAGAGAAGGCATCCTCCACACATTGTCTCCATAACCCCACTCCACAGTTTCCTCTGGTCCCGGAAAAGGGGGAAGGAACAACTTTTGGCAGAAAGTGAAAAGCAGAGAAATTTTATGACAATAAATTATAACTGTCATCATAAACGTGTAAAAGCTTAATAATAGGATGAAATACATTAAAAATACATTGATCAGAATAAAATATCTTTAAAGGTGCCTGGGTTGCCTTTGTAAGTGGACATGATGACACCTCTTTGAAAAGATTATCTAAATATTTAAATTAGCAATAAATATGCAAACCACTTGTAAACTCTGAAATGCAATATCAGCATTGAAAGTTATAGCCAATAAAGTATTTTTTAATAAACTTAGAAAAGTAACTTCATGGCATAAAATGAATCACACGAACTCCATGTGATGACCCTCCTTCAAGAAGCCCGCTCGGCACAGAGCTGAGGATGTTTCCCTCCTGAGGAAGTATTTGGAGAAGAGCAGCCCCAGAAGGCTGGTGCTTACGCCGCAGTCGATGACGCTTGTATTGTTTATGCTACATACAATGCATACCACGAGGAAAGGAACAAAACACTAAGCATCCGTGATGAGACTTAAAACCTCAGGTTATTTAAGCATCCCATTGATTCCAGGGTTTATAGGACACTGGTGCAGGCACACACTCTGAGGAGATGCATTTGAAAGCCAAACATAGGTGGGTCCACGGTAATGAGAGGCATGCTTGAGACTGTCAGATAAGATCTCTGTTCACCCCAGCATAAAAGTCATTGGGACGGAGCAACACGAAAAGTTCTACTCACATTGTCAAAGGGTGTCCTAAGCACACATAGAGAAGAGACAGAGAAGGTAAATACATAAATATGTCAGCATTATCTTAAGCAATTGACTTAACCCCTGAAAAAAGGAACTTGCTTAAGCTATATTACACACTTGCATGAAAATGGCGTCATGCAACGTTGGATATAAAAAATTTCAAAGTGATGTAAGGGGCTGAGGAGGGAGACGCCTCAGTGGGTGAAGGAGCCGGCTGCCAAGGCTGCTGCCCTGAGTTTGCTCTCCAGCAGCCACAGAATGGAAAAAGTGAACCAATGCCTGAAAGCTGTCCTCTGACACCCACACTTACCACAAAGCAAATGCCAGCCCCCATCATACCTGCGCACAATACATAAAGGAATAAAATATAATTGTTAAAAATAAAAACGACTCAGACAATACATACAACATAGCAAAATAGAAAGTTAGATATCGAATTCATGTCACCTGTAGTAATATTCCTCTAGGGAAATTAATATTCTGATTTAAAAATTAGTGTAGGGCTGAGAAGACAGCTCACTTAGTAATATACTTGCCCGGCATGGGGAAGCTTCTGGGTAAGACTTCCAGCATTGAAAAATATAGTGTTTTGATATTCACACTCCATAATAATTTTAATTTTAACCCATTAGTCGTAACAAACCATATTTTAAATAAATACATTTTATTTATGAAATATAACATTGTAAGATATTAGAAAATAATAATAAATATTTGCTTTAGATATGAAAGAATAGGGGCTTGGAGAGACTCTTGAACTGTTAAGAATAAATAATTAAAATGCTTATTTGGCATGGCGGATCTGTCCTGGGGACTGCCTTGAACTTAGTCTTGTGTCTAGTGCCATTTCTGTTGGTATTCTGAGGAATGCCATGACCAGAAAAGCACTGAGGGGAAGGAAGACTTTGTTTGGCCTAACACTTCCAGATCACAGTCCATTACTGAGGGAAGTCAGGGCAAGAACTCAAGACAGAACCTGAGTGGAACCCATGGAAGTTGTACTTCTTGTTCACAGACAGGATCAGCTTCTATCCCTAAAGAGGCCAGGGCCAGGCTGGAGAGATGGCTCAGTGGTTAAGAGCACTGACTGCACTTCCAGAGATCCTGAGTTCAACTCCCAGCAACCATGTTGGCTCACAACCATCTGTAATGGGATCCAATGCCTTCTTCTGGGGTGTCTGAAGGCAGCTACAGTGTACTCATCATATATATAAAATAAATAAAATCTTTAAAAAAAAAAAAAAAAAGAGGCCAGGGCCACCTGCTCAGCACACACTGGGTGGAGCCCTTCTGTCTCAATTAACAATTACCAAAGCATCTCACAGGCATGCTCACATTACAACCTGATAAAGATAAAGATATTTATGAACTGAGACTCTACTTTTAGAAGTTGAAAACATTTATCAGGACATTATCAGTCACTAGAAACTAGTTTGAATAACACAAGTCTAGTGTCCTGGCTAAAAACTATCTATATTATCATGAGAATTATGTTATCTTGATTAATGAATTGTCTAAGTGTTTAAGAGCTTAGTAAGTAGCCAGGATGTGTTGCCAACATTTTGAAAACATTAAATCTGCGACCAGCCCTTTGAGAACACACCATTGCTGGTGTGATGTCATCATGTAGACCCTGGAGCAGGACAGGACCTGCTGCAGATAAAGTGAATGGCTGATACCAGATCTACCCCAAGCTATAGCAATCCCGTGCACCCTTCCAACCCAACCGTCATTTCTGAGAGGGATGTCTACACTTGCTTTTACCACTTAGCCACTTTCTAGTCACTTCTCAGAGAAATACAGTAGGACTGTCACCAACAGTGCCACAAAAACGATATTTCTAACAGTAGCAATAACCTTCTCTTTGGTAAACCCATGGGATATCTCATAGTACTCGACCTTGGAGAAGCCATGTTTAGCCCAGGTTCTCTTCCATGACACCGGTCTCTGCTCTGTGAGTGGTTCTGCATCTACCCTTTCTTATGTCTCTGGCCATTTTTTCTTTTATAATTAACATCTCAGAGTAAAGGCTGCCTGGACTTGAGCATCCCTGATCTTTCTTCTATCTCCTGCTGGGAAACTTATTATCTTAGTTTTTTAAAAACATGTAAATATAAAGGCCCCAAAGTAGCATCATGACCTCTGACTGCTCTTTTAATTTTGTTTCTCCTCCTGGTACTTGCAGGAATCTCAAAGTTCATGTAGCCAATCAACAAACTTGAAAGAATCTCAAAGTCCATGTAGTCAGTCAACAAACTCATCATTCTCAAATCTCCACTCTTCAGCATAAGTTTTAGATGTTGATAAATGGAGCCAACCTCTATGCAACTACTGAGACCCCAAACCTATAAGTCAGTTATCCTTATAATAAATTATTAGTTCTTACAAGACCACGGGGCATTAACTGACTGATACCTATTCCTGGAGCCTAACTGAAGCTTCCTATTAGTTGGCCAATCTTATACATTTCTTCATCTTCCCTCCCCTTACAAAGACTCAGAGTATACTGTCAATATACTTGTTTAAAAAGATAAAATGTCAGCTTTGATAAAATGGCAAAACCATATGTGTGTGTATATTATAATATGATATATATAATATTTATTATAATATATTAATAGTTATAATATATTATAATATATTTTATATATAATTACAAATTGTAATTAATTAAACAGAGCAAACAGGAGAGAAGATGGGAAGAGTTAGAAGAAAAGGAATTTAGAGTTTCTAAGATGAGCTCTTACTCTATGTAACTTAAAATACCACTCTTTATTGATACTAAATTTTGTATTTAGCTTTATCATCCACCTTGAATATCATCAGGTTGATGTGTGGACAAGGAGCATTTGGTATGGGAATGAGAAACAACAAGAAAATAGGATCTGTGAGGTTTTTTTTTAAAAAAAAAAAAATTGTTATTTATTATTAGATGTGAATCAATTTAACCCTGATCAATTGATTTCAATGTTTCATAAGATCATTGATATAGAATTAGAGATAGTTCACACCATGGAAGAAAACTAATGAGTTTGGGATTTGAAATAGTGCCTAAAAATGACACCTTGGTACTTTCTCTGTGTCTCATATTCTAGGCAGCAAGGAGATAAAGTTAATTGGTCTAAAATCGCTGGAGTTTTTCTATTGAAAGCAGAGGAGTGCAACACAGTAGGGAAGGAGACGTGGTTTGCGTGTGACCTCTTCCCACAGCTCATGCGTTTGTCTAATCATATGCTCACCCTCAAGCTCTGCCTATAGGAGACTATGGAGCACAAATGGTTGGATACACAGACTTGGAGCTTGTGATAATCAATTTTAATTATCAGCTTGATGCAGCCTGTAATCACCTGGGAAGAGAGTCTTTTTTGAAAGAAATATATATCAGCGTGTTTATTTTATATGCATTTGTGCGTGCCGGAATGTCTGTATGTTCACCATGTGCATACAATACCCACAGAGGCCAGAAGAGGGCATCAGATCTCATAGAACTAGAGCTGCAGATTGTTGTGAACACCCTAATATGGAGTGCTAGGAAATGAACCCGGGTCCTCCTCAAAAACAGAAAGTGTTCTTAACTATTCACATGCTATACATGCATGCATCCATGCAAGCATTCATATACACAAAATAAAAATAAATAAATCTTAAAAAGAATTAGAATCCATATATTAACTTGTAGACTAAATATGGTTTTCCTTTGGGGCTGTCCTGGCTTATTCAAACACAACTGGCAACACTATTTTTGTAAGAAAACGTGTTGCAAATTCTGAATTCCAAACAAACTTGAAACAACCTGTTCACAAGTTTGGGACAGCTTGCACACTGTGCGTTTTGGATTTAAAAAGTTAAATGACACCTTAGTGGATTAAAAAGTATCAGGACATGTGATCTATATAACTATTATTAATTTTCAGTAAATTCTGCTAAGAACCCAAAGGTGTGCTGGAGTAGGATTTCAACCTCTGCAAAGTGTGCTTGGTAAATTTCCAAGAACAGATTGAATCACGGTATTTTCAATGTCCAAAAATTTGTCTTTCACTCATAAAGCAAAGAATGCCATGTTGCATATTTCAACACTTATGTCTTCATTGTAAATAAAAATCAAGTCTAAATGGAGCCAGTGTCAAAAGCAAATGAATCAAAATATCACTAAAACGCCCTTTGATTTATTTTTAATGCAGAAATTAAAAGTTAGGCATTAATAATAGGAAGCATGAGTAATATTAACCACACACAAGACCTGCTCCCCTACACTGAAACTGGAGATGGTCCAACAGGCCACCACCTGCTTCTGATATTTATGTTGGTCTAATATGCGTGGCCAAGGGAATGTGGCACGACCAGGAGGTGTGGCCTCGTTGTAGGAAGATCTAGTGCTAAGGCTCTGCCCAGTGCAGAAGAGAGCCTCCTCCTGGCTGCCTGGGCAAGAAAGGGTCTTTCTGGATGTCTTTGGATCAAGATGTAGAACCCTCAGCTCCGTCTCCAGCACCATGTCTGCCTGCATGCTGCCATGCTTCCCGCCATGATGATAATGGACTGAACCTCCGAAACTGTAAGTCAGCCCCAATGAAATGTTTTCCTTCATAAGAGTTGCTGTAGTCATGATGTCTCTCCACAACAATAAAACTAACTAAGGCAATATTCATGGTTGGGTTTTTTTTCCTTAAACAGTCAATGTCCAGTTTTTATTGATATAATACATGTTAGAAAAAATGGAATATATTGCTATCAATCTAACCAGTAAGGAGCCCCTTGCCTTTATCACAAACAAATCTATAGCCAAGGCAATGAACTTGGAGTTTCAAAGCCGGGCAATTTTTCTGCTTTTAAGGAAGTTAAAGCTGATCCTAAAACAGATCTGTTTGAGTTTCCTACCTCAATAAATGAACTAAATACAATAAATGTATTTCCCTCCTCATATTCTCTACTTACTGACTACTCGCTCTCTCTCTCTCTCTCGCTCTCTCACTCTCTCTCTCTTTCTCTCTCTCTCCTTTTTAAGACACAATCTTTCACTATAGTCAAAGCTTGCCTAGAGCCCAGGCTGGCCTGAACGTGTGATAATCCTCCTTCCTCGGCCTCTCCCACAAAGTGATGTCATCACAGGTGTGAGCCACACATTCTGACGCTTGATCGCCTTCGGATGCTCTTTGTGAATTTCTCCCCCCCCCCACTCTCCTCCAGTGTGTTTAGGCTCCCTTTCTTCATATCCGTGCCAGCTTATCTGAATTTCACTTATGCTTGAATGATTACATGTTATCAATTAAAGCAACACCCATTTGCTCCATCTGATGAAAGGCGAGAGCAAAATTCATTTCTCTGTACCCCTCTTCCCTCCCTTCAATAAAATTTTACTCAATTTTATTTTACATTGTGGGGATTTGTCCTTCATGTTACATATTTCATTTTATTTAGAACCAATAGACATTGATTCTAAGACAAAGTGTGTATAAATTGGCCTAATGAAGAATCAGAGTATACTTCTATGTCTTTGCTTTTGCTTTTGTTTTTTGGAAGGGAGCCTTCCATGCATCAAACTTTTCTCTCCTATCTTTCTCGTTTCCATCTCTGATGGCCACACTTAGCGTCTATTAGTACTCGACTACTATATCCATTCCTCTAAGATCCCATAGTCTGCTTTTCTAGTACACCCTTGAGTATATAAAAGACTAAATGCTGACAATAGAAGACTAAAAAGTAAATAAATCAAGTTATTACCTGATGATAAGTATGTTTTACATGACATAAAATATAATGATTTATTTTTCCTTCCTTCTACCCTTGAGGAAATCACTTCATTTTCTATGAGAATTTACTGCCATTAATGGCATTTTAATTCCCATAATATTCTCATTCCTTTACATGTACCGTCCTTCCATCTGTGTAACGGAAGTGATTAAGAAGCCTCAACACAGTATTTAAACATAGCCTCTTGCTCTGTTTGTAGAATGACTATCGCTAATAAAAATAATGAGTGTATTTTCACTACTTTTCTAGTGTTCATCAGAAGCACAGAATGTGGTGATAGAGGAAGGTAACCATAGGTAAGTCTGGAGCCCTTCATATCTCCATTCAGGGATGTCAACAAGGTCTCCCAGTCCCACTGTGTCGGGAGAAACGTCTTGAGCATCTTCAGTGGCTGTCCACTCTGAATGAGGCAAAGTGCACACCAGGACATAGTCTGTGAGAAGGTACGTGTGAACTAGAGTTTCTGGGGTTTGTTCTACATCAAGACACTCCTGTGAAATAGAAATCTGCAGAAATCACAGTTTTACTTTGTTTCCTAACTAGCTACACTTTATAAAGTAAAATAGTGAAAAATTTTAAAAATTTATTTAATCCAGTATAGACAGAATAGAATAATGTATCAGAGAAATCAATAAAAGTAATGCATTGTTAATTAAAAACAAAATCCAAACAACTTTGAATCCACTGTCAAGTTCGAACATCTCAATTTGGGTTAGCCACATAACGTACTGAGGAGCCACTAATCAATACCTCTGACAGCACCGGGACCCACTGGCTGTGCTATGTGGAACAGTGCCAGCCCCCTCTGTAGCACTTGCAAACCACAAGTCTGTCCTGATTGAGATCTTAGGTCAATACTGGAGAGCGACAAGCAGCAAGTGCACAATGGGATCCGTGGTCCATCTTTCTAAAGGACTTGTTAGTGTCCGTGGTGTGCCTACTTGTTTTAGATCGACTTGTCACAAGCTACAGATATTTTTGAAGATGGAATGTAAATTGAGAAAATTTACCCACAAGATTCACCTGTGGATTTTCTTGATTGATGATTGACATGGGAGGGCCCAGATGCCTGTGGGTGGTGCTAACCCTGGGCAGGTAGTCCTGGATACTTTCTATTGAATAAGCCATGAACAACAAGTCAGTATGCAAAATTCCTGCATCAGTTCCTGCCTCCAGGTTCCTGCCTTGAGGTCTTGCCCTGTTTTCACTGAAGTGTAGCCAAATAAACCCTTTCCTCTCATGTTGGTTTCGGTTGTGGTGTTTTACCACATCTATATGCACCACAATTAAGACCTATGACATCTGTTTTTAAATTTTGACAGTCAGTGTCCTAACCTCAGCCTTAGACCAGTACAGAGGATCTGAAGACAGAGTATGATGTCAGGTGCGCATAAGCATCATGCATCCTGTACTTGTGAGTCCCCGAAGGCAAGCTCTGGCCTCTGTTACATAGTTCCCGGGCTCAACCGTACTTTCTGATGATGAGTTTAGCTTCACATATCCATTGTGAAAGGGAAAGTCTGTGCTGCCCTGGTGTAATGTAAATAACCATGGGTTCAGCAGCTATGTCTTCAAATCTCATGTCTCATAATTAAGGTCTCATGGACAGTCCCTGCAGAAGAGAGAAGAGGGGACTCCCACCTGAAAACGTAGAGGGTAGGTCAGGAGTTTGGAAAGGCCCTTCCACAGGGAAACTGAGTGAGCATTCACTAAGTGACTCAGAATCAGTGTCAGGAAGGTATTAACCTAAATGTACTAAATCAGATTAATTCAAAATTATATATTGCTGTTTAATCGATGAAAAGCTAAACATGAAACGTTATGAATGAAGGGAGCTTTTGTTTTTAATGTGTATAGATATAGATGCAATGTGTGTTTACACTCAGATAGATACGTGTGTGTACATATGTGTGTATGAAACGATAATAAGTAAAAGTTCATAAACCAGTTGCTGTGTAATAGTGTTCTAACCTATTAATTATCCAAATTATTTCATTCTGAACATGAGGTGCTGTTTTTAAAACAAAAATTCACAATTCCTCTAAATGTATTTCAAGGTAAAACAAACTGAAAATTAAGCAAAAATTTTTTCACAGTCAAAACAATACAAAGCTCCAAGTGCAACTTGCTACAACCCCCAGTAGAAGCATTGCAGCCTGGACGTGGTGGCTCAGAGCAGTAGGGCACAATGGCCGAGTTCTCCTCTGTGTTGTTCCAATAGCACATCCCTCCGTGTGACCTTCACATAGTGCCTAGGTCATTCACTTAATATCTTACAATCCATGTGCCATCACTGTGCTAGCAATAGCACTACACACACACACACACACACACACACACACACACTTATACACACTCACTCACTCACTTAGATAGATAGATAGATAGATAGATAGATAGATAGATAGATAGATAGATAGATAGAAAGATAGATAGGTGGATGAGTCTACATGGGTGGGTGGATAGATGGATGGATGGATGGATGGATGGATGGATGGATGGATGGATGGATAGATGGATGGGTAGATGGATGGGTAGATGAATGGATGGATGCATGGATGGATGGATGGATGATGGATGGATGATGGATGGATGGATGGATGGATGGATGGATGGATGGATGGATGGATGGATGGGAGGGTGGGTGGATGGATGGGTAGATGAATGGATGGATGCATGGATGGATGGATGGATGGATGGGTAGATGGATAGATGGATGGAAGGATGGATGGATGATGGACAGATGGGTAGATGGGTAAGTGGATGTATGTATGGATGGATGTATAGATGAATGAATTAATGAATGAATGGATTGATGAATTGATGGGTGGATTACAGAGCACAACTCTTGCCTTATGAAAACTTATGGAAACAAAGAGTCAAATAAGAGGCTCCTTTCAGCACACAGAGGCTAAGCGCTACAACAAGAGTAAATGTGGACAAAAAGAGGCTACAGGGAACACCAAATGCCTCGAGGGAAACATATGGCTCACCCTCGGATCAGTCAGTTAGAATGTTCTAGGAATGGAACTGCTGAACTGAGACTGGATTCTAGAAGACTTGGGAGCTCAAGAAATGTTGGAAGTGTTTAGATGCCGACTCGGCTCTTGCGTATGCACTGTGCTGACAGTTATAGAATGGAGATGTACCCATTCTGGTGAATACCAAAGTAGCGTGAGAAATCCGGATCACTGGTGCAGAAATGATCACGAAGTGTTATAACGAGAGCGCACGGTACAGAGAAGACCAGCGAGAGGACGTGTAAGTCCACATGCATTTTGGTCGACACATGAAAAGATAATTGTCTCATTTGATCATTGCATATCATATGCATACCACTATTTATGTCTGACTTGAAGCCTTTATTGCAACACAGTGATTTTAGAATCTCAGGGAAAATGTACAACAAAATCCCCGTCTTCGTGAAGATTACGGAAAAAAGACGCAACTACACTCGAATAAAGTACAGATCTTTGTGCTCAGGACCTCATATCACTTTAGGTACTCATTAAGTACAAATCACTGTTATTATCAAGATCAATCAAATTAATGTGCTAATGTAACAACAATAACAATTAGATTTTATTGCACGAAGCATAATATAGTATTAAAAGGAAAATCAAATACGCCTTTCATCGTATGTGTGATTTGTTAGTCCACAGAGAAAGTAAAAACTGAAGTCAACCAACATAGCTGACAGATACTAAGCAACTAATTGGAACAATGCTATTCTTCATGGCGAAGAATGACATTTCTTTTTAATGCTGAAGTAACAGAATACCATAGTCAAATGAGGTCCTCAGGGTGGCCTCAGGGTGGCCCTCTCAACTGGACTGCAGACCTACGAAGTTAGCCTTTGACCTTATACTTTGCTGTTACTCTTTTCCAACAAATTCAAGGCTTGGACTTGTCCTTTAAGTTTCCCTTTGTGCTAGCTGAAGACTTGTTTAAAAATCACTTTTGTCTGTTATTAATAAAGAATTACAAAGGCTCTTCTCTCAAGTACAAAGTGTAGCATATTCCAGTTCATTAGCAGAACTTTCCTGCTCTTAGAGTTAATAAGGCTAATTTCAACTATTGAAGTAACATGTTTAATTGAAAATCTGCTCAATGTTAGGTGCTGTCATAGAAGATGTAGATGTGGTGGCAATGAAGGGACGGGGGGGGAGGGACAAATTAAAATGCTGATAGCTGCCAGGAGGAGAATTACATTGATAGGATCGAGGGCCCTTGTTTTGACGGCATGGTCAGAGGTGGGCCTCTCCACTGGTAGGAACTTAAGCTAATTCTTGAATGACAGGAAGGAAGTCTGTGTAGGCTGGTAGAGTTGTGTGTTCGTGGTCTAGTGTGACTACTTAAGGGCATGAGAATTAATGCAAGCCTGGCTTGTCTACAGCACAAATGGGTGAGCCTGGAGCACAGAGGGGCCAGCTGGAGAGCAGACAGTAGGACAGTAGAAGAGGTGGCCACAGCAGGTCTCAAGAAACACAGTAACATAGAAGAGGGAATCTATTGGACAGTTTAAAGACAAAAGAGGATGCTTCACCACCCACAATGAGGAGCACAGACTGGCTATGATTTCCTGGGGGTATAAGGTAAGGAAACGGAGGAGAGAAACTGAAGGGTTAACCACAGTAATACCAAAGAGAGGCAGTGGTGGCCTAGCTACAGTAATGCCACAGAAACAGAGAGAGCTGTCTGGCTTTGCATTATTTTCTTTGTAGTATAAAGGTTTTCGTGAATGAGTGTAGACTAGGTAAACATGACACCCAAGAATAACTTAAAGATTTTCAAGTTCAGAAAGCAGCTAGGAGATCTAATTGTTTAGGATGGAGGAGACAAACAGAAGCGCAGGCAGGCAGGGAGTAGAGAACTCTGTTTTGGCCATGGTCAATGAGAGACACTTGCCAGAAATCTAGATACTGATGTCAACCGCTCAAATAAATACAGAACACTAAAAATTTCAGGGAATGACATGGGTTTTGGGATACAGAAGACTAAGGGCATATTGGAAGAGTCAGTTTATCTAGAAGGGACTTTGGGACATTGGGAGCAAATCCCAACATTTTAAGTATGATCAAAATAAAAAGAGACAGCTCAGACTTGAATAACTCATTGATACTGGCATTAATTTTTAGTATTATAGAATAATTGAGGAAATTAATATCTAATATAGCCTAGTGTTAGACTGGCTCCTATAGATCACAGGGAATATTCATGTCTAAGGGTGACCATTTGTATTTAAGAGAGAATAATAAAAGCTAGCAATTAGTAAAGAGTATCCGGCCAGGTAGTGGTGGTGCACGCCTTTAATCCTAGCACTTGGGAGGCAGAGGCAGGCAGATTTCTGAGTTTGAGGCCAGCCTGGTCTACAGAGTGAGTTCCAGGACAGTCAGGGCTGCACAGAGAAACCCTGTCTCGAAAAAACAAAAAAAAATAAAAAAATAAAAAAATAAAAAATAAAGAGTATCCATTAGCCTTTAGTCACTAATGTGAGTACATGATTTCCTTATGAGTCAGTTATAAAAATAAAACAATTGTTTAATCCAAAGTGAGAGCAATGGAAGACCAGGGTGGGACATTTAAAACATTTACAGGACATGAAGAAAAGTGGGGTTCAGAGAGATGTGGATTCAACCAGAGAACCAAGAGAAGTCACCATATGAAACGGGATCAGCAGGATGGTGTCAGTCAAACACACTGTCTTCACAGTGATGTGAAGGCTTATTTCAAATTACATCCCTTTCAGTGCAGCAAATAAGGTATATTACTGAATAAACAGCATCTCAAAGTAGTAATTCTTAGGTAAAGAGATGGCCAGTGAGTAACGGTGCTTAAAGTCCAAGCCTGAGACCAGAGTTCCTTCTCCAGAGTGTGCAAGGTGAGAGGAGAATCAACTTCCTTGAATTATCCTCCATTAACTTCCCACCATGCTCCATGGCACCCTCTGCTCTGCCAAGCACATGTGTGCCCATGCACACAAATATTAAATACGGAGAAGTAAAACTCACATAACATGGCCAACAGAATGACAGGACGATATATTATTTCTTTCGTTAATTTGACTGAATGATCCAATCTCTCTCTAACAGGTATGTGAACGCATATAGAAGGTAGAGTTACTCAAATATATATCTGTTCTTGAATTTATATCTAAACTTAAAGTTTTGCATAAGGTGAAAAAAACTCTACTCTAAAATGAAGAAACAAGTGTTTCCTGGATCATGGGTCAATAATGCATTTACACTGTGGCTACTAGGTCCAGTCATCAATTTCCCAATCCATCATAGACTGATATGGAAAAGCTGGGGGAGGTTGCATGGTTCTGCCCAGGTGCACATGTGATTGTTGTTCTAAAGTTTGAAGAAAGCTGTTGTTGTGCTCTGCAAATGGGCATAACTGGATGGAGAAAATATCTAGAAAAATTGGATCACAAAGTAAAAAAAAAAAAAAAAACCAACAGTACAAAAATATAGCTATTCCCTACAGTACATCCAGAGTCAGTCTTTGAGGAGAGTGGTTATGGTTTGACCTGAGAGCTGCCAAAAATATTTCCTTCCAAGCAGTCCCTGCTGAGATACATTAAAGGCTCCAAGATGAACAGAATGTTAGAAACTAACAAGATTTGGGAGAGTCTATTGGCAAAGTTGACAACAATTAGTGTCTATTAACTTTTTTATTAGTCACATGGTAGATGAAACAAGTTGGGACATTTAAATGTACACATTTGATACTTACCAGGGAGCATTATGAATGCAAATACCGATGGAAAGTAGGTGCACACGAGAGTGAGAGAGTAGGGGAAAGGTCGGGAAAGATTGAGATGACATCATCCCAACTCAGCACTCGCTCAAAGGGACCATCTCACACAGCTGTTCCCTCCCTGTCTGCTGTCAGTCACACTAGGCTGGGAAACTCATCTCTTCCTAAATTCTACTCTGAGCACCTATGACCATCATCTCCATAGTGTTCCAAGATCCAGTGTGTCTTTCCCGAGCACAGGAACTCTCTGTTCTTTGGGCTATTCTCAGCCACTAATGGCCTGCATCTGTGCGCCATCTCCAACCAGAATGACCTCTAAGAAAGAGCATCTAGCTGTGTTCTCCAGAAAGGATAAGCACCAACTCTCTTCCTTCCATCTCTTCAACAGGCACAGTTCTAACCTAGCCCACAACCTTCCCCACAGTCCCATGAAATGGTGCCCCTGTGCTGATGTGGCCTTCTTTCCCCTGACACAGACAACACAAATGTTCTCTGTGTGTCAAATTCTTCCTGCTTAGTGAACACCAAGTTATCCTTCAGATCGAAACTCAATGGTCTACCAAGAGGCTTTCTTTGATCCATTGGGTCAATCGCAACTTTATTCTCGGTAACCTCAGCTCTGTTCCCAGCACACTGTCATGAGAGAGTTTGAGAGATTGTATGACAAAGACAACAATCCTTCTTTTTCTTAATTATGTTTCCAGGTCAGAAGAATGCTTGATACCCAGTAGATATATAAGAAGTAGTATCAAAATGAATGCTGATGGATGAATGGATAGATGGATAGATGAATTAATGAATGAATGAATGAAGTCTTATTGGTTCAACACCCTTAAGAATCACCTTTAACCAATCATTATGCTGTTACTCCTGTCTTTTATGGAAGTTCTAAGAAGTGATTTTTTTTTTT
>CM052700.1:5082436-5115969 GCA_028551405.1 Uromys caudimaculatus | reverse complement strand
TAAACATGAGAGAATCTGTAAACTGATTCTGTTTTGTTTTATGGCAAGCATCAACTTTTAGCCCTGGATTTCAGAATGCTTTTTCCTATGGGGGTAGGGAAACTCACAAAAATCTTATAGGTAAAGTATTTAAGTCTTCTTAGTTTATGATGGGCTATAAATGGCCCGTTGGTGTCGAAGGCCTTTGGAGTAATCATTAATGAGAAATCTATCTTGTTGGGAGAAATTGTAGGTAGAGGGTTCTTTGTGGAAACTGCAAGATTCCTTCACAGGAAGAGAGATAACCTGTGGATTCTAGAACAAATCTCTACTCTGTTCATTACACCATTGCCCGTGCTTGGCATTGCGTGTCTTAACTTGGGAGTTTTGTTTTCTCAGAAAATGTTTGGGAAAAGGTTTTCTGATGGAAGGGAACCAACGGGTAGACAGAAAGCCCCTGTCGGGTGCCTGATGGTCACTCTTAGGGACAAAAGGGGAATCCTCATCTTTTTATCATGATCATTTAACAGAAAGAATATTAAAGATTAATACTCTTAATTTATTGTCTAGAGAAACATTCTTGTCATATACGGGGTGATAAATAGTTCAAAGATCAAGACTGAGAAGTGAGAAGACTGAAGCTCACTTTATAGTTCTCCTAGTCTGCACCCAGCACAGATACACTTGAGTTCTGTATGGGGGAAGGGACCTCACCCTGAGCATCTTTCCCTTAAGAAGACAGTCAGACTTGCCTAGACCTAGCTGTGTTAGCTAGACTCCCCCTCAGGTTCTCTGTTACTACCTGGATTACCCAAGCAGGTAACAACATTCCAGCCTGAATCTAGTATACTCCTTTGTACCAGTACAAAAAAAAAAAAATCTAAATTGCACTAACATGTGTTTGGTGGCCATTCTTCCACTGCACTTAGTTGATCCACAAAATTTCTTAACTGAGGAGATAGAGGCAATCAGAATTAGGAAGGGCTAAAGGGCTTTCTATTATGTATATCTGAATTATCTTCTTACCTGTCAGATTCCCAACAATCTAGACGGCCACGTACAGTTTTCCCAGTCAGGAAGAGGGAATAACAAAGAAAAGAAATACTTATCTTCTTTGGCATAAACTCCTTTGAAATTCTGAAATATAGCTGCCACTCAACAAAGCTGAAATAATGACAGAGAAAATGACTCTAGACATCAGAAACATCCCAAAGAATGTTTTGTTTCCAGTTGACTAATTTAGGGACAGTTTGATCCAAACCATTGGTGATGACAAAAGCGAAGAATACATGGCTACGTTTACCGTAACATTTCCAAGGATTCCTAGTGCCTGTTCTGTTGAATATAATGCCAAATAAACAACAACTCTAATAGATAGACCCCTAGTATCAATTATTAGCCCTGTCAATCAGAGCCTGAAAGCCTGCTACAATGGGCCTGACAGCACTGGCTATTATGATTGTCTCCACAATGTTAGAAATATGTAAATGAAGACACTTCAAGAAGATTTTTGACACAACAGGTTTAGCAGATAGGGCTTCATTATGTCAGTCAGGGGAATTCAGTGTTGAGGGAGCTTGAATGGACAACCTACAAGGAGAGCTTGAAGTAAATCTGAGCAGTTGTTTTTTAAAGCTTCGGCACAAACTGGAGGGAACCCAAGCTTTTATGACCCTAAGATTATTTCTTTCAGGTAGTCTGTATCTACAACTTAATATCAAGTGAAAAAAAAATCCATTTTAGACTTTCTGGATTTCAAGGGTATGTTTTAGAAGCTCTGGTTTTTGATTTCCTATATATTAACTGCTATGTTATTGAAATGTCTCTTTCCCCAAACTAATATAAATTAACATTAGAGATGCCTGGTAGCCAGTCTGCAAAGACAGCTCCCTGACCAACCGCGCCTCCCAGAACAGAGGCCCTGTGAGCTCACCTCTAGGCAGAAGTGGATCAACCAACGGCTTCTCAGCTTTCTGGCAAACAGAACATAGTGGAGATATTGTCCCAGATTAGGAGAGGTCTCACCACCTCTGCCTGGCTCTTCTGGAAGCCCCTCCTCCCTCAGGAAGAGGTCAGCTGCTATGCAAGAGACCTCCACATAAGGGCTTCACCAAAGGGGGAGATACCAAGCCATTCTCACTGAGAGACTAGATACCAAGCCGCAACTCTTGTGCTCCCAGCCCAGCAAGGCCTTGTGAAGACTCCAGCCCTAGGCTCTGACTGCAGCTAAAGGCAGAAGTCCAGGTGAGACATGAGCTAAAGCCGTCAAATCATAGGACTGTGCAAATGACGTAGTTAAGAATGATGCATTTCACTATATCCTAAAAAGTATGAATCCTGGAAGAATTCTTATACATTCCATGAAGAGAGACAGAAGGACAGACGAGGTAGCAGCCCCTTAGCCTAAACAAGACAAACAGGCCAGCGGGTGAGCTAATGAGGGCCACGCCCAACTTCCATGCACAGAAAGAGAAATAAGTTGCCCCTCCAATCTCTTAGAGTTGTTCCTTAGAGATCAGAATATATTCTAAAATAGTAGCAGCGTGAGCACTGAAGATGGAAGGGGAATAAGCCCCAGTGGCCCTGGGGTTGCCGCTCATATTGCCCCTTGTTTAAAGAAGTCTTGTACCGCTCAGACATCATATGGCTTCACCCACACAGGACCACTTACCTGCAGAGGCCTGTGGGAACTGGTCAATTTATAAGGTGGAAAATCACGTCCATGCAGTTACATGGACAAGCAGGATGCGTAGGATGCATGCACACTGGGACGCATGCACAGATCCACCTCATGTACACACAGATGTCCCTGGGTGTGATTTAGTTGTTTCTTTCTTGCCTTCTATTCTCCTTTTTGCTTTTTCCAAATGGAGAGAGTTCACATATATTTTGTTAACAGCTTCTGTGTAATAGGGTAGCTGGAGACGCTGATGGCTCTGGCCCAAATCTAGAGCAGCCCCATTGTGGTAACAACTCCTTTGGTGCCCATCCTTCTGCTTTGCCTGAAACCTGACTCGTGCCTCAGTTGACTGGAAACAGCGTCTCTCCGACACCGGAGGCCTGGGTTAATAGTCATCGCTCCTGAGCATCAATTAGACCCAAATAAACCTCAATCGGCGAGGAGCTTGACTTTATGTGAGCACACATCAGCCCACCTCACATCTTGGGAAACTTTAAAAGTTACATAGTAATTAGGAAGAGATGACAGAACACATGTAACAAACAGGGAGATAAGAAGGGAAGGGGGATGGGAGAAGGTGACCACCCAGGGCTCCTTTACAGTCCTGGTAAGAGAAGGCATAGTTTACACTCTTAGGAAATAAGAAACCTCTATCACATCAGATATATACATTCACTGTCAGGGATATCCATAGGTATGCAAGGCAAGTGGGTCGGTCACACCATGGGACAATCGACAGACGTATAATCATTAACGGTTGACGAAAGTGTGACCAAATTAAACTGATCTTCTGATATAATCACATTAAATAGACAATTACTCCTACGGCTTACTTTGATTTCTATTAAATAGTGAGGTGCTCACAGACTTTCTAAATATATCAAATTCCCTAACTCTTCATACTGTGTGAGCTTTTAATATTCTAATACGTATGTTTAAAAACTAACAAGATTTTCTCAAACATCACCAGGAAAAACGCGAATGGGAAGTTTCTAGAATATCTCAACTTAGTTTATAAGTGGGTCATTCATGAGACAAGTCAAAGTTTATTTTCCTTTAAGCAATTTCCTTTTATAGTGGCCAAGGCCACCTGAATGAAGGTATCCATTGAAGACAGAGTGAAGACTCAGGTCCATGATAGCACTCCCAAGCTGACCCCACAGTGCGAGGATTCACTCGACGTATTTCTCCCCATATGGTGAAAAATCACTATGAAATTGCAGATAAGAAACTTTACATGACCAAGAAGTTTCTTACTTTTGACCGCCACACAGCTTACCCCATATCATACGAGGAAATACGTGAAAGCTCAGCAAATGATCCATAATTAAGTACTTCTGAAATTAATGAGTCAACATGGAACATATTTAGATGAATAAAAGTATTTCATAATCATTCCCTGAATCCTGTCAGGTCAAACCGATCACTCACTGAGGATGGGACTGTAGCCCTCACAGACCAAGGCTTCCTGTCCCCTCCTGCTGACCTGATGCCAGGTATCTCTAAAACTCCTTTGAGAAACCTCAGGAGCAATCAGAAATGCTTTAGGATGAGAAATCAGCAGGTGGCACCCTCCATCCGTTCTGATCCACATTTCAGGGGCAGAGCATTAGAAGTTACTGCCTCCAGGGAGAAGGCAGAAGAGGGTGGAGCAAGGGTCATCCTTTCTGTGTGAGGAAAGTACCAAATTCATCCTGAAGCTACCAGGAGAGGAGAAGGACCCCAACTGTCTGTTAACTATGATGTACTGTCGTCTCATCAGACTCTGAATTGTTACAGAAAGTTGACAATCAGGGTAAAAGACCTGTTCTACACAGAAGAAACGGACCTGTTTTGTGCATGGCAAACACTGCTTCCCTTTCGAGTCCAAACCTTCTCCAGGTACAGTGACGCGCGGCCCTTATAGAGAAGTTGAGTCCCATATAACTCCAGTCCAGTTGGGGACATGAATTAGGTTTGCTAGCTTTCTAGAAGGATGAGGGAGGGGGATCCTGATGTTCCCTTGGGGAGTGACCCTTAGAGCCAGAGGCCCTTCGATAACATGGACAGGGTTGAATTTGTGCCATATGAACTTCTCCATATTTCTGTGTAGATTTCAAGATTTTTCATGGGGAAAAAAGAAAAAGAGGTACAGAGGCCAAGCCCTGCCCCAGAGGCCAAATCAGCCTAAGAATGTTTAAATCAGTCCATTTGCAGTGAAGAAGAGAACATCTTACCAGTCAAAGGAAGTAGATTCTACAGCACCTGTGTGCTCACGCTGCCACGGGTTTCCTGGTCCCTAGGTAACGCTGCTTGAGGTGTGATACAAATATGTTATCTGATCATGTCTACTTTATGGAGTGAAAGGGTCCTAGGAAAGACTCTCCTTGCAGGTCTGTGCCTCTGGATTCCTCTGCATCTTGCCCCAGGTGAGGTACCCATGGGCTGAGAAGAAAAGCCCATCTGATGTAGCAAAGTTCAACAAATAAAAGACCGTTTGGGGAAAGCGTAGGGTTTGGGGTGTGAGCCAACATTTTATTGTTGATTTTAATCCATAAAATATAATGACTACTATAATAAATTAGAATTCCATAATTTGGGTATTTTTATAGACTGCTGAGACCACTTATGAGTCCTCTTTTGGCGCCTAATAGTACAGAGAATCAAGAATGTCAGTGTTCTAAGTAGCCCAACAAGACACAAAGCATTGGGCTAGACCAGTTTTTAAAATGCTTGTCTAGCATGTATGAAGCCCTGGATTTGAACTCCATACCAGCATAAAACTGGGTAGGTATGTGTGGTGGTCCCCACCTGCAATCCCAGTTCTTAGAGGTAGGAGTCAGGAAGATAAAGGTCACCCTTGACTGTATAGAAAGTTCATAGGTAGCCTGAGCTATACGAGCTCCTATAATCTGATTTTTTTTCCCATTTTCAAATAAGACAAGAGAAATGGGCAACACCTTCTGAGATGATAACTTCCGTGCCTTTGAAAGTTTAGGAACATGGCTTGGAAGAACTGAGGTGATATCCCTGGGCATGAGGCACTGATTCTGCAGGATGGGGTAAGACGAGCCAGAAGCCTGGCTTAATCTCAATCTCTCTGGATCAGAAAGCCCCAGAAAGGTCTGCATTCTGTAGGAGCCACCTTTAATCTGGAGTCATCCCACAGACTCCCTACTCCTGAGCATGATGGCTGAGAACCAATGGGAGGACAAGGTCCGAAGCACTCTGCTCACCCAGGATGGGAATCTGGCCAACTCGCCAGAAAATGTCCTGAATCCTCCTGAAACCAGCCGCAGCCAGTCCCACTACATGGGGACAAAGCAAGGGAAATGGCTGCCTCCTCAAGACTTTAAATTCTAGTGTGTGACAAGAGCATCTGGAATTGAGTCATCAGGGAGCCTCAACCTGAAGCAAAGCCAGGATGTTTGCCTTATTCACTAGAGAGTCACGGTATACCTTAAACTATGTTTGACCACACAGAAAAAGAAAAGGTAGTCTTTGGGAGAGTCATTTCAATTTAAAAAGAAAGTAGGAAAGTCTACATTAACTTGCTTGGACTCACAAGTGGATTCTTAGAACTACCAATTATTTTATTCATTATACAATTTCAAATAACTTTTAAAATTTATATTCACTGTGTTTTTTAACAGAAACTATGTGGTGTTGAGAACCACAGACTATTGTTTCCCTTAAGTACTTGGGGGGAGGGGATTTGGAGGTAAAACTGCTGGCTTTGTATGGTGAGGTCATGACCTTCGGAGTTTATCTCTTTCATCTTCTCACTCTCCTGAGACCTCTAAGTTACAGAGAAATCAAGCCCCTAAGCCTGGGACAGACACAACTCAGCATTGTGAGAAGCTAGGTCTCTCCTTCCCTAGGCCTCTCCTCATTCTCTCTCTCTCTCTCTCTCTCTCTCTCTCTCTCTCTCTCTCTCTCCCCCTCTAAACAAAACAGATCTGAACTGAGCCAAGGAAACAAAAATGTATTGTTCCTCACAGATGGAAGCGAGTGTCGCCTAGGTAACCGGATTAATCTCTTTCTCTCCCCTTCCTCTCTTGTAGCGCGGTAATCGGTGGGCTCTTTTCACAGAAAAGCCGGCCTCAAAGCTGGGGCTCTAACTAGGTTCCTAATTAGCTGCAATTTACAATGAAGACAACATGATGAGATAATAGAAATTTGCAAAATAATGACATACCTCAGCAAAATATTCCTCCTCCTAAGAACCATTTTTATACAAAAACAATGAAGAGGGCCCTTCTGAAGCAAAGCTGGAAAATGGTGGTGTATTATACGACACAGAACATTATTGTTCGCCTCTTGTTCCCCCAATCAACAGCTTATTGTTTGCCATCTTAAATAAAAATGACTCAAATACAGGCCACATAATGATCTCCATTGCGCTAATACACTGTATATACCGAGTCGTCAGAAATGCCGGGGAGCCAACGCCAGCGGGACAGTAAAGTAGCAGGCTTGGGAAGGTCATTTACAATACAATGCAATACACATTATTACTGCTCTTAATCACACATATCTTCCTGATTCCTGTCAGAAGAAAACTCTGACATTAAAAAAAAGAGAGAGAGAGAGGCACCCCAAAAGGGAGACTGCTAGTAATGAATTATGATAGATCACATTTGTTTTCTTGTGGTGTTTAGCTCAAATGAAGCAGCCTCTAGACTGTTAGCCAACAGCATTTTCTCCTGTGACATCAAAGACTCCCATTCAATGGAGGCAGAAAAGAAATCACAGTGACACAGCTCAGGGGGAGGAGCTCCTAGGAAATGACAGACCATTAGTGGTAATCTCTACCTTATGTCCAAAAGAGCAGAGCTGTAAGGAGAAAGGCCAAGGCTGCACCATCAGCAGTGTCTCCATGAGGGTCCTCGGCACAGCAGCTGAGCCAGGCACAGTGGCCTGGTGGACCTGCAGTGGGAAATATGTAAGATTGTGCTCTCTCCAGGAGCAATCTGTCACTAGTGACAGGAGGGGCAGCCCCCAGTGGATGGTGTGAATCGAAACCACTGTGTCTTCTGCCACATGGAATCCAAATAATTAAAGAGAATCCCAAGCCATGGTGTGCATCCGAAAACTCATTCATAAATGGCCACAGATTGTCTAATCAGTGTGGGAAGAGACACAACTGAACATGATAAAGTAAGTCTACATTTGCTTATGGACTCCGGAGTCTGAAGTGTACAGCTGCATATACTTGAGAACCAATGGCCCCGACTTCCCCATAAATAACTGCTGACTACAAACCAATTGGCCAGGGACAGAAAACACATTAATCCCTTGGTCATTTGGCCGCGAGCAACAAGACAACTCGATCCCCTCACAGAATAATCAGAAGGTAACAAGTGGCACAGATTAGAGATGGTGCCAAATGGGCTCTAATGACATTGGAGGAGAATTCGTTGTATTTGGTAGTAACATTTGCAGAAATGGAAAGGAAGGAGAGAAAAAGCAGGTGGACCATCTGGGTGTATCACAGCCCCCAAAGCTTGGCATGGGCCTTTTGGAAACGTGGGGTTGTGTAGAACCATCAACCTTTCCAAAGATTGGAAAAGAGCAAAAGAATCCAAGCCAGGAGAGAAAGACAGCAAAGCCATGTGACCTGCCTCAAAAAGCCAAGGGTATTTGCTCATAAATAATTGGGTTTCTGCTTCTAGATTTTCCACGGATTTGACATTTACAGTAACATGGGAATCTCCTCACCAAACACGGGTTCCTTGAGTTTTGTGTAATCCTTACAAGAAATGTTCTCATCCTATAACTCACTAGATGACTCAATAAAATCATCTTGACGGAAATAACAAAAATGTGTTGAAGGGCGAGATGAGTAGGCACTGTGGTGGAAAGACTGTATGACTTCGAGATGTGATCTGGCCTTTCCAGGTTTCTGTTTCAATAATCCAGTTTACCTTTTTGTTTGTCTTAGAAGTTACTCAGAGCAAGGTATCAGGAATATTGACCATTTTTTTGCCAGAAGCCCCATCCTGACTCAACTGCATAGTCTATCTCTTCTGCTAATCCACACCCTGGACAGCTGAACACAGCTGGGAACCTCTGCCCCACCCATGCCCCAGCTGCCAGCACTACCCAGGAGCCCCTGTGGTCCTTTCTCCCTCTGGCAGCACCAGATAATCACTGCTTTCTTTTGCCAGCACCCCTACCACTTTCAGATGCCTTCCCTCCTTCCTCCTGCATCTGCTCACATCTTAAGCAGTCTTCTCTGCCACACCCCTGCAGGGCCAGAGGACATGCCTCCATCTCTGCCTGGAGCTAACTCTCCAATAACTGGTAGGATCCCTCTGATCTGATCTGATGAACTCAGGACTTCGCCTCATCATTTCCTGCCCCACAGCTCCTGTTTATTAGCCCGAACACGCATGCTCAAACCTTTCTGTTCCTGTCAATCTTCCATCCTGCCGCCATTTCTCGGTACCTACCCCACCTGCTTTTTTTTTTTTTTTCCTCACATATTTCTTTAGTACATTCTCACTGGTTATCTCTCTCTCTCTCTCTCTCTCTCTCTCTCTCTCTCTCTCTCTCTCTCTCTCACACACACACACACACACACACACACACACACACTTACACACACTACAAACTCAAAAGCAGCCTCCCTCCATGTTTGATGCTCCCCAATTTTGATTGTCCTATTGATGCCCTGATCAACAAAGAAATGAAAGTACTGTAGGAACGAGAGCCACACAGTCAGCACGCCTGTCACATCAGATTCTAGCTCCTAACTGCAATGGAAGTACCAGAGCAAGATACATTCAGAAGTAGGAGGGAGCTTTGCTTTCTCCTGGAACCTTGCCACCATTAGAAAGGAAAATTGAACATTGGCGTCACATGATAATTTAACTAAAGAGCTATTACCTGACCTGTGGCCTCCTGACTCCCTGTTCGGGACCTTATCCTCAGTAGAAGTCCCTCTTTTGTGAATGATTCTGACAGATCCAAAAATTTGGCTGTGGGATTTCACTTCCTAGAAATGTCAGGGAAGCTATTCTTATGAAGACTCATCAACACATTGTGAACAAGGATGACACCAAAAACATGCTAATGTAGACAAGGCAAATCTCATAGGCCCCAACCACAGACAAAAAACTACAAGCAACTAAGAAATGCTGAGAGGAAGAGGAAGACTTTCCTTCAGGGAGGAGTCCATAGATTTGTTATCCAAGTGGTTATCCTTGAAATTATAGACTCAAGCAACTTCACATGGATTAAAGCAGATCGTGTTTACAGACATAGGAGTACATATACATGTACATATTTGACCCTCTACCCACGCACACACATAAACCAACTAAAGAAATACAGGCCGTGAATCCGAGAGCAAAGCTGGTATAGAGGAAGGGATAGAGAGAAGAAATGGGAGAAAATGATATAATTGTATTTTAATTTCAAAAAATAAAAGGACAACAATTCACATAATTGGACATTTAACAACTAGGACAGGAAACCCGTCTGAAGCATAACAGTGGCTGTAAATAAGCGCTTGCCATCTTCGAGTCTATGGATAATATAGCAATTGTCTACCCGTTAGAGTCTAGAAGGTAAGTCAGGCAGAAAAGCAAACAAATCACCAAACCTTGACCTTGAAATGGGTGTGTAAGTATGGCAGACAAAAGTTATCCTCCAGTTCGCTTGGCCCAGCATCTTGCTGCTTGTTTATTATTTATTTATCTGACTATGTATATTAGGCTCTACATCTCTGTCTAAACCTAAACTTGCACATGAAGTAAAGACTCAGTTTCTTCTAAGCTTTTGGGCATCTGAGGAGAAGATGCACTCCACAACTTCACTGCAAAGTTCTTCTGAAGTCTGTCCAGTGTCTCCCTTGACTAAGCTTTTGCTTGAGAGCCCTGTACATTGGAATATGAGTTCAGAGAACATTATTTGATCTAGATCTGAACATAGCCTTCCTAAAATGTGAGAAGCAGTTGAGGGAGAAAGCAATTCAAAACCTATTCCAGAAAGTTCTTCCTGGAAGCTCTCACAGGTGGATAGGCCAGACTCTTCAGTGATCCTTCAGAAGGCAAGTCCCTTGGGACAAAGTAGAAGATACAACAGTGTAGTCACAGGCCCTAGATTCACACATGCCTTAGTTAGTTCTTAATGACTTGAGTAATCAATGATGAAAAACCTTATCAAAGGCTTCAGAATGCAGAAGAGCTTTGACATAGGACCCAACATTCACCAAACTTTCAGGCTCCATGAAAACATGAGGTGTACTTTAATAAGCAATGAAATTGTAGCTTGAACAATTGGTGGGAACTAATCCTAACCCGAGTTTCCTCTGCCCCCAAAATCAAAACAAGCAGCAGCCACAGAGGTCTTCCCTAGCCTGGCCTCAATGCTCAGCCAGTGCTTCTTATTTAAAGGAAGAAAACAATTAAGTAAAACCTTGAAGTAATCTGTGTCTGCCTGCTTGGCCTCTTCATCCCTCGATGTGTGGTTAGTAAGTGTGGCAATCAGGGCGAAGGCCTGCTATCATTCGGCCTTAATTAAAAAAGACACAGGCAGCGGAGCCGTGAATTAGAAACATAGTATGCACTACCCCTGATTAATTCGAGGCTCATGTTGGATTAATAATTCCAAACAAAGAACAAAAGGAAATTGTTATTCGAATTACAGCCCTCCCAGGCCAGACAAAGGTCAAATAACAGGATTTCAATTTCATCCGGAGCTGCTTAATCAACTCCCTCGGAAGGAAGACCATATGTAGCTCTGAGGGTCATCATTGTATTCCTCTTGTCGCTGGACCTGAGAGGCGCACAGTCATCCTCTCAGGCCATTCTCAATTGCTTCTCTTCTTTCCCCTCCAACATGACAAAAGCGTTATTATTACCAGGGATTAAAGAAGATGAGATCTGCCCTGCAGAAAACAGCCCAACAACTGCTGGCTTATGGTGTGCGCTGGACACCACTGGCACCAAGCCCACAGACCTTGCTCTCTGTCCTGAGAAGAATCTGCGAGCAGTGACAGAGTAGGGACCCACCCAGTGATGTCACAAGATCTTTGGGAAGGTTGATAAGATGGTGATGATCGAGATCCATATCTGCCTGTGAAAGGGGAGTTCATGGAGGGTACAGTCCATCAGATTTCTGCTTTCAAAACACAAGACTGCCTGCATGGCCATGTAAGATGCTTTGCATTGAAGATTCATGCTTCCCGAGATCGTAGGGTCACCCATTCCTTCCCAAGAAGCTCCATTTTCTTCTACCTTAGGGCTTTCTTCTCTTTCTAAGCCCCAAGTGCTGATGTAGCCCGGGAATAGGAGAGTCTCTCTAGCAGGTAAGATACAAATGTCTGGACACCATGGAGACTTACAATGACACAAAAACACTCTTCATCCTGCCAACGCTGAAATGCTACTACCAACTGCACATTCTGAGAACCATGGCAGCCCCACCCTCCGCAGTGAGGCCCGTGTGTCCTAAATGACATTCCAGTCATTCCGGAAGCTCTTCAAAGCAAAACAGAAACAAAAACAAACAAACGAAAAAACAAAAATCAAAAAAAACAAAAACAAAAAACAGTTCGGAGATTTCAATGTGAAAATTCTAAGACGTGTTTTTCCCCCTCCTGGAGTCCTTACTAGTGTCTTAATGCAACGGTGATAAGTGTTACTTATGTCTGGGGTGACTCATTGGAGTGCTTAATGGAGTGTCGCATACCAACGGGGTTCCAGACACCAGTGAGCACGGACTGCTAGATATACACCATCCAAACTGATAAACTGTATTTCAGCCCCAGATGTCTCCATACCACACAAGAAAATCAGCCACTTTCAAAGGGTCTCCACTTAGTCACAGGAACTTACTCTGGGAAATCCCACGGTGCCTTTTCATGTTGAATTCATTCATTCGGGGAAATTGGTGCTATTTATCCATCCATTTATCTTGTTGTAAACAGGCATTCACTGAGGGCCTACTTGTGTGGTGCACAGATCAAGTCACTAGTGATCCAAGGTTGACTGAAAGGTGACAGCATTCTTGTGGTTGGTGTAGTTCAGGCTTAGATACAGAAAGCAATCACAAGATGCATGGCTCTGTGAGATTCTATCACCATTAATAAAACATGCCCTGACCTGATACCAAGATTGACCCTTTAGAGAAACTGGGAAGATCACCCAGAGGCAGAAAGGCAGAACTTGAACTTGCTGCAGAGAGCAACACAAGACGGAGAGTCTCTCAGATGTTGAGCATGCGGCAGCAAGAAGACTGTTGAGGAAAGCATGCGACCAGAGATGGCACGTGACTGGGGAGAAAGCAGTTCAAGGTGGGCCAAGAGGGTCACATGGATCATAGGGCAGAGACGAAACTGTGTGAATCATGTTTGAGAGCCTGGTATCACCCAAAACAACGGCTAGGAGCCCTCTGCAGTTCTGTGTGTGGACATGGTCATGATATAATCGAAGCGTGAGCTCATTCTAATTTGACTTCCATTCTACAAAAATCTGTAGTGGTTGTCAGTCAGTTACCATTGTCCTTTCCCAGTACTGGTCACCATGCTTTGAACAGTAGAGAGACACTTTTGCCTTGAGGATTGGCGGGGTTAGTTCAGCTGGTGTCATTGTCCCAAGGGGTCTCGTTTTCTAGAAGTTTGGTGGGAGAGGACCCTCTGAGCGGAGAAGAGCTATATCTTAATGAAAGGTGTTTTCAGATAAGTTAAATGCAGAGACATCTTACTGCCACACTGGGAGGTGGCGGTCACCACCCAAGAGGACCCAGGAGGACCCAATGCCTCTACAACTCCAGTAAGCTTGTGTTCAGAACTAGCATGTGACTACTCTGTGGACGAAGTGAATTCTCAAAGGGCAATAGTGATACTTGCCTCCTGAAACACTCAGAGAGCATTTCCAAGTCAAATCCCTGTCTGACACAAAGACTGTGAGGCTTCAACGTCACATGGATTCTAACGAGTTACAAGTGTGAATTTCAGTGCTCAGGTAGCTTCATGGGTGCTAGGGTTCCCTACACAACAGGCAGCTGTCTGAGATAAACACACTCTCAGGAAACATCGTTAGTCATTTGCCCCATGACTGCTCTTGGATGGCTATTCAGAGTTTTTTTTAAAGCTGCTACATTTCTCCTTTGAATGTAGTATTTACTTAATCTGTGTATTTAAGGCAAACTTCAGAAAATGCATGAAAGTTTAACCAAAGTCCAGATTTTAAAAACATGCACTGTTACTACACACACACACACACACACACACACACAGAGAGAGAGAGAGAGAGAGAGAGAGAGAGAGAGAGAGAGAGAGAGAGAGAGAGAGAGACTAAGGCTTATGGAGTCTAACTAGGATAAGAAATATTTATCTTCTTGCAAAACTTACTGTCTTAACTTTGTTTGCAAATTATATGCAATAAAATAAACAGGAACATTAAATACCCTACTAAAATTTACCAAGGTTATATACATGGAAGAAGTTGAAATCATTTCAAATATTTTCCTCGAAAATGTCATGGAACATTTATAAAATAACTCTATTAGTCAAAACATCAACTGTAGCTGGGTGTGGTGGCACACACCTTCAATCCCAGCACTTGAGAGGCAGATGCAAGTGGATTCAGTGAGTTCTGGATGTTGTGGGTTTTCTCCACAGTTCTAGGCCAGCTAAGGTCATATAGTGAGATAAACCTCACAAGTGTCAGCTGGGAGTGGTGGCCTACAGGTCATTCTCAGCTCTTAGGGAGCAGCAGGAGGGGATCACCAAACAGGATGTCAAGGCCAGCCTAAACTACATAGCATGAACTTGTCACAAACCCATAAGCAAATACAAATGTGTGTGTGTATGTATGTATGTATGTATGCATGTATGTATGTATGTGTATGTCTAGGTGTATGTAAGCATGTGTGTGTGTGTGTCTGTCTGTCTATGTATATGTATGTGGGTGTGTCTGTGTATGTGTACATGTGTGTATGGGTGTCTATGTGTGCATGTGTGGGTATGTGAGTGTGTATGTATATGTTTGTATATGTGTGTATGTCTGTGTGTATATCTGTGTGTACATGTGTATGTGTTTATGTGTGTATGTGTGAGTATGGGTGTATGTGTGTGCATGTCCGTATGTATGACTGTGTGTGCATGTGTGCACATGTGAGTGTGTATGTGTATATGTTTGTATGTGTGAGTGTGTATATATCTGTGTGTATGTCTGTGTGTATGTGTGTATGTTTGTGTGTATATGTGTGTGTGAGTGTGTATATATATATGTGTGAGCATATATGTGTGTAAGTTTTCTTCTCTAAGATACTTTAGGAAAATCATGGATTGTAACTAAATAGAAAACTAGGGAAAAGAATGCGACTTTGCTCAGGGCCAGGCTGGGGAAGCCTGGCTTAGATCTTGGGAGGATGCTAACTTAGCCAGGATTGTTAAATTGGGCACCTAGTCTTCTCTGCAACCCCTGCAATGGAGCCAATGGCATCTCACCACTTAAAAGACATAGCAGTCATTGAAAGAACAATCTTGTCACTGGAGACACACATCAGGCCACATGACATGGTCAGTACTAAGACCACAAGAACAAGAAAACACGTTCATAGCTAAACCTTTAAAGGTTCACTTTAAAGCCAGGCCATTATAGTTATAAACCTATTTGATAGCACAGATTTCCAAGGGACATCTCAAAGTTGTTTCTGATAAACTACTTGGCCATGCCCAGTGCACCAAAACTCTTCATGAATAAAGTGGGTAGGTGGCGATCAGTGAACTCTTTCTTTTACAAATTTAATTTCTTCAAACCCCTTTTCCCTTGGCTTCTGCGATCCTCTCTTTCTCGTCTGGCTCACGGGGGACTAACCTGCTCTAAAGTCCTTTTCTGCGACATTTAGGCATGGAATCTGCCTTTAACTTCCCATTGGCTGTGCTCTGTCCCTGGACCACTGAGGAGAGTTAGGCAGATGACTCCCGCTTCCAGTCTTGCTTCCCCCAAGTGAATTCGCTACCCTATAAATCTAGGTTAAGACTCCCCTCAGACCATAAGCAGAAGCTTAATAGATAATAACACTCTTTATATATCTGTAGATTCTTGCCCACACTGGAGCCTGCAACTCCACAGCTCCATAACTCTCAGCTGGGCCTTCTTGCTGCTCTGGTATCTCCTTGATTTCTTCCTGTTTTCCTGTAGTCCTAAACCTGATACCATAACATTCTGTGATGCCTAAGACTTCATCAGTGAGGGGGACTTAATTAACTGCTTGATGCTGATGTTTTCATCTTAAGTCTCTGTACCAGCAAACTTGTGCAATATGGCCACAATAATCATATTTTTATTTTATTAGCACCTATTGGTTGTACATGGCACCAGATCTGGTAAAGACATTCATGGAAGCAGATCATGAACGTTGAGCTTACTGCCTTTTTACCCTCTACCCCTCCCTTTTCCCTCCAAAGAGTCTCCTTCATTACCCTGGTCCATTTTCTATCTTCATGTCATATGTATACACATGATTTCACATATAGATAGATAGGTAGATAGATAGATATAGATATAGATAATCTAGGATATACAAATAAAAGGAAATATCTGATATTTGTGTTTGAAGGACTGATTTAATTTATGTAATGTCATACTTATAGTTCTCATTAAATATCTATATTTTCCTCAGGAAATAAAGGCAAGAACGTCATAAGTTCCAAGCCATTCGAGGCTACACAGTGAACTCAAGGCCTGCCTGAGATACATGAGACACTGTTTTGAGAAGATAGTTCATACTTTTCCTGTACTGTGAAGATCTTTCAGGGCTGGCAGTTGTACTTGCTCTGCTTACCATGGGGAGCCCAGCACTAAACCCAGTGCTTGGAAGTGGCAGACATGTCTGAGTGGATACCACCTGATAACAAGAGTAGTCATGTGCCAAGTAGGTAAATCAGATGTTAAACTAAGAACTGAGCAGTGTAAAAAGAGAGAGGCATCTCCCTTCAACCACTTACTGTACAACTGACAGATTGACTTAGAACTTAAATGGCAGACTCTGAGAAGTTGCTACAATCCCTGGATTAGTCCAGAACAATAACCAAGAGATCTGCTATATTAAATCATGACAATAAAAGTTAAATCTCCCCCATCTTTTGCTGGATTACATGTAGAACCCAGATCAGAGTGCCTTATGTGAATAATAATGACTATAGACTAATGCCCGGATCACATTGAAATGAGGAAGCATTTGTAAGTTCTTTTGGATGACATCATTACAATTTCAGCCACACTAATTAGCAGCAGAAATCAACTTCATGTTATTCAATGGGATTTGAATATGTCTGATATCTATCACTAAAACAAGTAAGGGAAAGGACACCCCACACAGAGACAAGAACGTTTAGTGTCTCAGTCTATGTATCAGTTGATATTATGTAGAAGTAAAATCAATTCTATTTAAAAATAAATAACCACATTTATTTTTGTGAGTGACAATGATGTCTAGCTGCTCTTATATAAGGGAGATACAAGGGGGAAAATCAAAGTATGCTTTCCCCCCGCAGAGTGCTGGGATTCTTAATTGAAGATTTATGCTGTTTATTATTGATTATATTGCTCACTGACTGATCATAATGCCTTTAAAACCAACAGAAAGCCTCATCGGCTTCGTAACACATTTAGTGTAACTTAATGGAATATTTACTCAGAGCCAAGGATCCTCAGATACTTTTTCTGTTTTTAAATAAAGCTGTATTTGAACCTAATTTTTGCCTTATTAGTGCATACTTCTTGAATTGAGTGGAGCTAACTGCATTTATTTTTTTAAATGTTCATCATTGTCTTCTAATATCCCGTTTTAATGCTCCTATGCTTTTAAAGTCTTAAATAAAGAAGAAAATGCAGAGGGACCTTAGAATTCAGGATATACCAGCTGAGAATTGTCTTCTTTTCAAAGGAAGAAGAAGACAATCAGTTGTGCGTATTTTGCTCTAGTAGAGTTGGCTAATTCTATTTAATTAAATACGTGAGAGCAAATTTCATCCTCTAGGACCTTTGCATGACTCTTCCCTTTTCTCTGTTTGACTTTAGGGAACTGACATGGCGGGTCACACCATCTAAGCTTTTAATGTTCACACTGTTTCTTCCTTTCCTTTCTGTTTTAATATCAGAAGTTTCCAAGTTGGGGTCTACAAACTGGAAGCCAATTTTTAAAAATTGATTATTTGGAAATTTCACATGTACACCTTGATAACCTTCTCTTTCCTGTCTTCCCAGGTCCCCCCCCCCATAACCCTTGTAATTTCCCCTAAAACAGAAGAAGAAGAAATAAAACCCACCAAGCCCAATTTATGTTGCCCATATACTCAACAGAGCATGGCCAAACCCCTTCGGCCAGCCCCTGAAAGAAAACTAAGTCCTTCCACCGCAGCCAGAAGCCATCAATTGTGGAACGCTAACTTCAGCATCTTTTTCACAATTTTTAAGAGTTTTCTTCAATCGCTTCTTGTCTAGACTGTTTCTTTGGAAGGGGGCATTTACAGGAGTCTTCTATGTCTCTCATTCTTAATTGAGAGTCTGAAGTCATCAACACTACTACAAAAGAAGCTTCCTTGCCCTTTGTAAGCAGGGGCAGCACAAACCATGGACTTACGCGTGGTTTCTGGGTACAGCATAGGCCATAGACATCAATATGGCTTCAGGTAGCCACACAGACGATGGACATCCTCATGGCCCCTTGACACAGCAGGGCCATGAAAACCAACATGCTCCCTGGCAGGAGAACAAACCACAAACATCAACATGGCCTTAGGTGGCAGCCAGGCCATTCACATCAACTTGGAAGCACTGCCCACGGGTATCTACATTTGGAAGTCAGGTGTTGAGAGGTCCTGAATCTTATTTAGAATCCAGAACGATGGTTCAGTCATGAAAACACTTGCTACACTAGTGTAAAGACACAAGCTCAGTCCAAACCATCCGCATAAACATCCTGGCCTGAAATCCCAGCAGTGTTGGGCAGAGGAAGACGATGCCTGCGTTCTTGATTTTCAGTTCTGTGAGAGGCCCTGGCTTGGAAATTAAGGTAGAGGGTGGTTGAAGAAGACACTTGATGAGGTCTCCAGTCCCCCCCCAATCATGTGTATACACATGAAACTGTCTACACACACACACACAAACAGACACACACACAATCATGTGTATACACACGAACCTGTCTACACATACACACACACACACACACACACACACACACGGAGATATACACAGATAAGAATGTCCAAGGATTTTATCAAAATTTAAAATGCTTCTATGACTCCAAAATGTTAAAATCAAAGCAGAGCAAAACAAATTTGGATCTTTCAAGACAATGAGAAATTAATCTCACTATTTCTTCAAAAAGTTTGAAACTTATTTTCGTCACAACGTATGATATTAGCATGTGTGTTTGTTTAATATTTCACCCATGCACAAGTGCTGTTCGGACCATCAGGCGTCAGAGGCCCCCTTCCGTGTCCATCACCGACTTTGACCACATTCAGCCCTTCCATCTGCTTTCGTTCCCTTCCCCCTCACTTTCTAATTTCTTTCCTTCTTTATTTTCTCCTAAGCTCCTTTATGATTCTAAGACAAGAGGAGGCAAAAGAATCATAAGGCATTACTCCAAATATACCCTAGAATTACAAGTGAAATTGCCAGCAGCCTTTGAGAATGATTGGCTATAGAATGAATGATTCTACACATTATTTATTAAATGACATTTTCAAGATTAGTAGAGTCTAAGGTTTGTGAATATTATCTTATTTAAGGGTATGAATATTTTACCTTCATGTAAGTCTGTTACAGTATGGATTCCTGGTGCCTGTACAGTCCAGAAGAGGGCATTGTATGCCTTGCAACTGGAGTTACAGATGGTGAGTGCTAGACATCAAATCCAGGTCCTTGGAGGAGTAGCCAGTGCTCGTCATAACTGCTGAGCCATCTCTCCAGCCCCATTATGTCTAACTTATAAAAAGTACAATGAAATGTACAAGATGATCCCAAAGTGAGTTATTTTTTCTTTTAAGGTATCATCTCAGAGACCAAATGAATAACAGTGTCTAAAGCTCACAGGTTTTCCATGGTAATCCAGTTCATGAGGCCACTTTGAAAGTTTCAATCTGCTACAGCATCAGAAAACTCCATTTGGAGGACCAGAAGCTTCAAAAGCTCCATCTCACGGGCCTTCTGAAATAATCTACATGCAAATTAGAGGCAGTTGAGCATATTATAAGACAGCAATGGAGACTCTTTGGAAACAGAAATTCTTGTGACTTTGTATAATCTCTCAAGAGTTTAGATACTAAATCCTAGCCTGCAGAAAATATAACAATAAATAAAACATATGAATCAGTTAAGTTCCAGAGCCCAGAGTGAGCATTCTTTGCTGATAGTGGAAGTGCCACTGTATGGGGAGCATCTAGTGTCTGGTCTGGCTGGACAAACAGATCACTAACAGGAAGGCACCAATGCTATAGAGAAATCTTCTGTTTTCAATCATGTGGCACTTGTAATCTGAAGACCTTGTTTATGCAGCAAGGGAGATGGCTCAGCCAGAGACGTCTGCTGCACAAGAGCAAGACTGAAGTTCAGATCCCAAAACACACATAAAAGCAGAGTGGGGACGGCAGCCATTTGTAATCCCAACATGTGGGAGTGGAGAGCATCTGACAATCCAGACTAGTATAGATGTTGGGCTCACAAAGAGTCCCTACCTCAGTGTAAAACGGGAAGGGTGGCTCAGGAAAGACTTGATCAATCTCAGACCTTCCCAAAGTAGGTATACACATGAACCTGCACACATATGAGCAGTCACACAAATACATGCATGACACATCCATGCAAATACAAAAATAAAACCAAGTTTCTGTGTGTGTGTGTGTGCGTGCGTGTGTGTGCATGTGTGTGTGCGTGCATGTGTGTGAGTGTGTGCGTGCGTGTGTGTGCATGTGTGTGTGCGTGCATGTGTGTGAGTGTGTGTGTGTGTGTGTGTGTGTGTGTGTGTGTGTGTGTGTTTGCACAGGCCAAAGATTCAATCCAACATATAGTCTTCAACCCCAGTCTGCCTTATTTTCTGAACAGGTCTATAGCAAGCCAGAAGCCCATCCATTCAGCCAGGCTGGTTGCTATTTGGTAAACTCTAGGATCCTCCTGTCTCTACTCTACCTCTGCAGCACCAGTGAAACAGGCCCAAGCCACCACGCCTACCTCCAACATGGAAGATGGGGATTTGGACTCATGTTCTCATGGTTATGTAATGCACACATCACCATCTGCAACATGTACCCTTCCCTGAAGACTGTTTTCTTAGAGGTCACACATACAATTTTTTTAAGCTCAGCCTATGTCTTAAATTAAGACTCTAACTTTGGGTTATCAAATCCCAGATAGTCCTCCTGTGACAACACAGTACATTTTCATTTCCTCTCATAAAGAAAGTGAAACATCTCCACCATTGACAGTCACCAACAAAGTCTCAATGCTTTGAAGAGAACAAAGAGTCCCATTCATAGCCCAGAGCAGGACTGAACTGGAAGGCGGTTCATCTTCCTCAAGTCCCCAGCCACCCGTGTCTCTAACACAATGCACCTGGAAACAAAGGCGGCTTATGAAGCTTTCAAACGGATCTCCTCGCTGCTCTCCTCTGGATGCCTCGCCCTGCTGTCCCTCCTGGCCACACATCTGGTGACCATGTGTGGCGGGCGACACTAATGAAGACTTTCCTGTGCGAGCCGCAATTAGCTCTGACTGCCTGGAAGCTTCTCTGGGTTGTAGCATGGTAAAGGATGGAGATAGCAGACCGGTGTGGGGGGACAAAGGGGACCTCTTTCCCGTCACAAAGCTGAACTTTCTCAGGCCCCTGGGAGTCCTACAACCACTACAGGGAAGGAATGTTTTTTAAGGTGTAAGTTAGTCATCCTATCCTCCAATGAGAATTTACCCGAGTTGATTGAATGCTAACAGGCAAGCAGAGGCTATGCCTTAACCTTGGAACAATGGAGAATTGTTCACCAGCAGCTGCTCCCCCCGGCTGGCCTGTGAGGTACACTTTCCTAACAGTTTATATGCTTTAATACAATAAATTGGTCTGTTTTTCTGTTTGATGGATTGGAGGGCACTGGGGGAGGAAGCGCACTGTACACAATTAGGCCGTCTCGAAAACACATACTTTTGTTTATTCTAGGTCTCTTCCCCCCTCTCAATCAAGTTGCTAATACAACTGTTTTAAGTTTCAACAACCACCATATTAACTGCGGGTCTACACATGAAACAGAAGTGCCGTGACCCAGCGTCTGTCTCCTGACCTTGTCAGCTCAGCCTCCCAAATCCTGCTTTACACGTCTGTCTGAAGGCATGCCCATGTGTTTCCTGTGCATTTTAGTTGCATCATACTCTGACCATTGTATGTGCTCACTCCATATCAGACACCAGTAATAAATGTCCTTGGCAGAATATTTTCAGGAACTCTGAGGGTGAAAGCACAGAGCTTTTCCACTGACACTTCCTTTTATCTCTGTCTACGTTTAGTTTCAACCATTCAAGTCTCAGTATGTGAATTTAGTCAGTAAAAGTTATTGATGATAGCAAACCTAGTTCACAGTTAGATGCTTCAACAGTCTTAATACACAGTTACGTATGGACTCTGACAACAGATACAGAGAGACCATAAGTCAGACAAAGAGAAAACCAGTCTAACTAACTGGTAGCTGGGGCTATTACAGTGTATCCATCAAGACAAACAGCTCCTTATACGAAATAAATATAGAAATAAGAAATCAGCATAGAGAAACACTGTGGGGCCTTTTCCTCCTTTAACAGAAACCAAAATTGATGACATTATGTACAGGAAGTGTGGTCATGAATAAGAGGCAGTAAGTACATTAGCTTAAAAATAAATCATAGCTCGTGGTGTCAACGGGATATAAGGGTGAAGAATCTCTTAATAAGAGAACAAAAAGGGGTCTTGCGTATCATGTATACTTGAAAAGCATTTTGATTCTACACAAAATAATAAAGTGACTATATTCACAGTATTCACAAAATTCATAAAACTCTATTGGTATTTTCCAAACTTCTTCCCCTTAATAATCACAAAATGTGAATGGCTTGCCTGTCCGGTTCCCAGATCTTCAGGTTGCACAAAGCTTAGTCCTGAGCAGCAGATCTTTGCTTCTGGCCCTGGAGACTGCCTGGTGAGTCTCAAACTAAAGCCATCTTCCCAGTGTGGGTGGAGATCCTGTCTATCTGTCTGTCTGCCTATCTGTCTGTCTGTCTATTTTAACCTTTATGTTAGGGATAGACTGGAGATGGGAAGAGTTTACCACACAGAACTCGTTTTTTAAAACGAAAATCCTGAGGGGCTAGAGAGGTAGCCCAGAGAACTTACTGCTTCACAGACCCCTGAGTTGTGGCCCCCAACACACACATACATCACAGCTTTTAACCACCTGGAACTCCAGCTCCAGAGGATCAGATACCCTCTTCTGACCTCCTCATACACTGTACACACATGAAGTATTCTTACATACATGCAAGCAATCTCATATGCAGAAAAATAAATCTTTAAAATTTTAAAGCACACGACTCAGATTCATCTGTTTCAGAATTTCAATATAATTCCAAATTCATCATAAGTTAGTTACAACATAGATTCTTTATTTATAAAGTAATGCCATTTCACTATTAAGTTTTAATTTATTTATGTGAATGGGAAATTAACTTCAGCAATGATGGCAGTTGGGGCTGTGCCAGTTCTTGACTGTCTACTCCTGGGTTTATGGAGGGGTTAGTTCACATATAATTTGTAATTATTGTCAGTAGATATCCTTCCACTACACATACTTAACAATGTGTGGCCTTCCCTGATGTGTCTACTATATTTGACAAAATATTTTAAAACCCCAAGACACGTAAGGGTAATTTTCAAAGTGACTAGGATTTCTGACCCTACCTAACGGACACAAAGGGGAGCCTATATTTATGAGTACAAATAGTCTTTATATGTGAACTTCACATTTTTACTGAGCTGAGAAAGAAGCCACATACAAATACCGCATGGGCAACCTGTGGTCCACTCCTCGCCAACACCAATTTGCTGGCCTTGGTCCTTATCATTCATTCTTCCAGGGCAAAAGAGATAGTTTCTCAATGTGACTCAGACCCAGTTTCACTAAACTATCAAGCCAGTGACATATTATACACATATCTCCATCTTCAATATTTCAGGAAAGCAATGGGAAGTATAAAAAGTAAAGTAATGAAATATCCACGCCGTGGGTAAGGGCGCTGGGGGTCAGCGAATGCTGGTAAACATAGAAAAGGATCTGATGATAAGGACGTTTTATTATCGTAGATGCAGATGTTTAAATGAATGCACACATTCCTCTTCTATCTCTCTTAAGCTCAGCAGGATAACATAAGTCTTCACAGGCATGTTATCAATGTAGAAGCAATAAAAAAGTCACCCTCTCGTGAATTACTATTTACAGGATTTCACAAGAATGGTATTCACACCATCCAAATGAACAGGCTGTCTCTTTGCATTCAAGGGTACCGTGGACACGTCATGGGTTAGCATTAGCCACAGGGAGGAGGGGAAGAGAGAGAGGAAACCATTTTCGAACATTTGAACTCTCTCTGACCCCTGTACGTTATTCAAGTATGCACTTAAGACAATTCAAATAAATAACTCATATACATCCATAGAAAGCAGATATGTAGATGGAAAGAGAGTGGATCCGGATAAAGTGATGGGTTCATGAGCAGAGACAAACCATCTTGAAGTCCATTTCTTGGATAAGCACAAGAAGAAATCCCTTTCAAAAGAATGTTCCATGACTCCAGTCAATAATTCTGGAAGCCAGAGTATGGACTTGCTGTAACCCAGCCATGGCAGGAATTGAGTGGTGTGTGTGTGGGGGGGGGACCTATCCCACATTGGCCTAGCACTTCTCATGGTCACAGTTACTGGTGGAAGACAGTGGTCAAGGAGGCAGACAAATATCAAATGTACAAGACAGAACATGAACGGTTTTATTGAAGTCATGCACAGTGTTCAAAATCTCTATTGTATCACTGTTTCAAAAGCTAAATATCAGATTTATGAAATAGCATCTCACACATACGTATGTGTGCCTTTCTATAGATTCAAATCTGCTCATTATGCTAAAGTGTTCTCTCCCAATACAGCTTAGAGTTCTTCTAGAAAGTTCCATTACTACTCCCACATTTCAGCAGCACCAAGTCTACATGATTTATTTTATCATGTCTGTGTGTGGTACTGTGCCCTGCCTCTCATATGGATGTTAGAAAACAGCATTCAGGATGGGTTCTCCCTTTCCTCTATAGGATCCATAATGCCAAACATATGAGTCGGGCTATTTAACTCCTGAACGATCTATCTCCCTAGCACAGGACTAGCATTCTAATGGTAGCATTGGCAAGACAACTGCAGAAAACCTCAAGTGTGTTGTTGTTATTATTGTTATTGTTGTTGTTTTTAAATAAGAAACATTGACATAGATAGGAACCAAAAATTGAATACATAAATTCTTCATGAATCATGCATGAAAATATATTTAGGTTGTTTTCTGAAACTGTCTGCCATCTCTTGTTCAGAAAACACAGAGAAAGAGAGAGAGAGAGAGAGAGAGAGAGAGAGAGAGAGAGAGAGAGAGAGAGAGAGAAAGGGAGGAAGGTAAAAGGGGAGAAATTGGAAATTTAAAATATGAAAAAATTATTCAGAGTATGTCAGCATGTCAGCATATGGAGAGCTAAAAGAACACTTTCAGGAAAAGAATGCAGCAAGAGATAGCGGAGTGCAGTGTCCCACTCTGTCAACTGTGACTTAGAATCTCCTAGGAGACATATCTTGGACATATCTGCGATGGAAGTTCTAGACTGGGTTAACTGATGGGGAAAGCACCAGTGACTATCGGTGGCTCTATTCTGTAGGGTGGGGTCCCAGACAGAATGGAAAGGAAAGGGTATTCCGATCTGTGGCTTCAGATTCAATTCAACTAACTGTCATGGCTTCTCCTGTGGTAGACAGCCCTCTTGAGGATGGACACTTTCACCCTTGAATGTGTTAGGCATTTCTTCATACAGAGAGGCACATAGTTAATGGGGGGATTGTACAACAGTCTTTTATTCTGCTGGAGACCATGATAGGGAGATCCATGAAAGAAAACTATGCTCCCCAACTCTAGGCAGCCTTGAGGCAGGGCTGTGGTGGTCGACCCTGAACATGAATCCTTCTACTCTTCTATGACCTTCAAGAGCAGAAATAGCGCTGCCTCAGAAAGCAGGGGATAAGAGGGGCCACATGGTTGCCATTCCCAGGGGCCAAAGGAATAGGATTTCAATAGACATGTGGCGTATGACCAAGCATGAAGACCCCCAGACAGTGAAAGGAAAGCTACTTCTTCTGTGGAATAAGTTGGTTGGTTATACAGCCACGGGTGGCCATGGTCTTCAGTTCTATTGACACAGTGGCAAGCTCTACTTCAAAATTGCCAGGGTTGGGGGTTGTTGTGGGTTTTGTTCGTTTTATTGTTGTTGTTGTTATTGTTGTTTCTTTTAAGGTTTAAAAGATCCGGTGAGAATAACATGGTTCTTCCGTCAACATTTCTAACACCTGGGTTCTGTGTACAGATGTTAGCACATCAGGATCCACTGGGTTTCAAAACTGCCTATTGTTTTTATCTGGACCAGCTAATTAAACAATTCGTATTCCCAAAATTATCCCTGCCTTTTAAGGCCATTTTACCCACTGCATTTGCTTAGGATTCCTAGCTTCAAAAATGAGAGAAAAATAACTAGCATTTGTTGTGTAGATTTCTCCCCACTAACTGTTTGTTTTTAGGAAAAGGACTTAAAGTGTTCTTTCTCATCTCCCTGGCAGCTCAGAAGCACCATTTCTAATGGTAAATAATAAAGTACAGAAATGCGAGCCGTCATGGAAACCGACTAATTTTCTCTATTTGTGAGTCACTCAGTGTCCCCAAAAGTGATGCAGCCTCCCAAGAGAACAGAAATCCCAGAGGAAGTGGTGGCTTAATGGCTTTTCCTGTGTCTTAAAGGCTGCCTGTGACTAAATAATTTCTCAACTGTGAGACTCACACAAGCCAAAACAAACAGCTTTGAAATTTTAAAGTGTATGGTGTAGCCCTAATATCCCAAGTCTTCACTGAAGTCAGAAGGGATACACCAACAGGGAGATGAATAAGAAACAAGGGGTTACTCTTAGGCCCATTGACGACAGAAAGGAAAATTCTACAACACCATTTCAGTGAGAAAAAGTAAAGGTGGGGGGTGGCGTTAGGGGCAGGTCAGTGGTTCAGAGCACTGGCTGAGCTTCCAGATGACCCATGTCGAACTCTCAGCTTACAACTGTCTGTAACTCTAGTTCCGAGGGATTTTACACCCCCTCCTGGACTCTACTAGTACTAGACCCATATATGGTACACACACATTCATGCAAAAAGTGCCCATACACATAAAATAAAATAGCACAATTTACTATCAATTTAAAAGAGAAAAATAAAAAAGAACTATCCTTACCCGTCTATTAAAAATACAGGAAGCATCCATTTCCCGACAAAGAGACAAACATCCACCCACAGAATAAATCTCAAGGTGCTGAGACAACAGGTCTTTCTTGGTGCAAGACTGGCACAGTGATCTTGACATTTTCAAATCCATGCAGATTTTATTTATTGACGTTGTAAGGCTTCACTACATGTGCGTATCATCTCTCAACCTTTGAAACTGCCCACATGGCTTTTAACATCGCCAATGCGACAAGGATGCAGAATTTGCAAAGTTCTCTAAGATACCATAAGTGAACCAAGTGGATGTCATTCGTGAAGTAAGAAACTTCTAATTCAGCTGCTGAGCTAGGACAGAGAAGAACATTTCCCAACAGTGCTAACCTGAAGCTTATGATAGAAATGAGCTATATGAATGGATTTAAAAAACATATTCAGTTTTAATTTATGTGTTTTACCTGCTTGCATGACTATGCACCACATGCATGCAGTACCTCTACAGGCCAGAAGAGGGTGTCAGTTCCCCTCCAAACTGAAATTATAGCTGGTTGTGAGCTGCCTTGTGGGTGCTTTGGAAGTGATTTGGAAGAGCAGCCAGTACCCTTAAAGGCTGAGCCATCTCTCCAGACCCATGGGGTGATTTTTTTTAAAGACTCTAATTGGTTACACAATACAGAGTATATGGTTCTGAAACCATATACACAAAAAACTGGGGGGGGGCTGGGGGAGCAAGACTCTGTACAACAATAATATATAACAATGTAACACATAATATTTAAACTGTAACAATAATATTTAAAAAAAATAAAAGGCTACCAATTTGAGAGTGGAAGGATGACAGCTAGGGGTTAAAGGGAGGGGACCTGAGAGGGCTTGAAGGGGGAAAGGTAATGGGGTAAGTTACATAATTCTCTTTAAAATGAATAATAAAAATGCTAGATTCTGCCACTGTCCCATGCAGGCCACTGTCCAGGTTCAATTCTTCCCATGTTGTCTCCCCAGCAATATAGGCCACAAGTACTTTGCCAAGTATTTGAAACCTACCAAAGGGATACATGTGGGAGACATAATCACGGGTAGGTTTTGAACCAGAGGCCAGGAAACAGCAAACAGAAAAGCAAGTGGCTTGTGAGCACGTCTTCCTCCAAAGCCAATACAAGATAAAGCTGAAAATGCTCACGGTGTTGTTTAGTACCCTTGAGCTTTGTCTTTCAGAAATAAAACTGCCCTAAAGCTAAAAGATCACAAAAATAAAATTTACAAACTCCTCCAGTAGGCCACATGGTTTAAACAAAGTAGTCATGGGGATTTTATAGTATTGTTGGTTACTCAAATTATGTGAATATTTGGTGCTAACTGAAAAAAGGAAATAGCTCAATGTTTCATTTACTACATTAAATTTTATTCAGGCATCATGTCTAGGATGTGTAGCTGCAGTCCTCTAAGGCCCCAGTGGTGGCCCATGCTGGGTACCTCAGAAGATACCCTCAGAAGGCACAGACAGACGACTCTGAGTTGCCATGTACCATTGGACTTCATAACAAGACCTTGTTCTAAAAAACAAAACAAGCAAACAAAATCATCCTTTATTTAATCTGTTTGAAGTCATTTGTTTCTGAAAGGTGAAAACTTTATACGGAATCCAGGCATTAACTAAAATAGAAAACACCAAGCTTAAGAATATTTCCCCTTACCAAGCATCAGAATACACTAATATTTCTTAATTAGAAAATGTGAACACAGGAAAATCGATATAATCATAAAGGGACAAGCTAATAAATTCCAGTTAAGACATACTTTAATAGGATAGTTCATGATGATTTTAACTATTTGTAGGCGGATTTTAAGATAAAGTATTGAGTATATAGTGACAGCAAGTTTCTTCACACATGTTCAAATAAACCACTTCTCCCATCCATGCAGGTGCCCAGCCTTAAAAACCCTACAGAGCAGGTAGGATGGTCCAGGTGGCTGTGAGGGGACGCTTTCTCTGTTGTCCACCCCCTACCGGTGTGGGAATCCCATAGAACTACTGGACACCTGATATGTCAGTCTTAAGAGCTTACAGTTTTACCCTCTCTGCCTTTAAACCTTGGTTAGGATGAAGATATTGAAATTATAACTTCATATAATTGCTAAATAGTGAAATCACAGACAAGAGAACGGAGGGAAGCTAGGAAAGGTATTAATTATTGGTGTAAGAAATGGAGGCATAAGCCCAAGCACAAGACTGTGAGATTCTTGTGTGAGCAAAAGTGAATGGCGGACTGCTGGATTTGTTCCAGAAGCACAGAAGCCCACGGGAAAGACTAGGACAGCCCTGCTGCAGCAAACCTACCAGTCTCCAAAGAACTATCAGAAACTCTAAACACTGCCACCCCTAACTTTCAGAATATTCCCATGACAAAGGAGAGAGGAATTCGGATGCAGTTGCTTTCATTTACTGTACAAACTAATGGTCCACTTTAAGCACTAAATGTCCACTGACACTGGCTTCTCCTGCAGCTAGGCTCAGATGAGCCAGCAGAAGGGTTTTTTGGACATCTTTCATGCAGAAGACACAGTCTAAAGCACTTTATGTTTCAAAATGACTAATTAATGTCTCCTTTAACCTTTGATTGTTTTAAAATTATATACACTCTATATAAAATTTACACAAAGTACATTTGTAAATACGAGAACATATACTATGGATAATTTAGTATAGAAATGGATGTGCATAGTATTTTTATAATGTAAAGGACTAAATGCTTACATGAGATTCAGAGGCACACAATGCAGGTTTTAGGAAGCTATGGCCTTGTTGACTGTACTGTTGTACATTATTAGTTACTTCTATGGGCTCATATCTATAGCTTAGTAATGAAACAGTTGAATTGATAAATCATGCAATATTTATCCTCTTGCACAATTTGTCTTGAATAACGGCTACTATGCCCAGTAGCATTTAGAGCATCATGATATAACAAGCACGCCAGTCTAAGGAATTGTGAAATATATCAAGCTGCCAGTGTTACTGGAATATTTTCAAGTTTCTATAGATAATTTAATATTAATTTTCTTCATATCCATAAAAAGTGACTTAGTCATTTTTAAAAGGTTAAAGTGCTGGGTCGTTCTCTTCAGGAGCAGCTGCCACAGATCCTACAGGTTAGTTGTATTTGCCACACACACTACTTCTCTTGAACTGTTTCATGGTATTTAATTTCATCTGTGGTTTTCCCCACAGTCAGAATATGAAAAACAGCAAATCGTCTGCCCAGGTGTATATATTTTTTCATTAGCATCTTCGATCAAAAGAGAATACCCTTTATTCGAGTCTCTGTAAGAAGCCACGGTGCTTGTGACTCCTCTCTCCTTGGTGACTTTCTTTTCTACTTTGGTAGAGTGTACAAAGCCTGCCCCAAACATGGTTCTGAAGCAATACACTGTCTAAATATTGAGACAGAGCTCGCTAATAACACTTCCTTTCTCTCCAGAAGACATGGTTCAGTTCCCAGTACCCATACCTGAGAACTCGAAACCATCTCTAATTCCAGATCAAGAGAATGGGGCCCTCTTCTAGCACTTAGCTGTATATCCACCTGCCACCCCCAACTGATGAATATCACTGCAAATAACTTAAAATAAGAATAAATTGTGAAAATTAAAAAAAAAAAAAAGATGGACTGCCTGGTGTTTATTAAAGTTTAATTCTTATTGTGAGTGCCAGGAGCGGCTGTGGAAACAGATAGGTCAGGCCTAGACTTGTAGAGGTAACCAATCTTGTTCCAGTCAGGGTGTGGATGGTTCTCAGGGTTCACGTTGTACTGCGAGCTACCTGAAGTGTCCAGTTATCTCCAAAGATTGTTCTGGTTCAAAAATTTTCTGCCTAAAGGAAGCAATTGTTTTTGGTTAAAGGAAACATCCTGAGTTAAATTAAGCAAAAGTCTCATTTTCTGTCAACAGAAGACAGAGCAGAGAGGTAAGAAGGTCAATACATTCTGGGACACTTATCAGGCAGCTAGAGTGTGTGAGAGCACAGAGGACCCAGCACCAGGAAAGATCTGAGTCACTGCTCCTTTTGTCTAAATATTTTGTATTTTGGGGAAGCCTGATATATAAACCTATTGCTGATGTATGCCAATGCTGGGAACGTTGGGAAAATAAAATATCCTATTGTCAGAGTTAATCTTTTTATTGAAGTATTTTATATTATGTCTAAGCCTGACCAGAAACATGTAGCTAAGTATGAAAACATAGGTGTCCACACAGTCAGAGTCTGGGAAGAGCAGCCTTGTAATTCAAACTGAAGCAAGAAAGAGCTGGAGAATCACACGTTCTACCTTGAAAGAGCACAGACTACAGCTAAAATGTTGGGAGGTTCAGAGTATTGTCAAACTTCATTTTTAGATTTCCTCTGCATTTCCTGCTCCTCTGAAACGATAATAGAATCCAACAAAAACATGAGCAGGAGCTGATATCAAGAATTTACTACATGGTGCTAGTGACTGTGGCCATGTACACAGTAAAACCCAGTAATGGAAGGCGTGCATGCTTGCATGCCTGGCACCTCCCTCAGGCAAGCCTCAGCTCTCGGGTGAGCTTCCTTAGGCTCCTCACGGTGTGGAGATCTACCAATGCTTCCACAGACCCTGGTTTCAAAGATTAAAACCATTGTAAACTTGAAACAACCTTTTTTTTTTTTTTTTTTTTTTTTTTGGTTTTTGGTTTTTGGAGACAGGGTTTCTCTGTGTAGCCCTGGCTGTCCTGGAACTCACTCTGTAGACCAGGCTGACCTCAACTCAGAAATCCACCTGCCTCTGCCTCCCAAGTGCTGGGATTAAAGGCGTGCACCACCACTGCCCGACTTGAAACCACTTTTAACAACCCCTGTTGTTGTTAAACACTCCCTTCGTGTCCACTGAACACCGGAACTGTAGCTTCCTCAACAATGGTGAAAAACAATTACCAACCTTCTACTTCTGAACTGAACGTGCAAGTCCTTCCTACGGCCGTTTGCAAATGTGCAGAACACACATCAGGCAGAATTTGTGTAGATGTTTTCCATTACGAAAGCAGCTTTGTCGGGTTTATGAAATCCTCACATGCCATCCAGGGGTTCCCTTAACAGGTTGGAGACTTTCCATGGGAGTCTCTCTTCCTGCACTTCAAACTTGCTGTGCAGACAGCCCAGAAGCTGCACCCATCTCTGCTGTATATTTACGGTAATTCCTTAGCTATTATGTCTGCTGTCACCAGGCTGTTTGGGGTTTTGTTGTCAGCATTTGAGGGAGACCTGTGGTCACAGAGATCCCTCATGCCCGTGCTTCAGGTCACTCGGTTTGCCCCTGTCTCTCATCATTGCCTTTGGCTCAGTCCCTTGACAGGAAATGAGAGATTTATTTTATCTGGCTTGAACTACATTGTTCGTCCTGACTGCTGGTGTTACTTCACTCTAAATAACAAGTCTTGGAGCTCACAGTCTGCCCAAGGTCAGAGCCTGAGGGTAATAGACACGTGAGGGGGGAGGGAGCTGCGGAGGGGAGGGGCGGGCTATCAGGATGGGGGGGGATCGGTAGTGACATCAAAGTTAAGGTGCTGTGTCTGCATTCTGGGGGCTGGAAAGGGACTCTGGTCTGAGAAACTACAAGAATAAGAATAACTGTTTGCTTGGGGTTTTGTTTTGGTGGTTTTTTTTCTGCCTCCAGATGTTGCCCACTTAAGATAACACTGTGAGGTGATGCAGGCCAGAAATTCAAATTTGTCCTTTGAAAAGTAGGTTTGATTACCTGGGAGAAGAGCTGGGAGAGCCTGGATGCACCGCTCTGTGTTTTTAAGGTTTAACTTGAGCTAAGTAGTGGAGTGCAAATATTTCTCTTCAGTTTAGTATAAAAATATAAAGAATGATATGAGGGCATACAGCTAAGAAAGTCAATTATATAAAAGTAAAAACTAGATGTTACCTCATCTTGGGATTTGGTTTAACAGAAAACGTTTATCTTAAGAAAAAAATTTAAATATAAGTAAGAATGCATGTGACAAAGTTCCAGACATGTATCTTTCCTTCCTTTCATTTGTCCCCCTTTGGAAGTATAAATCAAACTTTTTTTAGTTTGTAAAATACTCAAGAGTTTCAATGGAATGAGCAGATGGAAAACAGTGCCTCACTGGCCTCATGGAGGACAGACAGCACCTCAGTGGCCTCATGAGGACAGACAGCGCCTCACTGGCCTCATGGAGGATGGACAGACAGCACCTCACTGGCCTCATGGAGGACGGACAGAAAGCGCCTCACTGGCCTCATGGAGGATGGACAGACAGCACCTCACTGGCCTCATGGAGGACGGACAGAAAGAGCCTCACTGGCCTCATGGA
>CM052700.1:5037445-5081936 GCA_028551405.1 Uromys caudimaculatus | reverse complement strand
CAGACAGCACCTCACTGGCCTCATGGAGGACAGACAGACAGCACCTCACTGGCCTCATGGAGGACGGACAGACAGCACCTCACTGGCCTCATGGAAGACGGACAGACAGCACCTCATTGGCCCTATGAGGACAGACAGCGACTCACTGGCCTCATGGAGGACGAACAGACAGCACCTCACTGGCCTCATGGAGGACGGACAGACAGCACCTCACTGGCCCTATGAGGACAGACAGCACCTCACTGGCCTCATGGAGGACGAACAGACAGCACCTCACTGGCCTCATGGAGGATGGACAGACAGTACCTCATTGGCCCTATGAGGACAGACAGCAACTCACTGGCCATGTTTATTTAACCCTCTCACCATCCAGGGTAAGGTTGTGCTGCAATGAAGCTTTGTGGGCTAACATCCTGGAGGGCCGGGAAGAAGCAGCCCTGTCTATCATCTATCCGCCCACCTACTTACCTGTTTATCAATGACTCAACCATCTGTCTGCTTGTCTTTCCATCTATCTGTCCACCTATCTACCTTTCCTCAGTCTTCCCACCACCTATTTCTGTCTTCTATCCTCTCTTTCTTTCCACTACCTACCGAGTTTTCCCTTTATTTTGTATCTACGCAGTCTCCATCCTTCTAACTGTGCATCTGCTTGTCTACCTACCCATCTCCCACCTTTCTTTCTCTCTCTCTTTCTGTTTTTCGCTTATCTTCCCACGCCTTATTTATCCAGCATCTATCTCAGTCTCTTTAGCAGACAGTCATACTATTTAATAATATTTCTGCGTCAGAAAAGTATATTTAATATACCCAGAGTTTAAATGAACCAAAAGAGAATTCGGGGCATCTGCAAGAAGAGACTATATAAATAGTGGGGCTGAGGCTTAACTCTGTGGTAAAAATGTTTGCTTACTGGGACTATTGGACCTGACGGCTAGCACTGAAAAAGAAAAAACAAAGAAAACAACAACAACAAAAAAAAAACAAAAACAAAAAAGGAAAATTATTTTGTACAGCTTCTCCATCTTTGGGAAAATGGGAAATTTTAATGTACTAATGATTCTCCAATATCCCTTATACAGCTCACAGCAGAGCGAGAGGGTAATTCCTAAATGATGCCTAAAGACATTACTAGATTATAACCCCACCTTTAGACACTCTCTTCTCCGTGCTTCCACTGGAATCACCACAGCCTGGCATCCACCAATGATCTGTCTCTGTGTGTAAGCACCTTTTGGAAGTGTTCTCTGCTGTAAATTATTGCACATTAGCCTATTTTATTTCCAAGTCAACTTTTAAGGAGGCAGTATACCCATGGCATTAACTTTTATATACTGAAAAGTGGCAACATTTTTATGTAACCATTCAAAAAAGTTTCACATTACAGTATCAGGCTGCTGAAGATTACAGGCAACAGTACCACACAGCTATTTGTCTTAACATACCGGAGTCATACAGAGCAGCTGCTCCTATGTTACTCACAATGATACAACAGAGAGACCAGATGAACTAAAAATGTAGGCATGGGTGTAAGCCCAAGAGAAATCTATATCAATCTATATCTATGTCAACAGGAAACTTGTAGCTAAACTTTCATAGCCACATTATTGGTAAGCGCCTCTAACAGAAAATGAGTCCGTGTCCATCGGCTGATGAATGAATAACTAAGACCCGGTCTAGTTATGCAGTGTAGAGGGGCTGGCAAGACGAAGGCACAGAGTAGCGGTGTGTCATGTGAATGAAGGAAGCGTGAAGATGTTTGCTATTCAGACTCAGCAACAAAAGATACATATTATGATTCTGAATATTTGCAATATATGGAGTCTGAAAGTCCACAAAGAACTGAAAAGGATTAGGGGTTCTCTACGGTGTCTTTGGGGGGGTCAAAATAGAGCTAAGCAGAGACGAGTAATGAGGCTAATTCTCTTGAGCTGGTGAGAATGGTCTCCCTCTAATGGTGGGCGAGGTCTGTGGAGTTCCAAGAACACATTAAAAAGTTCCTGAAGCCTCGTCTTTAGTGCTTCATATGGCTAGATCCCACTGTGTACTATTTCTCGATAAATATTGAGCAAAACAAAGCAGGAAGACCTGGAGTGTGACTCAGTGGTCCTGTTGGACGATTGTCTCCTTGCTGAGACAAAGTAACTGATAGCAGCAACTGCAGGAAGAGATCATTTCTGCTCACAGTTCAAGGGATAAAGTCAACCAAGGCAAGGAGAGCACAGTTGGAGGAGCATGAGGCAGCTGGCCACAATATGTCCATAGTGCAAAAGCAAAGAATAAATAAGAAATTAGGCTGGGCTACAAAACCTCAAACCCTGTTACCAGTAAGTAGCCACTTCCATCAGCAAGACTCTACTTCCCCAAGAGTCTACAATGTTTGAAAGTAGTACCCCCTGCTGGGGAATAAGTGTTCAAACACACAAGCCTACGGGGAACATTTCTCAATGAAACTAACAGAGGCAGTGTGATGTGTGTAGGGTGAGGGGCTGTTGCTGAGCTTGTAGAAGGACCTGAGTTTGACAGCACTGCCATAAATCGGAGAATGGAACCTTGGCTTCTTAACACCCAGAAGGAGGAGGTGAAGGAGGAGGAGGAGGGAGGAAGAAGAAGAAAGAAGAACGAGGAGGAGCAGGAGGAGGAGGAGGAGGAGGACAAATCAGAAGCAGAGGAAGAAATAATGCTCCCCAAAAAAATGTGGGTCAAAGAGGAGTCAGGTTTCTCTCATAATGTTTCTTCAAAATCAGCAAAACTTTGGCCGGCTGGGAACAGGTGCACTTGGATGCCATTAAGAGTGCACACTGAAAAGGTACCTGGGGTAGGGAGCTTCGTCAGCAAAAGTCACTGAAAAGTTTGAGCCACAAGCGTGCAGTTTATTCACGCAAGCAAAGCCCTTTGTCGGTTTCTATTTGAACTTTCCAATGGTTTGTGTGTCACACAGACACTGAGACCTGGAACAGTGGAGGACATCACTGTACAATGTTTAAGTGTCCTCACTCTAAGCCAACAGAATTCTCCAGTGCTACCTCGACTAGGCTCTTCATGCTCGCATGTGATGTCAGCAGCACAAAGGCCAAACTGGTTGGGATAATTTTAGTCCCACAGCCCATCATGACATCAGTAACGCTGTAGCTATCTCCCAACTGTCCATAACTTCTTTTAGGGATAATCCTCGATACTGAAAGCAAAGGGCGGCGGGTTCGCAGTGGACCGCGTCTCTGCTGACACTGATACAGTGTGGTCCCATCATCCTGAGATGTTCGTCCCTGGAAAGTCCTGAAGCTGCTTTTAAAAGGAAGCCCACCGCCCCGGCGGCGGCGTTCTGGTGGTGCCTGCCATAGGGAAGTGGAGCCAGGGAGACTTGTCCGTGTTTTGCTAATAGCCATCTGGCAGGGATGCGGCAGCATGCGGAATCTTCACAGGGCTCTTGTTTTTTCTCCTCTCTGCTGGGTAACTAAGGAGATCACCAGACTGCAGGGCCTCCTGCCAGACGGTAGGCAGGTATGTTTATGAGTTTAAGTGGCTTATTTTCTTTCAGTGCTTGCCCGTGCTGTGGGCGCAGAGGCAGGAAAGTGGATGAGAGAGTTGATACAGAAGAGAGATGGGCCCATCCTTATAAATGTCTTTGAAATTTGTTACAATGTACATTTTTTGTCCCAAGGTTCAGGCTGCAATAATCTCTACCAAGCGGGAAAAAAAAAATCACAACTCATAATGACAGATGAAGGTTTTAAAACTGGTCCGTTTTCCATCTCACAAGCTCTAGGGGTCTTCAGTCTTCCTGAGTAGGTGTCAGGTGCTACGAAAAAGCTTGTTAGGTGCAGCAAGCATATGCTAAGTGTCCGCTAGACTGACTACATGATCGTGACAGCCATTTCACCAAGATATAAGGCAGGCTCGGTGTTGTATTTATATTGTATCTTGTTCAAATTAGCCACAGCAGGCAAAGGACGGCTAACAAAGGGCCATTGAGAAACCTCTAGTAGACACATCTTCTGAGGAAAAAATCTGAGATACTTCGAGCACCAGAACAGCTTTGGTCCAGAGAGACAGCCCATGCTAAGCCTTTGGACAGATACTGGGTGGGTCTCACAGAAGGGTCAGTGTGTCTGAGACAGAAACAGAGTGTTCAGAAGTTAGGTGAGGGTGTCCTCTCAGTGGCCCACAATAACATCCTCGGAGAGTCTCTGCTCTGGAAGACCCACAGATGGAACAATGGTGTGGGCCACATCTTTGATTGTCAAGAGGGTAGAAATAGGAGTTCAAATTGCCAAGTTCAAACTGTGTCATTGCTCAACAAACAAAGCTGTTACTCTTACTGTCATTATCAACTATATTCCCACAAAGCCCTGCAGAAGGCCTCCCGTAGAAAAATTGAGCCAATATTTGCTCTCCTTCCCCCCTCAATGGATTTCAGAATAAAATCACAGTATAAGCAACATCAGAAGATGCATACCTTCTGCCATATAAACACCAATAGGTATAACACTGGCAGCTTTGACAGCAGCTTTAATAGTGGAGTTATAAACCCGGGCTATTGTTCGCTGTCTTATATATGGTATTGACACCAAGAATTAACTTGTTTAAATCGGAAACATGAGTTTCCTAATTTTTAAATTGCTTCTCATTGTTAAATTCCAAACAGCTAATTAATTTTGAGGGCAAACACTCTCATAAGAACTGTGAGAATTCACCAGGACACAATTTAGGTGAAGACCGATCAGTCAACTGCATGGTTTATCCAGCAATTTTTGAAACATGTACTGGTGAACATTCCTTGTATAGCACACCTGGTTCCATGTGGGCATTTTGATACAAGTTTATCAAGTACAGTGAGCAAACTATTTTAAATTTTTTGTTTGAAGCAGAAGTGGCTAAGAGCCCTTGTTCCTCTTACAGACAACCCATGTTCAATTCCCAGCATCCATAGGGAGGCTCGCAATCTCCTGTTATTCTAGCTGCATGGAGTCAAGCCACTCTTCAGGCCTCCATGAGCAGCCAGTATGCACAGACAGTGCACACACATCCATTCATGCACTCATTCAGCACACACACACACACACACACACACCATTCAGGCACCCACACATACATATATGAATAAAAGATAAATATATATTTGAAATTGCTTGCAACATAACCAGAAAGGTTATGCTGCATGAAATTATCTTGTGTTAAGTTGTGAAAGATTGTCGTTCTTTTGTTTTGTATGTATATGTGTGTGTTCATCCTTCAATACATAACCTTCAACCTATTCTGACTTTGTAACAATCTTAAGAAAGTCTAATTTTTAAACACAAATAACTTTTCATCCTTAATTTTTGACCAGTAGTTGGCAAATAAAAATATCAGAGGTTTCTCATGACAATTCATACCATAAACCACTTGGCATAAAGTCCAGTATACTTAAGTCACAGTCCCCATTCCCCCATTATGCAACGCTGCAGAATGTGGTCTGTGGCCTGTGGCCCGCATACCATGTGCCGTGTACTGCGTGCTGCGTGCTGAGGTCTGTGCTGCTCACTGTCCTACGCTTCATGTCAGGGTCCAGCACTACTGTGTTCCTACTGTCTTGGCACCACAGTCTCTCACAAGAGAATCTGAAACACTTAAACCCAGACAATGTAAACTGAGGCGTTATTTACTCTATAAAGAGATTCTTAATTTTACTAAGTAGATTGCCAACTGAAGCCCTTTAAATGGTGATTTTTTTTTCCTTCCACTGCCTTTCAGTGAAACAACAAAACTATGATAATTTCCCCAAAATCATACTGTGGTATAAAACAGGCCACCACTGCTGTGATTAGATCTCCACACCCCGTATGCTTCTTTGTGTAACATGACATTGAGTTGATCTTTCTAGAACACAAACTCTGTTTTGTATTTAGCAGATTCTGTCAACTCAGGATTACGAGGTGGCTTTGCACCTGGCACTCTGAATATTCCCCATCTGTAATCCATAATAGCGTAATCATATGGCTATGGTCGGCGCCTTGTGCTTAAGTGTCTTGTCCAAAGCCCCCTATGGCAAAGGAGCAGCAATGAGAGCTCAGAGCCACCCTGTCTTAGAAGCTGAGCAGTCTTTAGAGCCCCAATTCATGGCCATGGCTCTTTGAGAAAGCTGGAAGGGCACAGCCATCTATGGAATCTGAAAAAGAGGCGCTAAAAACACAGACTTTAAAAATGAGTTTTAAACTTTTTTAAACCTGTCAAACTAACTTGTTAACCAAAATCCTACAGATATGTTATATATAAAGGAGACAAATGTAGCAAATTATATCTGCCCCCTCTTACTTACTAGTCACCTCCAAAGATCTCATAGCTTCTTCAAAGCACTGGAAAAATGAAAATAAACCCTTTCTTCTTTACTTACTGATAACGAACTAGCTGTCCAAATGACAATTTCCCCATAAATGGAGTTGTAACATACCCAGCTGGGAGTTCTTAGGCAAAACAGGGAGACATAGCTCCTTGATTTAGAATGGTACCCAGGGAATGGGTTTCATATACACAAAAAATAATCAGTGATGGTTATGAGAATAGCAATCGTTTAAATAATGAGTAGATAAATCTCCATGACACAGGAATGGCTTCCTCGCCCTGTGCCAATGGTCCTGTCTCTGCCAGCTCTAACACACACCCCTTCCCAGGATGGCATTCAGCCATTCTGGCAACCAAAATTAGAGCAAAGAAAATATGAAATTTCTCTTCAAAACATAAGTGGGAAGACGAACGTTAAGCCAAGCACAGAGTACTCAGATTCAACATGCACATTGCTAAATGTCACTCCATCCTAAGAACCCCAGGCAAGTTAAGTAACCATGGACAGGCAGAAGTCAGGGAAGGAAAAGAGGTTGTGACATTGGTACAAGGAACTGGTGAACAAAGGAAGTCCAGGAGAACAGGTCAGTGACTCCTTCGAATTGTTACTTACATGAAAGGAAAGGCAGGTCCTGAATAAGAGGAGAATATAGACTGAGCTCTGTGCATGTCCTAGTACTTTTAGCTGTCAATGTCACACAGCCTAGAATCATCCAAGAAGGGACTTTCAAATAAGATTGACCTGACCTGTAGGCATGTCTATGGGAAACTGTCTTGACTATTGATTGATGTAGGAGGACCCTGCCCACTGTGGGTAGTACCATTCCCTGGGCAAACAGTGTTCCTGCATGACTTGTGCTTCAACTTCCTGCTCAGCTTCCTAAACTGACTTCCCTCCATTTTGGACTGTGATCTGCAAGCTGAAATAAACCCTCTCCTCCCCTAAGTTGGTTTTGAGTATTTTATCACAGCAACAGAAAGGAGGCAAGAAGGTATTTACATAGGGACTGAGTTCCCTATGAGTTCATGAACTATACTCAAACAATAAATTTAATACCAGAAATGCTAAGGGTCTAAAGAGACAGATAGTCCCAATTGACAATTGTGATAGTTAACCTGACCATTTCAGTTTGCCAGGATTTGGGTGGCAGGGATCATAGCAAAGTAAAGGTCAATACAAGAACCCAGATTTAGGCCAGGCAGACCTCCAGACAGGGATGCTGTTTCCTTCAGATAAACATCAGATGGACATCTCCTGAGAAAGAGATGTCTACTGCTCAGAGTTAATGGCTTGCATCCTGATTATCAAAGATACTGATTGTACAACAAGTGACCCATGGTCAAGCTCATTGATCAGGTCTCTAAACTACCAATACCCAAAATATTCATTTATTAATTGTCTCACTATGAGCATTGTGTTTTTCTGCTTTGTCTTTAAGATAGGGTCTTGTGTAGCCCAGATTGGTCTTGAACTCACCCTGCAGCTGTGAAGGACTTTGGACTCCTGGTCCTGCTCCACATCTTCAGTGTTGGGATTAGAGTCATGACTTACCATACTCAACTTATGTGAAACCCAGAACCTCACAACTTGCGAGCACTTGTACTGATCTAGAAACCCAGCTCTCTACACCAACCATGTAGTAATCTAAAGCCTGTTGCCAGAACAATGAAAATGCATAAAAATTCTTACAAAGTAAGAAAGACGTTTCAACCAAATAGTAAAAGCCCTTAAGTTAAGTTTTCTGATCATTCTGGGAGGAGAATGTTACAAACAATGAAAAGAGAACAGAATGCATAGACTCCTGAGAGAAAACATCACAGGGTAAAAAGAATAAGGTTTTATTGGTAAATGCCACATAGCTGGGAGCTAGTTGAAGGTAGGTGGTACTCTGTGCGGTCTGCTTTATTCCCAATTAACTAAGCAGGTCACATTGCCCTCTGGGACCCACAGCCCCCCCCTCCAAATTATGAGGTAGGAGGAGGGGAGGACTGAGTGTTCAGGATCTTCAATTGGGTCTAGTCCCCTGCGCAGTCTCATTTCTGAACAATCTCTGGCCTCTTCCTCCTTTACTTAGGACTTTAAGTTAAATTCAATTCAATTCAATTCAATTCAATGAACCTTGTGTAGGATTTGTCTCTGAAGCCACTTGTCACTACGTGTGCACACGCACACGCTTACACATGTGCATGTCCACCGGCAAGCACATGTGTGGCCGCGGCTGCAAAGCCCACTGGATAGTTTCTCACTTTGCCCACCAGACAGAAAGAAACAGAGATGAAAAGCATTTTCAAAGGGCAGTTCTAACTTGATTAATAGAAACCAATATGAGCTAATTTCATGCCCATTTAGATCTGTGAATGGGGCTTGGAGTTATTTAGATTATTTTTTAGAAAAGCCAAATAGTTTTCAAATATGTTAATGTTAAATTTTACAAAATGAGCATTGTATTCTTAAAAGGAAAATCATCATGTGCTATTTTTCCTCCATGTCCACTCCTTTTTCTCTTTTCAGGTAATATTTGGGGCAAATAATTCAACTCAAGCCGCCCACAGTCTGCGGAGGGCTGGACAGCTTCTCACACTGCATACAGAAACCTCTCTGGATCTCTCCTATGCCAGAAAGTCAGGTCACACAGTTCATCAGAAGTCCACAAAATAAACAAGTGAACGCCCCCTCCACTCATTTTGCAGGTTGTCTTTGGTTAGATAAGCTTAATGTTTTATTAAGAAAGAGATGAAGTATGGACAGACAGACAGACAGACAGACGAAAGGGTTGGGTTCTGTCTGTGTGCCCTAACTTCCAGAAAGATGAAGGGGACCTTGACCTCAGGTGGGGTGACATCTTAGAACAGTAAGAGGACACAGATAAGGCTCTCATAGGGAAGGTGTTACCCATTTAGAACTTCTTAAGCAGACAGTGGGATAAAGGTATCTAACAGGGAAGACCACAGTAGTTTTCAGGGCGATTCTGTGAACAAACGTAATTATCTGCAGGAGAAACTACACCTTGGCTTCATTGTTTCCCATGGAACTTTTCTTCCCCTCTTTACCTACTGGCAAACAAATCAATAGCCTGGTGGTTATGTGTACAACTGTTTAAGGTAAACACACACACACACACACACACACACACACACACACACACACACACACATATATTAATAATTTTAAAATAATGGTATGGAGGGCATTCAGTTGATTCTCCAGCTTCTTGAGCACTGTTGAGAAAAACTTAACTTTTATTATCATTGTCCAACATAGGCAAGAAAATTATAGTGATGTGCACAGATATAAACACCAAAGTTTCCTCCTAATTTTGTATGCTCTATCTTTTTCAGGGTATAGCATGTCAACAGTCTGATTTCATTTGAAGGGACTGGGAGATGGAAGCTAGTTTGAAGGGCCAGCACAGCCACCCTGGGACGCAGTCTCCAGGTGAAAGATCTAGAAACTAACAGGAGGGATAACTTGCCTTTATATTTTATTTTGTTTGTTTTTTAAAAAGCATCACACACAGACACCGCACCCTGTATTTTATCCATATTGGAAAAGGAGCCATTTTCTAGAGAAGAAGTTCAGAGCGGACTTGGTTAGCCATCATTGTCAGATTGGCGTCCTCGCTCCACCTCTGCAGAGCGAGGGAAGGTAGCTCAGAGCAGCTTTTATCTGCAAGGATTCCCCCAGGCAGCTTCTGTAAAAGGGTTAATGACAGATGTTTCCATTAAATCTGACCTACCTCTTAATTTCGATGTTGCCTGATAATATCCTAGCTTTGTGCTGATTTGCATGGACAAATGGAGTCAGTCCATAACAAGGGACACACCGTCCCCCGTGAAACAAAAGGTCAACTCATTTGAAACTGATGTGCACGATATTTTTTTTTAGAGCAGCAGCTTTTTCAAAAAAAAAAAAAAATCCATTTTGTGCCACGCTATTGTTTACAAAGAATTAAAAGCTATGTTTTCAGAAGCTGGGTGAGCATGTTATCTGTGGGCAGAGCCATGCACTTCCAGAAGAAATCAATACATCTCCTATATCTCCTGGTAGGTACCCGACGAGGATAATCATGTCTGTCTCTCAGATGCATATGTATGTATGTATGTATGTATGTATGTATGTATATATCAACCAAGAAACAGCAGGTTTTTCTTTGCTGGGACATTAGTTGAGGTCTCTAAAATGCCACCCGCACTTTTTTGTTTATTGAATGTTATTACTTTGTGGAGTGGGATACAGTAAAATATAGAGGGAACATTTGTGTGGGGTTGCTTGAAAGGTACAGCCCCTGAAGCTTGGAGAGGCCAGAGTAACAGCCACACTCTAGAAGTGACCAATGGATGCCTTAGCCATCTGAAAAGACACAGTCTTGAACATGTGCTAGGTAGCTGTGATAAGCCCCTTAGAAAGCAAAGAAATTATTAATGGCAGTTCACAAGGTTTGGCTCTATCTACTGCTGATGGGAGAGTTGAAGAAGCAGGAACCTATGCCAAGACACTGCGTAATTCCTTTGAGAAAGCATCTCAAATGCCTGCTACCTGAGATTTCAAACAGGCTATGAACCAGACTCAAGAAATACTGCGTTAATTTAGCTATATGGTTTCCGTTATTGTACCATTCAAGGTACTTAAATTATCCTTTGCTACAAGAGTCCTATCTGTAATTGTATAGTGTTTTACACATGCATACAACCTACATACTTATCTTATTTCATGTTGACCATCAGAGTCTGAGCTCTTAACATGTTTAAATATTGAAATTACAGCTTTAAGTTTCACCTCACTCTGAAAACGGCTTCCTCATGTTTGAGAATAAACCCACCCCCATTACACCACAGCCTGTGTCTGAATGCAACATAGGCTATATCAGTGCTCAAAATGTCACCTACTAAATAGCCCAAGGCAAATCCAAGACACACCTGTCACTTGCTCATTCTAAGCCACGATATCACTTAGAAAACTCTGTTTGCCTATCCCAAAGGAGTCTCCTTTTAATTTATCAATTTTCCCAAGAGGGCTATCTTGTCACCATGACACTCAGCTTCTTTTGGAAACGGAGGCAAATGAAGAAGGAAGAGGAAGAAGTTCAAAGCGTTCTCTGATGGAGTGAGTGTACATGGGGTCATTCTCCCTTCACCCTGAGCACCCATATCTTCTCAGCAAACCGTTTGCAATGTACTTTCACTCCAGGCCAGAGACAGCCGCCAGAGCTCTGAGGAAAGGCATGGAAGCCTTTCCTCAAGGGACAGTCAAGGGGAGCATCACTGAGTCAAAGGCACGCTAAAAACCACGAAATGAGCATCTATTGCAAGTGCACAGTCTACACAATCCACATGCGGTGAAATGCAAGAATACGCTGTAAAAAAAAAAAAAACAACTTCATTTTCTTTAGAAACGTAGTGTCTTCATCTAATTTAGCACAGTGAAACAGTAACATCAGACAGCAAACTGATGTCAAGATCCGGGCGCAATGATGGGAATTGAGCACATGTACTGAGTGACAGAAGAAATTAGGGATTTTCATCAGGTCTGGTCAGCACTGTAAATGCATGTTTGTTCCTGCGGTAAATCAGCTACTGAAAGTGAAAGTCCAAATAGATGGTGATTAGAGTCAACATTGTATAGAACTTCTAAAAAAAAATTATAATAAGGATCAGAATTTTTGACCACTTATGAATGAAGAATGTTACAAAGTCTCTGTCTAGGCGCTCTCTCTCTCTCTCTCTCTTTCTCTCTCTCTCAATCTCTCTCCAGTCATGATGAATATTCACAATTACCCTCCAGAGTGGATAGAATTTTAACCCATTTTAAAGACACTGAAACTGAGGCATGAAGAAGGTTTACAGTCTTTCTTGAACTGACAGCTAGCCAGTGATGGAGAAAGGAATCCCACTGTCTGTTTTCACTCTGAACATAGCCTTGCGGCCTTGACACTTCTTTCAGGGTGCTTGGGTTTTGGATGGACTGAATCTGGCTTCATTGTGTATTCGCCCTGTATTAGCTATGTGAGCTTGGGCAAAGTTCCTGCATTTGTTAAGAGAGAATAGAGAGGAGACTTCATTCTCATGGAGATCAGTTGTTGGGCCTGGCTGGCATTTCTCCTTTTGGTACAAAGACCTTCTTTTCCTGTGGGAAACAAATAGTTCCCCCATTCTCCCACAAGAGATGGGCAAGTGACCAGAGTTTGGGGGAAAAGCAAAGCAACAACAACAAAATAATTAAATGAAGAAAGAGAAGGAGGAGAAGGGGGAGGAAGAGGAAGCAGAGGAAGAAGAGAGGGAGGAAGAGGAGGAGGAGGAGAAGAGGAGGAAGAGGAAGAAGAAGAGGAAGAAGAAACTCTGTCTGTGTAGTCACAAGGTTAGAGGACATTTTATAGAGCTATGAAGGACAGAAGGGACCTACCATTTTCTATTGGGGTTGAAGAGCTGCTGCATCAGAAAGTATCAGGACAATGCTCACCTGGAAGAGAAGCCAACAGAAAGGAGGGCAGAGAAGTGGGAGAAGTAGTGTGGGAGACTGACTATAAGAATCCAGTCAAGCTGGGAGACACTGACTGACACCAGAGCACCTCTGTCCCTTTATGATCAAGCAGGTCATATGCTTGGAGTCTCTGTCACATGACCATGAGAAGCTCAGCTCTTAAGTCACCTCACAGAGGCAACTTGCTCCCAGAAAGTAACGTTTGATCTCAACTAGCATAACCTCAAATGCTGGAGAATTCCTGCTACTCTTATTTTATTAACCATTGTGCCCATGTTCTCACACAAAAATTGGGAATTTTGAATAAGAAAAAAATTAATTATTATGGTTGATTTCCTGTTTAGACATCACCAACAAACCCAGGGGAATGTTCTCCCAACTGCCATAATATGTATCGAGATAGACTAAAACACAGCTCTTCGCTCTTCCTAGCCAGTTTGGACATTCCCTATCGGACTCCCAGTGTGTCTGGCAAAATTAAAACACCAAACTATCATTATTTTTGTTACTATATCATTGTGTGGTCACATGTCCAAATGATTCTCCATATCCAGGAAGAATAATGAATTGTAAAAGCCAAACTTGTATTTGGCATTGTCACCATGTCAAAGCTAACACGTACACAATGATCTGAACATGAAGCATTGCAAGATGAGACTTTCTTGTCACACACATCAAAACTCTAGGGTCAGTCCTATCTCCCCAGTCTGAACCAAGCTATGTAAGCTTCTCTGGATCTCCATCTACCCGTTGCATCGATATGATGGAAAGAAACTTTACCTCCCATCTCTGTGTAAGTGCCATAAAGTGAGTAGTAGGACTCCAGAGGGAGAGCAGTAAGCCACTACGTCCATCACGAGAACGCTAAAACACTGCGTGCAAGTCATTACTACAGAAAGTATTCTCTCGCTCTTTGGCAAATGGCTTCAAATAACTGTAGTGTTGGAATGGGAGCTTTGTTCTATTTTAATGTAGCCATTTGAGAGAGAGGAAAAAACTACATGTAAAAAGGAAACCAATAGCAAAATAGCAGAGTCAACTAATTGTCACCAAGTGGCATCGTTAGATTCACAAAAGAATCGTGTCATAGGTTCTGAGATCCAACAGGCAGACTCTCGTCCTAACAGTCTAAATGGTGCACCAATAGGCAACCCTAATAAAGATGGGAAGAGAGTGAGAGCTGACACACCCAAGTACAGAGAATCCTCCTCGGATTTTGAAAACCTATTTTATTTTCCACCAAGAGGTATGACTGCCCCCAACAGGCAATCGTCTCCACTGTTTCTGACCAGTCTTTCTGGTTTCTCAAAGTTGACCTTGAACATGATACGTTTGTGGCTTGTGTAAGAGAACACACCGCCATGTATGGACCAAGCAGACCCTTGTCAAAGTTAAATCAACTTGACTAATAGCAGTTCACATGTTATACGGATGGGCAAGGAGGCTTTTGGCAGTGTCTCAAAGCTCAGCTTTAGACCAACAGTTCCTCAGCTTCACTGAGTTCTTTTGGAAAAGGGGGAGCAAAGGGTGTGGCCTTCTGGCAGCATTCTAAAGACAAGGCTGTCAAGAGTAGAGCTAGCCAGCGGGCCACCCACAATCCACCACCTACAGGAAGCATGAGTTGTAAGAAGACAAATGAACCAAACATCCAGGGAAGCAACTCCTTCAGAGAAGTTCAGGGCTTGGAAACTCATGGGAAGAGAATTAGGAGATGGGAATCTGCCAGCCTTTGGTGGACTAGCCCTGGGTAAGTAATTCTGTGTCCTACTTTTTTTCAATTCCATTCTATGGCTGCTGCTGCTGTTATTGACGATAAAGATATTCTAACAGAAATTCCTAGAGATGAGATTGTGAGAATACATGTGTGCACTGTGATTTCAGACTGAGGGAGGAAGCATGCTATACACAATTATAGCATGCTTTATCAACCAGTGTATTACATAATGTGCTATAATGAACTGTGTGCCCGTGGAAATGCTGAAATCATTCATAATTCTAAGTGCTGCCAGATGGGTGGATAGGATACATGTCAGCCCCTCCTGAAGTATTCACCCACATGCTCAGTACTCTGACAAATTTTTCCAGTGGTAGCCATCTGAGTTTAGAAATGTCAGAGGACACCCTTATTCTCTTTACAGCAATAATTATATATGTTACTTGCTTCATATTTGAGGAGGGAACATGTCTTATTCATAGTTTTATAGCTAGTGACTTACCTTATTCTAACACATAATGAATGTTCAGTAAATATGCAGTAAGTGAAGGAATGTGGGAAGGAAGGACCTGCAGATATAGTGAGACATTCAGATTTAGAAAGAAACATCAATCTGTATTTTATTTTATTATCTGAAGTACTAAGGAGCAAGCCCAATCCCTTATACATGCTAGGCAAACAACTTCTCACTGAACTACATCCAAACCAAGAGTAAAGTTTAGTAATGGTGTAGTGCATATTACAAAAAGGGTCAATGAAAAAGCATTTACAATTGGAGGGGAATGTCAAAGATCACCTCTAACCCAGTAACTCTCCACATCATATCCCAATTATAGCTTTTGTCACTTCTCAGAACTTTTCAGAATATATAAGAAGTCCTGCCACAAGAGATCCTTGACAGTCTCAGTGGAGACGTGTGGTTATACTTAAGGATGCTGAACGGTTTTTACTGATTTAGTGGTTGGGGCCTGGACATTATAACCACTACACAAACTTAGAAACTTCTGGATATTATACCTGTTATAAGAAATGTTCTAAGTTTTTAACAAAAGCACGTAAGTCACTAAATCCAATGACAGAAAACTGGGTATGGATTGGGCTTATGACCTGGAACTAGAAGCTCTGGGTCCACCAAAGTTTCTTCGTGAATCTGAGCTATTTGTGTAAGAGGACCTGAGTTCAGATTCTCAGGAACCACATGAGAAACTAGATGTGGTAGCATTGCAATCCCAGGGTTGGGTAGTTGGGATAGGGTGGCATTCAAAAGAGACAGAAGGATCACTGGGCATTACTGGGCAGTGAATCTAGCAGAATCAACAAGCTCTAGGTTCAGTGAGAAATTTAATTTAAAAGTAATAATAATAGAGGAAAAAGGTTTATATATGCAAGCACAGGTGAACACTCCTGCACTTACACTCTTAAAAGTAGTCACTAAGTGGAAAATGTCAGACAGGGTATATCACAGCTGGGTATAAAACAGCAAGGTTTTCATATGAATGATGTGAGTATACTTAGACCCAAAGGCTGTAGCTTTTCTCTATAGTTCTTTAACTTAGCATGGAGCCTAAAACAATTTCCAAAGGCAGCATCAGTATAGGCTGTTGAATTGGAGACAACACCAAGATATATATCAATCTTAAATCATCTTCCAACATTCTCTCCTAAGACATTCTACCCCAGTGCTCTGAAAGATAAGGACCTCCCCAGGCACTTACATAGACTTTGTCTTAGAAATGCAGGTTTCCCAATATCAACCCAGGAGACTGTTATTCTCTCTGCTATCAATAATGCAGGGTATCATCAGTTGCATTTAAGTTTGACATGTCCTCTTTTTGACATTCTTAGGCTTCCCCAAAGGACCAAGGGCAGCCATGATACTGGTCAGCAGATGGTAGCCACCTTGTAGACAGTATGAAGGAAGAAGGGGCATCAACACTTATTTCTTTAACTTAACTGCCAGGTCTCATCAGTGAACCATTCACTGCTTGCCCCCTGCCCACCTCCCCCACTTTATGTGTCATACACATAAAGGCTCATAAATCTGTGTGCACATATAAGTTAGCACTTATGCCTGCACATGCTCATAGGCAAACCAAAGATGGAACAAATTAAATATTTGTACATCACAGGTCCTCAGTAAATCCCCATTGAAAACACGAATGCTATCCAAAACTTTTAAGAGTCTATGTGAAGAACTGTTAAGAGATGACATAGATATTAGAAAATTAGAGTCACAACTGTTGTATGTAAATAAGATAAAACATTCCAGAGGGTCACTGTCTAGAGAGACGTCTTATAAAGTTTTCATAATTGCTGAATGGAAGCTGGGCATGATGGTGTGGGCTGGAGTCCCAGCACTGAGAAGGCAAGGGCCAGTGGATTGCTGTAATCTCAAGGCTGTACTTACCTATAACTGCTAGCAAGGGATATCTAGTGGGAGATTGTCAAAAAAAAAAAAAAGGAAAAGAAAGGGAAAGGGAAAGATAGCAAGTAGAAAAAATATTGATGATCTCTGCAGAAACCCCTTCACACATTCTTAAAACAAAGGCCAGCACAGTGGCTTTTAAAATGTTTTAGGAAATGAAAAAATAAAATAAAATAAAATAAAAAAGAAAAGAAAACAACACCTGTTTACAACTCCTCAAATGGGGAAAAGGTGACATAGGACTACTCTGGTAGACACACAGCTGAGCTTATGGGTTGAACACAGGAAACTAGAGATTCTACTTAACCTTTCACCTAGAAGTTGCAATCCTTTTTAGAGAACCCCACTGGGCCTGCAGTGTGACTCAGGAGAAAGAGCCACTGTCTAGTCAACACATCACCCTGGTTTTCCTCTCAGTCTTCCATTTCAAGTTCCAACCAAATCCCAACCCTTAATCTGTCTAAAGGTGCCCTGTCCAGGAACAGAACTTAATGCTCCTGTAACTGAACTCTGACTGGCATGAGAGGTGACTCACTCACAGAAGGACTGACACGGCTACCATTTGGTCAGTGCAGGGTTTGTTTTTAGAATGAATGCCAATTGAGGCTTAGTAGAAACTAGGGTATGTTTTTATTTTATGTCTCAAATAAAACTAAAGAGCTGGATATGAATAATCAAAGTGGCAGACACCTCCCTGGATACATCTAAACCTTGCAAAAGCCATCCCAAGGCTCACCAAAGTGTAATTCCTTCAAAACAACTGCAGATATCACTGTCACAAAAGGTTTGCCCCAGAACATGACAAAACAAAGCAAAACAAAACAACAACAATAAAAACAAAAAACAAGAAAAGAACACACAGACTTTATACAGTACGGCCGCAGCTCCAGTGCCTTTCAGTACTAGATTATGTTAAAAACAGACTTTCTGGAGGATATAAACCCTGTAAAAGTATTCCTGGAAGTTAGTAAGCTCACAGGTAAGAAAGACAATGTTACTTTGTATAACTTTCGGTATGACAGATGGTTTTCCGAACCTCCACTTACAATTAGTTTCTGTGTGTTGCAGAGCAATGTATGGTCAGTCCCTTTTCAGGAGTATCATCATCGACTTGCTGATTATTAATCTTGCCACCTTTCTTTGCAGCTCTGTTTTTCTCTGGAAAGCTCACACTATGTACGCTATCAGAACAGAGAGGCAGAGTGAGTGAGGAAAGAGAGAGAGCAGGGTAACTAAAGTTAAGAAGTGAAGACTCAGAATCAAAACAAGTAGTGGATCAACGGGACTATGACCAAGTTTCCAGAGCGACTGGGGAAGGAAAACATCAAATTAAATGAGACTTTGGAAACCTGGACGTTCCTGATCACCACATCCTAGAAATGGGGCTTAGAAGGGAGATAACTCAGCAGACAGAGGCGCTTTCTGCCAAGCCTCATGACCTGAGTTCAAGCCCCAGGAGCCATATACTGGAAGGAAAGCACTGACTCTTGTAAACTGTCCTCTGACCTCCACACATCACCTTAACACTGTACACAGACACACACTCACATACACTAAGTTAATAATGACAACGAATATTTAAAGATGAAACTATGCACCAGGACCGATGATACTGTTCATAAATCTTGAAAGCTCTGTGAAAAGAACCTGAACTTTTGATCTCAAAGCAAAATAAAGAGCAGCCTGGAGAAGACGAAGAAAGACTCTGCAGCCAGAAATGCTTGTCATTGGCTTAGAGGATGCACTGTGAGAATGCATAGGGAAATGTTTCAGAACACACCTGATGTTACAGGCATCTTCTCACTGGGACTGACTGAAGCTGAATGACCACTGCTCACCCACAAGTGGGAAGACCCCTAGTTGTTTTTTAAATCCAGTTGCTTATCTGTTCTTTTATCACTCGATAAAAAGCTCATGGTATCTGCATGTTTAGAAGGACTGAAGCCTTTGACATGTATTAGAGGCCATTTTGTTTCTGACGCAGACCCTCCTACTCAGCGCAGTTGCGCACAGATAGATTCGGGAGAGCCGCTCTAATCAGACTCTCCAAGGTGCCCCGCACCTGAAACTGCTAGGGCTCTGAGACATACCCTGGCTTCCTAGGAAGAGTTAGAACCACCAACACAGGGCCATGCTTTGATATAAACTATACAATAGTCAAAGCCCAAGATAATTTATAGGAACTGGAGGCGGTGGGGGTTGCAAATCAGGCTAGGGAGATGGCCTTGAGTTTCATGGCCTTTGCCCACCTCTCAGCCATGTGCAGCCCAGAGACGGAAAGGAAGCAAAGTGAAACAGGTTAATGACAGCTGACCACAAACGTGATGAGAACAGATTTTTAGAAAGCTGGGAAGCCACAGTGTTTGAAAAGTTGTGGAGGGCAGAACAGAAGCTAGTGTTGGAATCTCTGGAATTGAGCTATCGACGACTGCAGAGTGACAGATCCCTGCGTGTGCACCAGGAAAATCCCTTCCCTCGACGACTCCGCAGCGGGATCCCTCCTACCACATGCTAGTTCAGCGCACTAAGACTCTTGAAGGATTTTTGGCAGTGGAGAGAACTTACAGCCTCCTAATGCTTTTACAAGCTTGAGATTTTTTTTTTCTTTTCTCCCCGATGTGCCTCAAGATTTCATAACAGGAGAAGCATGGGGGCAAGGTTAAAATGCTTTAATGGTCCCCACAGGCTATTTAAATAAACACTGTGATTGCAATTTAGACAATCTGGAGCCCATTCAATACGAGATCCCCACCTCAAGCCTCAGCTACTGCACAAATAGGGAACTCACCGTATGCTCCACAGGACCATTTACTACTGTTGCTTCCTGACAGTCTCAGAGCGGTTAGCCAGGTCTGACATTGCACCATCTAAATCTGTCAACAGGTGAGGAAGGAGTGCCCCCGAGTAAACATCCTGACCCCTCTCACACAGCCCAGCTTTGTCCTGGCCCTAGAGCACCAACACTAATCTCATCCTGTCCGCAGAACCAGGAGCCTCCATCAGTTGTAACAGAGACCCATTCTTCACATTCGCACACTGTGTGTATGTGTACGCTGTCCTTCCAGCCCTCCAGGGCTCTTCTACCCCCTGGCTTAAGGCTGCAATTCTGAATAAATTTGGATCAGGCAAATTGATCAGCTACTTTTATCTCAGATAAACATGTGAACATCAGAGAAATGTACCTGATGGAGCCTTTTGACCAGACTCCAGTAAAACAATATTCCAGAGTCTATAGTTTTGTCTGCACCAGAGATTAAAGTAGATGGAAGTACAAGGCAGGCAATAAATATCCTAAAATATGGTGTGCCAAATTGAGACAGTGGGGTGGTGAAATACATAGGCGTGTGCAGTGTTTCTCGGCCACTTGCAGGAGTCAGCCAGTTTGTGGAGTTGGGGGAGGGTCCCATTTCATTTTTATAAACTGTTGAAAAATCATAAAAACTAAAGTTTAAGTCATGGAACTATAAAGTATATTATTGAGATATTTTTCTGTGCATAATATGCAACACACTTATGTTTAGGGAAAACATTTTTAGACACACTATTGTACTCAAATGAAAAAATTTTAGGTCTTCAGCTCAAAGAATTCTCAGTTATGTCTTTATCAGTGCACACAGTCAGATAAAGAGGTGTCATCCTGGGACTGGGAAGATAGCTCCAAGTTTGGATCATTCGTATCGACATACAAAGCCAGATAGTGCAGTACATGCCTGGATCACTAGCTCTGGGGGGACAGAGACAGGAGGGAGCCCGGAGCTTGTTGGCCACGGAGTCTTACTGAGTTAGTGCTATCTAGGTTCAGTGAGAGACCCTGTCTTATACAAAAAATAAAATGCACAAACACAAACAAAATCAATCAATCAATAAATAATAAGCAATTATAAGACAACAATTGAGGAAGTCACTTAATACTGACCTCTGGCCTCCATATATACACACACAGGTGTATGTGTGCCTGCATCATACATGTCCACATATATATGTTCATACATACATGAACACATATACCGCACAAGAAAATCATGCCTGCATGCTCACACACATATACACACATACACACATACAATCAATACACCTAAAGGAAAAAGAAGACAGGATATCCATCCATCAGCCCACATAGCTTCTGTATGACCTTTTAAACAATTTTCACTAAGGGTGTCCTCTGTGAATGCATTCTGCACGGAACAAAAGTATGCTCATTGTTTGGTTTTCCCGGGATCAAATGTGTTTGAACCTTGTATGGTAAACATTATGTTATAAATTCTCTTTATTTTCTTCTGAAGTCATTTGACCCTAAAGACAACAGGCTAGACAGATACTTCTGTTCAAGCCTGCAGAGAAATAATAAGGAACTTTCTGGTAATAAAATTGCATCGATGTTGCTGGATCTATTATACTTAAAATACCCAGTCAGGCAGTAGCTCCACTGTAGAGACAGCTAAGCAGGACTCCAACTAATAGCCTCACACAATAGCAGTGTTAATCACAGTCGCCTCTATTCTGCTTGGAAGGCCCTCTTCTAAAGCTCTACTGCTTCGCCTGGTGGACAGCTATTGATGTCTCCATTATAGAAAGAGATGGCTCGTGTAAGTCAAAGGTACTTACAAGCATAAGCAGCAAGTGGATCAAACCTGGTACTTTTGTGACTCCTACCCTCTGCTCCATCACTGCTGCTCCATAAATATGTGGCAAACAACCGAATTAAAGAAAAACCAAAAGATTTAAGAAAGAGAGAGTTCCTTTGGAGTGCATTCAGTGAGGTTGTGAACCACATCCTAGTTAACTACAGAAACAAAATGAGAGACACTGAAAAATCAGCTGAAATTGTGGATGGGACAGGGTACTCTCCTCCTCATGCTCCCAGCCCCTATCCTGATTGATTCTCAGGAACCTTCAGTGAAGCACAAGGCGCCCCCCCCCCCCCGTTAGGGCTAATGACTGGAGATGTTGAAATGCATACTGGGCACCGGGTTCCTGATTCTCATTGGAGAGCTGATGGTATTTATTCTGCATCTTCTCTTCTGGCTCAAATGACAGAAGTTCTAAGTAAGTTTGCAGTGGAATTTGATAAGTTTATCAACACTTCAAACAGCTGTGACGACTATTCTGCAATGTGTTGAGAGACGAGAGGAAAAGGAAGAGGCACAGAGCAGAGTCCCCTCCTGTGGAGGACAGGGCATTGGTTAGGTAAGAGAAGGACAAACCCATCCACAGTGCCAGTGGCTGTTGCTAAAATATATGCTCCCGAAGGATAGAGGGGAAAGTTCACTACATAAAGCCGGGCAGTGGTGGCACACGCCTTTAATCCCAGCACTTGGGAGGCAGAGGCAGGAGGATTTCTGAGTTCCAGGCCAGCCTGGTCTGCAGAGTGAGTTCTAGGAAACCCAGGGCTACATAGAGAAACGTTGTCTCAAAAAAACAAAAACAAAAACAAAACAAAACAAAACAAAACAAAAGATTATGCTACAAAGTGTAATGTTTGCTACATAAAGATTATGCTACAAAGTGTAACAAAGTATACGCCATTCAGCTCTAATCCGCCTCCACAACTTGGAGCTGATGATATATGCACTGAGAGAGAGAGGGTGTAGAGCTGAGGATGAACAGGGTATATCAAGAACTCCGAGGTAGGTAGGAAGCTATCACAGGCTCGTGGCTTTGAGAAGAGACACTTTGCCCAATGCAAACTGTTCATTTTGCACAGAATATGTTCTTAGGGACACATAATATTCTTTATCTAGGTATCTAAACCCCTTGGCGGCAGCCATGTGGCATAGTCACTCAGGACCAACTCAGGGCTCTGCCAGCTCTTACCATCTTACCAGATTTTTTTGTGAGACATGGGTGAGCAAACTTTACTTCTACCCTCGAAGTGCCAAATAAATTATACCATAATAAAATGGCACATATAAGATGCATTTAAAATATTACCTACACACAATGATTTAGTTGCTTGTATTTTGAATTTATCATCACAGTGGACTTCTAAAAATATTTTATTTTTAATTATACGGTGTGTGTGTGTGTGTGTGTGTGTGTGTGTGTGTGTGTGTGTGTGTGTGTGTGTGTGAGCCTCGCTGTTGTTCTGACATCTTATCATCTCCTCCATTTGAAACTCTCAGTGGCACACCAGTGAATCCACCCTCTCTGAACCGGAGAGAAGTACAACCACCTGTAAGCAGCCCAGCTATTTCTTATCAAGAATTGTAACATTGTAACATTTATTCTAGAAGCAACAAATAACAGGTGCATTTGGATGGTGTGGGTCCACTCCATTCCTACAGCATGGGAGCTCAACTTTAATTTGCCAGTCAATAAACATCTTGTAAAAGAACAACTTTAAAAAGGACGAGGAGGAGGAGGAGGAGGAGGAGGAAGAGGAGGAGGAGGAGGAGGAGGAGGAGGAGGAGGAGGAGGAGGAGGAGGAGGAGGAGGAGGAAAGGGAGGGAGGGAGGGAGGGAGGGAGGGAGGGAGGAAGGAAGGAAGGAAGGAAGGAAGGAAGGAAGGAAGGAAGGAAGGAAGGAAGGAAGGAAGGAAAGAAAACCATGAAGTTCTGCAAATTGAGACTGTAGAGTCCAGGATGGTCCTGGTGCCTATCCTGTGGTCTAGGCCCCTCCAGATCACCCTTCCTAATAACTATTAGGTTACCCTGCAGACACATGGCTTTATGCTGTGTCTATAAAAACAGCCCGTCTACTTACATGGCTGATAACTGTCAATGCTCTGAAGATGACAAGAGAATGTAGTTTCCTTCCTTTGATTTACAGGCATTTTCAATAAAACTGTCAGCCAGAAGTGAGACTCCATGGGAACCCATGAAAATGTTTCCAGGTCTCTGAAGGACCTTCTATCATTTTTCTAGTCAACAACAGTATTAAGAAATGGAATTTTCCAATAGGGATTGAAATTTAACCCTTTCCCTGGTATAAGCTCTCATCACTGTATATGGTGTCTTCTAAGGGGAAATTAAGGAATAATTCATGTGTGAAGCAATGAATGGGCAATACTGTTTATTTATTTGGTTGCTTGCTTGGTTGGTTGGTCTCTTCACTCTTGCTCTGGCTTTTGAGATTTTCACAGGAAATATACAGAAAAACAAACAGCATAAAAAGTATGGAACAATTATAAAAGACCTTCCTAATAAATCCCTGACCCAGTCTTACTTGTCTGATGAGTGACCTTAGGGAATCATCCATGACTTTATTTTCTCTTAATTTTTAACCCCTTTCATAGCTCAGCTCAGCCCTCGTCAGTATGACTTTTCCCCGTAAACCACTCATGATGATATCTTCATTGAAAATCATACATTCTTTTTCAAAGCAAGAGAATTCTTAAGTTTTAAAACTGTGAGTTGTTTTTTTTTTTTTTTTTTTAATAAAATTGGTTCACTTGGTACCAGAAAGATGGCTCAGCGGTTGAGGGCAATGGCTTTCTTCCAGAGGACTCGGATTAGATGCACAGCAGCCACGTGGCATCTCACAACCACCCATGACTCCAGTTCTAGGGGATCTGACATGCTCTTCTGGCTTCTGCAGGCACCAGGCACATATATCGGGCATATATATTGGCAAAACACCCGTACACATACCATAATTAGAAAGTTTAGATATCAGCTCTCTGTATACTAAACTTTAATATTTCATGGATAATAAACTTTACAGTGAATACACTGCATACCTGCTGACTCATAGTGAGGGCATACTCATGCTCTCTTCCACCAGAGTTCAGCACATACGGTATAAGGAGCCTCAATGGAAAGATGCTACTACCCTCATGGTTTTAAATACTCACTGTTTACTTAGGAATCTGTAGACATATCTAAGGGGAAAAGTCTTTTATCAGATGATGTGAGAGAATATAGCCCATGGCTCTCCTCTGCCTCCAAGACTTCATGCCATCCAGGAGTTTTGAATTCCACATAGACAGAGCATCACAAATGATACCAGACCCGGTAGATCCTACCAATCTGTACAGTCAGATTTGACTGTTTCAGAAAGCAAAAGATGACTTCAGACACTGAAATCGCAGGGAGAACGGAGCTACCACCTGCGCCTGGATAATTCCCAGCGATGATTGTAAAGCTAACTCCATTAAATACAGTTAAACAACATTGCTGTACATCTGGGTACCTATTTGATTAATGACATGAGTACCAACAGACAGTTGCAATATGGAATCTAATGTTTACACCCAAACAGCACATCAGTCATTTAGCCCAAATTTACCTTACTCCCACACAAACCTGGTGTCAGGCTCCATGTTTGTTTCCATAAATTATATTTTTAAAAAGAGAGCTCAGCGTTCAATTTAAGGACTCCTTACTCTTTTTTTTTTCTATATGAGCAAAACCTGATCGCATATGCCACACTATAGGAATCAAATGTCCCTAAACGTCTATATTAACAGTTGCAGTCTCAGAATGGCAAGATCCTGGTGAGGCAGAGTCTAGTGGGAGGGCCTTAGGTCACTGGGGTTTTATGCTGAAGGAGGGATTGTGGGGTTCTGGCCTCTTTCTCTTTCTCTCTTCCTTTCCAGTTTTGAAAACTATGTGCTAGTTCCCACCACGATATGCTTCTTTGCCACAGCCCTGAAACCAATGGGGCCATTAGACCATAGACTGAAGTCTGCAAAACTGTGAGCCAAAGCACCCTTTATCCTGTAAGTTTAATGTCACAGGTATTCAATTTTAGCAGCCAAGAGCTGATAACCCAAGCACAGAAGATGGCTCAATGCTCGTTGAAGTCTTAAATGGCTTTCAGTGTTTATCTGAGACATTTCTCACCATCTCTAATGTCAGGCAGAACTTATTTCTGACTCTTCAGAATGACCTAGGAAGGCTCACTTCTAATCCTCAGATTTTTACCCATGTTTTTCTCTCTGTAAAGAGAAATTTGCCAGCTCCCCACTGACAGACCTTTTACTTCAGTAATAGTCTATGCCAGTGAGAAACAGAGCTTGCAGATTTTTCCTAATTTAAAAAAAAATCACATAAAAATGAAAAATCAAAAATACATTTCTCAGTAATTTCTTTTGAAAAAAAAAATCAACAAATAAGGTTAAATCCTTTTATTTTTTTCCATATCAGTAGGCTATGGTCCAAGGTCTCTGGACTTCAGGAGGGATGCAACTATAATATATAATTATAAAGTTGGTCACTACAAAGCTATAGAGTAATTGTAAACTGACAATCGAAATTAAAGAAACATGTTTTAATAAAGCTGTACTTTTCAAAACATCATTGAACTATATTTTTCCCTCACACAGACATGGTGGAAAGAAGTAACTCCAGAGTCCGGATGCCCCTCTTCGGGAATTGAACTGAAAACATGTCCTGGAGGGTTGTGGCTTGAGCTTTGTTGGCTCCTTGGACTTTTGTTAAAACTCTTCAGCTCTTCACAAGTTGTCACAAGTGCCCAGGGAGGCCCAAGCAAAGCTACAGAAATGCAAAAAAAGACCAACTCAAGGATCCCAACACAAACCTGCACACAGAGGCAGGATGCCACTCCCTTCTCTCTGTTTGAGTAACAAATCAGAAGAAACAGTGATGGTGAGCACTGGGAGAGGAGGGAGAGAGAAGAGGCTGGCAAAGGCTAACTGTAGATGAAGGAAGCTGGGCTGCAAAGCAGTCAGATATGAAAAATGAGAAAAATTAGAACTTCTCATTTAACTTAGTCTGCGGAGCCTCCTTTTTCTGCCTCTCCCCTCCACCGTTTGTCAGGTACCGATCTTCTGAGATACCATATCAACCACTGGAGTGCCTCGCTTTCATCTTTCAGAACCTATAGTTGGGTATTCCTCTAATTAAAATGATGAGCATCATCTGAAAGAAGTTTCTTTTTCTTTTCTTTTCTTTTCTTTTCTTTTCTTTTATTTTCTTTTATTTTATTTTATTTTATTTTTGGAGAGGGATCGACCTTATGAAACCTCAGAAGCCAAGCCTGGGTTTGTTGAAAGAGGGAGCAGTCTTGTTTAAATGAGAATTAAAGACCTGGCCAGGCTTCTCTGCATCCACTTTCATATTCTCTATTATCTATCCCCTCAATAATTCTAGGAACTTCAATCAGATGCTGACCAAAAAGAAACCGCACAGTTCTTGGGACAGAACGATAATACCATCTGTTTCCGTTCTTCCGCCCGCGGGCTCTTTCCAACAGCACAGGCCAGCGTTCTCAGCGTTTGCTTTCTAACGATGATCCTGACACGGTAGGCAGTTGAAAGGAAACTCTCCGTGTCACCTGTCCCTTCCAAGTAGGCACAGTCTTTTCAATTTGAAAGATCCTGAAGAGTTTTCACATTCAATCCATGACACATGAAACAAAAAAACAAAACAAAAAAAAAAAAAAAAAAAAAACCCAGATCTGTGCCCTCCTCCCATTTTGTGACCACTGGAAAACTGTCTCACTCTTCCAAAGGGCTGGGTTTAGCACTCGGGGCTTCTTGTTCACTCTCTCAAGGTTTAGATACCAGGTAACTTTTAAAATAAAGCTAAATCATCCCTAGAAATAGAGGCTACTGACTTCCTGAGATTCCTCTACACAATGACTTATCAAATGGGAAGGGCTCACCACATCACCCCTTGTGTAGGACATCGCAGCGACAGTGCTCAGGTCTAATGAAAAAGCAGCCATACCGCGTCATTTCCTTCGAGACGCGATAACGACCAAGAACCGAGAAGGAAGGTCAAATATTTTAAAACTCTTTGACACGGGGAAAATTAACCAATGGGAAGGGGAAAAATATATATACACGCCAAATAATTCATTTCTGCAGATTTTAACAATCAATATGGAACACCATATGAGAGCTATGTTTCCAACAGTCTGTATCAATCAGGAAGATTGGCAGTGGTAAACGACACAGACCAATTTTTGTCATGCAACCGCAGTCAGCTTTGCGTTCTATACGGAACCGAGGCTCACTGTGGTACTTTCCCAACACAGTACACAGGCCCTTCCAAGTCTGCTTCCAACACATCCAAGGGCTTTTCTGAACCAAACCTGACTGCAAACCTTTGGGGACTGGCACACGGTCCTCAAGACGCTCCCTGTTTTCCTTCCAAAGGCTGCATCTTTAATATATTATATTGGGTTTTTCCCATCACACATGGAATGTGTGAAATTTCTAAACTCCTCCTCACTTATCGAAATGGAACGCTGGCAGCCAACCGTTAGCTGTTGGAGACTTGCTGAAAAAGCGATCAAGCCCTTTCTAGATATGATTGCAAGAGGTGCTGGTGCCAAGATAGAAATCTCAGTCCTCGCTCCTCATCATACGCAAAATCAATATGTATGCTTCACCCTGGAAAGAAAGCTACCTTGGAAATAATTAATAAAACATCAAAGGTGGAAGCAACTTCAGAAATCCACACGAGACCAAAATGTTGGAGGCAATTAAAAGAAATTACTAATTTATATAAAGCGATACTTCCCTTTGAAAGGTATTTTTCAGATGTAAATAAATATATATACACATAGATGTAGCAAAGGGAAGACTGAAGTTAAGCTTCAAAACGGCAATTTAAAACCTTAACATATTCAACAAGAATTCTGGATGCTACATTAAATAAACACATAAACTCTGAAAACCCTTAGAATAACACGGAGATATTTAAATAATATCAAAGCCCATAAAGAACTCTGAAAACTCTATGTTTACATAGTGGCAATGCAGAGACACATTATTAGAATTTGGAAAAGACTATGTGTCAAGGAAGTCAGTAGTGCGGCCCATGGAGACAGCCCAGTGATACTCATCTGTCAGACGCATGTCACTCTCGAGAGTCAACACCCGTGTGGCTCTCACCATATAGTCCCTGTTTAGCGTTAGACTTTTAAAATATGGATTTAAAAGAGGTGATTCAGAAGCCACTAGTTATGGAGATCGGGGGGCAGGGATCACAATTCCAAGAAGAAGGTTTATACTACAGTATGTGGGGAGAAGACTAGCTTTAAGGAGCACTTCACAGAGGAGGCTATGCTCATCTGTCTTTGATAACGAGCCCTGAGTAGTTTGAAGCCGTGCAAGGCTACTGGCTGCCTGACGTGCAGGGGGTGTGAGGGTGGGAGGAGGGGGCTGGCTCTGTAGGGCTGAGATGGAGAGAGTTCTAGTTTCTAGGTTCGGAGGGTCAAAGGACTTACTGTAGCCAGCTAGAAATCACGGAAGGTTTCTACCAGGAGGAGCACAAAGATTTAGGCTTCCATGTGCATGTATGCACACACCCACACACGTGCACACACGGGCACACATACACATTGGGAGCAATGAAAAAAATTACTAATTTATGCAGAGAGATACATCCCTTTGAAACGTATTCATGTGTGTGTGTGTGTGTGCACATGTGTGTGCATGTGTGTAAGGGTGGGCATGTATTCATAAGAGCCAGAAGACAAGCTTAGGTGTGGTTTCTCGGGCACCATATGTCTTTTTTTGATGCAAGGATTCTCCCTGGCCTAGGAACTGCCTAGTAGCTTTAGATGGCTTACTGGTGAGGCTGAGATATACATTTGCCTTAGTCTCTCCAGCACTGACATTACAAACCTAAGCCACACATCAGCTCATTAATATAAGCTCTGGAGATTTAATCCAGATTTCATGTTTCTAAGGCAAGCCCTTTACCCACTGAGCCATATTTCCACTCATAATGGCTTCCACTGTTAAAGATCACTAGTGTTATTATAGAGACAAATGGACCTGTATCAGGAGACAGGATGAGAACTCCAGCCAGGCAGAAGCACTCATGTTGGTAGATTGTGATGGCAACGCCCTGTTAGCATTTTGTCTAAGCTCCACCCTACAGTTACCTGGCAACAGTCAGGTGTGCCGGACTCACTATAAAAGGGGCTACTTGCCCCTCCTCTCTCTCTTGTTCTTGCCCTCTTGCTCCCTCTGTCCTCTCCTCCCTTCCACCTCTCTCCCCATTCCCTTCCCCCCTCTCTCCACCTGCTCATGGCTGGCCTCTCTACTTCACTTCACTTCACTTCACTTCTCTTCTCTTCTCTTCTCTTCTCTTCTCTTCTCTTCTCTTCTCTTCTCTTCTCTTCTCTTCTCTCCTCCTCCTCCTCCTCTTCTTCTTCTTTTCTCTCTCTCTCTCTCTCTCTCTCCCTCTCTCTCTCTCTCTCTCTCTCTCTCTCTCTCTCTCTCCCTGCCTTTCTCCCCCATGCCCTGAATAAACTCTATTCTATACTACACATCCCGTGGCTGGTCCCTCAGGGGGAAGGGATGCCTCAGCCTGGGCCCCCAGAGGCACCCCCTCCCCCACCCACCTGACTACACACCCACCAGACATATTCCTCCTCTCCTTATCTCTTTATAAAACACAACACTCCCAGTTGTCAACTTGACTACCTCTGGAATGAACTACAATACAGAAATTGAGTGTTTACCTGTGATCCAGGTCTTGAGGCTGGAAGACACAGACTTCTAATCTGGGTCTTTAGGCATAGTGGCCATGAAAGCTTAGGCCCAGACAAGGTGGTACACACCTTTAATCCCAGGAGACAGAGGCAAGTAGATCTCTGAGTTCAAGGCCAACCTGGAACAGAGAAAGTTCCAAATAAAGAACAGCTTTCAATGTTCAAGGCCCTGAGCTGACACTGACAGTTCCAATGTATCAATTTCAAGGAACAAGGAAATGCATATATATATATATATATATATATATATATATATATATATATATATATATATAATCTAGCATAAATGATGGCCTTATATATTTGATATACTTGATTAGGCTTTCTTAATAAAATCTCAGTTTCCCTAAAAATAAGGGAATGGCAAGTTTTATTCTCAGAAGAGAATTTCTAAAGCAGAGTGATTATTGTCTCGAGACCAATGATGTCTTAAGAGACTCAACTCTCCAGCTTCACTCTTCAGCATTTACCACTGACATCTTCAGTGATTCCCAAACATGAAGTGCCAGCCATCCACATCACGTGGCTGTATTAAATGTCACAGCGTGGAGTCAGACAGAACTATAAAGGGAAGTGAGGGTATGTTTAACATGATGAAATGCTTTCGTCATAGAACTGAAGTCCAAAAGTTGCTTTAGAGATTTAAGACAAGCCCTGAATTTTAAAGATGGAGCAGCACCTTGACGCTTGCCTGGGAAAGTGGCTCGCCCGGCAGAGGCTTACTGCCTAGAAGGATTGCCCACCTACCGAGGCCACAAGAGACTGAGTTAACTGATAACTTATAACTGTAACTGTTAACAACCCTACAACTCATTTAAGAAGTTAAATCTAGTTATGAAATTAAAACAATTTAAAGCTATTTTTCACAGTTCTGGGTGACAAAAATATTGATGTTTCTTAAAAATTTATTTTTACTACATGAAAGGGACATTCATTTTTTGATAAGGCTGCATCAATTATCTTTAATCTTTCAATGACAAAGAAACACGTGTTTTCTTCATCTTAGTTTAAAATCATTCATTAAAATTATCATTCCTTTGGATCACACATATACATTGAAGTATGTGTATGTACATGCATGTATATATGTGTGTGTCTGTATGACTGTCTATCTCCTACCTCACATGTATACACGTATGTACATGTGTGTGTGTGTGTGTATCTATCTGTCTAGTGAAGAAGATTGACCACTCAGGCTATTAATGATTTACATGGTAAAGTATAATCGAACCAGTTAACACTTTGCTTTGGGGTATCCACTTTTAATACTTACTTTAATACTATATATTGCCTGTAACTGATCTGTATTTTAATAAATTATTAAGCAATTATAACACAGCAGCATTTATGCACCATTATTCCATGACAGAATGAAAAAGCAACTGGTAGATAAACGTTCTGCATTTTCTTGAATGGTATTTATGCCAAGTGTGTGGGGTAAGCCTCAAAATCATGATAAATTATTTTAACTTTAGGAATAAGTGTGTATTATTTTTATGTCCTATTTTCTAAAACAAACAAACAAAAACAACAAAACTTTCATCAAAATTTTGATGAAGTTACTGAGAAGGTAAATTAGTTGTTCCCAAAATTTATTTTTTAAAGGGTTTTGAACATGTAAAATCAAAATGATATTGCAGTAACTGAAAGAAAGCAGCTAAGGCCTAGTGCATTTTAGTCAGAAGTAGCAGTAAAACTATACAAAACCAAAACACGTGGCTATCTGGGAACATATTTAGTCTAGATTAATCATCTTATGACTGTCACATTAAGCTCCATAAATAAATGTTTAACTTCTAATCCAAATTACTTCATGTTAGCTAAGTATAGCAGTTTTATATATCTCCCATAATATATAGGACAGTGTTTGTTCAACTTCCCAAATTCCTAGAAAGAAATACCATACTTCTTAAACAAATGCAGTTTGGGCTAAGTTGTCTTTACTCTGTGGATTCTTAGATGCATCTGGCTCTTGGTCATTATGTGGGATTTTTTTCTCTAGTGCTGGTTTCTATTGTCCTCTGCAAACTTCACCCAGAACTTTGGACTTTGTTAAATTTCCCAGTGTTTGAGGATTTGCTGGCTTGTTCTTTGAACCTTCAGTCACTGTTGTAAAACAGTGTCTGCTGCTTTGGGATGGACCTGTGAGTTTTGTATGTATGTGTCTCCTCAGGTTTCCACAGCCCTGTAGCATGCCATGAACAAATATTTAATAGGCCAGTCACATGGGCCAAAGCCTTTATAAGCAGCTGCAGCTGATCTAGCCATTTATCTTTTTATCTGTCATCTACCTGGCTCTGGCTCTCTAAAAACAAGTCAAGATTACCCAAGAAATTTTAAATGCCTTTAAAGGAGACTCTCATGTGCTGTTTGTACACAGGTGTGGATCAGCTCAGCTGGTCTCTGAAATTATTAATAGTAATATGCCTGTGACTTTCAGCTTTAATATTTAGGGCATCAAAGTAAACTGCAGTGATGAGATAGAGCTAAACCACCGCAGAGTGAGCATTTTCTCTCTTCACCCTAGCTGATGGAGGAACCTTTGGAAGCAGAGCGGAGCTCACTGGCTTCCCCGGCTCCCTAGAGCTCTCAGTGCCACAGAACGGGCAATCAGAGAGGTGAGGTCTTTCATCACTTCTTCCAAAAAAAAAAAAAAAAGAAAAAGAAAAGAAAAGAAAAGAAAACCAGAAAGCTTAACGTCTGCGAAAAACTGACTTCATTTGATTTACTCTCCAAGACTGTTTTTTATTAAATATGTTTGACTGCTATCTCTAATTAAATGTAGAATTAATTTTGGCAAACTAACCACAGATGCAGTTTATGTTCAGTTTTATCAGACAGATTTATTTATAAGCTGTCAACTTCTTGAAAGACTTCATTTTGGAGCAGTTTTAAATTGCTAACAGTAGCTGTAAATGGGGCTACTGTTCTCTGGAACACTAAAGGAAAAGCAAGCTATAAATGTCCACTCCATCTGTGAGGAATCATAAAACAATCACATTCCTTTATTTTTTTTTCCTCCGTAGGACCTTTATTAAATTAGTTCAACTCAATTAAAAATAACTTCAAAAACATCTCGGGCCTTTTGTTTCACGGAATAGTTGGAACTCTGGGCACGGAACGCCACCCCTTTTAACTAATCCCTTTTACTAAACGGAGGAGAATGGCAGCATTGTGACTTCAGACAGTGCCTTCAAGGGTCTCTACTGTACCGAATTGAGGTCACTGCAAGACAATGCCCAACACCCAGTCTCCATTCAAACATTCTTCACAACTCTTTCAAACGTGTCTTTCTTCCCCTTGGCCAGCTTTCCCCATGGCAGACTCGGGGGACAATGGAAAGGCCCCCAGCACCATTTATGGCCACCATATTTGCACATGGCAAAGTCCATTCTTCCTGGTTTGCTAACACCCCAGTCCCTTCATCCCCTTACAAAGAATGAGTCCTGCTAGAGACTTTCCCACCATTACTGTTATTCAGACATCTTTGGTATTTAATGTGTTGTTTCAGGGCTGGTACCTGACGGTTGAGAAGCTCATTTGCTATTTTGGGGGACTGCGTAATCATGCAGAGAATTAAATGCTATCCCATTGTAGCCAGCCTAGGCACAATGGAGCATGTGACTTAGCCCAAAGCAGAGAGAAACAGTGCAATCAGAACCATTACACCTTGTACTAGAGTTAGCATCATCAGGACCATAAAGCGAACAGTGTGCCCACGCACCATCTTGCCCCTGCCCCACGAGCATTGTTTACTTTTGCTTTAGAGGTTTTTATAGCCACAGCTACAAACAAAACAAAATCAATTGCTGTAAATTTTTTCTCACCAGAGTTACCCCGCCAAAGGAAGAAAGAAGTTGTATCCACAACATCTGCCTCTAAAGAACACGAAGGAACACACATTCGTAGGCAGGGTCGTTAGGATGAAGATTTTGATTTTAATTAAGAAGGGGATTTGCAGGACAATTAGTGAGATGTGATATTCTTTGTAAGAAATAGTGCCCTTATTGAGAAATGCCATCTAAGTCAGAATGGAGTGCTTGGTGACTTGTTTCTGTGGGTTTCTATAGTTAATGAGAAGAAAAATGGGAAGAAGACGGAAATAGCTCACCTGAAATGCAGAGACAGGTGTTCTCCTTAGCATTTCTGGGTCTTGACCTTCTGGGTCATTCACTCTCTTCCATTCAGGTTACGAATATCTACGCCTCTGAGATTCAAGCAGATAATCTCTGTGCCGTTGGTGTGCATCCTGTGCTCTTTTCCCAGTTATTCTGAGACATTAATTACTAGGGCCAGGCCCCATCTTCGATTTTTATCAACATCTAACCATATGACTTAATGATTTTGTATCAAACTTGCAGTTCTGTGGAACACGCTCACACATACCTACCCTTAGGCGCACACCTTACTGAGCAGCGAGGTTTGCAGCCAGTGTCTTCCAACCACGTGCAACAGCTGTGGTTCATGGTACAGAACGCAATGCTGACCTTCCAAGTTAGCTAAGGATATCCTGAGAAGATGCACAAAGAACTGCAGCTTCACTGGGGCGTGAAGGGCAGCAGATACCACAACACTGTAACACCATGCTTGACCTTAATTCCAAAACACAGAAGCCCCGAAACTGTGATAGACACTGTGGAAAAATCTTTTGCTGCTCATCTGCTCTCAAACCGAAGAGTATCACTGTGAGTCCTGTGGGGATGAAGGAAGAAGCTACCCTTGGGCCAAGGTCTAGGGTAAGTGACCATCCATGTACATGTGCAGTACTCAAAAACCAGAGACGAAAGCATAAAAATCACAACACTGGAGAATCAGTGGTCCACTTCATTTCTAATGGGGCGATTTATCTGGTAGCCAAGCAAGGAGAGTTTAGTAAATCTAGCCTGAGGTTATGTGTACTTAGCTGGCCTTTAAGTGTTATCCTTAAGTACACTTGATTAGCAGAAAGGAATAGAAAACCAAGAAACAAGCCTGCTTCAGGAGGTTGCCAGAGAAGAGATATAGACACATTGTTTTTTCTTAGACAGAAAGGGGGGACATATTAAAGAGGAATTTACCTGTGTGGTTCAAAAACCAGGCACAGGAGCCAAGAAGAGGACAAGGTCAAGGTGATATCCAGAGGTCAAACCTGGCCAGACCTGTACCGTTTAACCACATGGAATTACCTACCAAGCATAGTCATGTGACACTTGATCAGAAACGGTGGGGGGAAATGCACGAGAGAAATCTTGGTTTGTGTGTGCATCCAGGAGTCGGGAGGTGCAGGTCAATATGAGGCTTATGCCAAACACTCTCCCAAGATTCATATTGGATGTGTAACTCTGCATTCTGAGTGAGAGCCTCCAAATGCCTGTTGCAATGAGATCACCAGAGCAATGGAGTGATGCATGGGCCTTCAGGAGGTTTCTAAGTCACGGCAAAAGCGCCCTTACAGATTAGACTCAGAGGTCCTTATAAAAGGCCTGGGCCATGCGAAGACATAGCAAGTCTTCAAGCAAGCATCAAGACACTCTCCTGTAAACAGGTCAGCCCCTTCCTGAACCTTATATTACCACTGGCTACCCCTTTCTCTTAGAGTTAAGGCCCTGAATTCATCACATATTTTTTCCTTGCTGTGAAAAAAATATCCAGTCAAAGCAACCTAAGGAAGGAGGGTCTGCTGAGCCGCTCACCGTTGACACAGCCCGTCACAGCGTTGAAGTCATTGCTACAGACGTGGGCTGGCCTCTGCTCTCAGAGAGCTGACTGCTACTGGAAAAGGGACTGGATGATAAGTGAGCCCTGCCCAGGGAGCAGATTCCTTCAGCAAGCCTCTGCCTTCTTAAGGGCCCAGAGTTTGCCAAACAGCAGCACCAGCTGGGGACCAAATGTTCAAACACAAGAGCCTGTGGGGAACATTCCACATGCAGAAGACACTGACTTCCCAACAGTGGGAGACTCATTTCTGTACTTTATAAATTGCCCAATCTCTGCTACTCTACAGCATAAACAGGCTAATACAAGACTCCTGGGGGCTGGAGAGATGACTCAGTGGTTAAGAGCACTGTCTGCTCTTCCAGAGGTCCTGAGTTCAACTCCCAGCAACCATATGGTGGCTCACAACCATCTGTAATGGGATCTGATGCCCTCTTCTGGTGTGTCTGAAGACAGCTACAGTGTACTCATATGAAATAAATAAATATATATATAAATAAATCTTAAGACCTAAGATTCCTGATTACTTATTTTGTTCCTTTATTGCCTCTTAATGAAAGCCTTCATTAATTCCATTATCTGTTAAACTATTTTGTTATTTACTTGTGCATGTGCGTGCGTGCGTGTGTGCGTGCGTGCGTGTGTGTACATGCAGGTGTCATGCAGGAGAGGGCACGGGATCCCTTGAGCTGGAATTACAGACATCTGTGAGAGACTGATGCAGGTGCAGGGAGGCAAACTCCAGTCCTCTGAAAGAGCATCGAGAACCCTTCGTCAGGGAGCCATCTCTCCGGCCCTTATTCCTCCAATTCTTCAGAGGGAATTCCTATTTGACACGTTTGCTTGACACATTTTATTTGACACTACATCATGTGAGAAAAGATTAGGAATAAAGTATGAAGATGGTAGACTTCCCTTCAAATCTCCCTGAATCCCACCAGTCAAGACAACATTGTTATTCAATTACCTTGACCTCAGAGAAGCTCCTGTCCACATAGTTTCTATCTACAACTCTAGTAGGTACTCAAAAAGATCAACTGTCCATTCACCGTTGGCTTGGCTTCTGTTGTTTTTATTTGTTTGTTATTTTGTTCTGAGGTCTTCATGTAGCCTGGACTGGACTTGACCTCCTAATTCTACTACATCCTCTTTATTGTGGTCCTGTTATGGTTAGCCCTGCCATATCAATATACATTTCCCATTAATTGCTATAAATGCTAAATCTTACCTATAGTCATCTTTGTGCCCACGGATAATAGTTACATGACAGAATGGAGCTTGGAGGTAATCACATTCATGTAGTCATTTGGATATCAGTCTTACTTGCTCTCAAACAACCCCTGGAGGAAAGGCCGCCATCGCACACTCAGAAGCACTCTGAGGAGATTGGATTCTTCAGGTCTACAAAGATCACCTAAAACTTAAGGGCACTCTCCAGATGTGTGAGAATAAAAGCAACTGACATGGAAGGCCTCAACTATCTTGCCTAATGTGGTAGTTCAAATAAGAATGCCACCCCTCCCCTGCCATATGCTCATGTAGTTGAGCACCTAGTCACCAGAGAGCTGAACTCTTGATAGGATTAGAAGGACTAGGAGGCGTGGCCTTGTTGAAGGAAGTATGTCACTGGGGGTGGGCTGTGAGGTTTCAAAAGCCCGCGCCAGGTCCAGTCACTTTCTCTCTCTCTCTCTCTCTCTCTCTCTCTCTCTCTCTCTCTCTCTCTCTCTCTCTCTCTCTCCAACTACTTCTCTGGCACCATACCTGCCTGCTACCATGTTCCCTGCCATGATGATAATGGACTAAGGCCCTAAAATTGCAAGCAAGTCCCCAGTTAAATGTTTTCCTATAAAAGAGTTGCCTTGGTCATGGTACCTCTTCACAGCATTAGAACAGTGACTGAGACACGAAATAACTGTATGTAAATAAAATGGATGGCTATATCCACCGACCTTACATGTAAAAGTAAAGCTAGCCTGAAGAACAAAACTTCTGTGGACCACAGATCATCCATTTAATAGGCTCTTTGAGGCCATGAAATGCACATGGCAGACTGTGAGACTCCCAGTGGAACCACCCCATGTGGTCTGTATATGCTCCCTCACTTAGGGACTCAGGACCCTGCAGATTGCACAAAACCATCATTTCTGTTTCACAGAGGTAAACCAGGTAGGGGCCCTTACTCACCACCCAATGAGTTACCACAAGCAACAGGCATATACTACAATTTAATCTAACCTGACCTTTTATTATTGAATTTTGTTAATTATTTGACAATAGTGTGCACATGTGTTGAAGATTGTAGGTGACATAGGATAAGCCTCCCATTTCTTTATGAGACTATTGCTTACTACATGGCCTAGGGAGCTATGCAGATGCAACATCAATGCTCTCAAATGTTCATAGCTGGGAGAAGAAAGGAATTTTCATTTTGGAAAGTAAATTCATGGTCATGAGCTGAAACAGAAATATTTACTTAAAAATGGGCAAAGAAATCAACTCTAAAAGTTTCTCTCGCCTCCACCCTCATCAAATAAAAACTTACTAATCACCTTAAATTAGTTAAGTCATTCCCTCAGGTGACACAAACATTGTAAGTAGTCCACACAGACCTGCAAGAATATACTGCACACCATCACACTTGGTAGTAAAACACCCCTGAAAGTGCTTCTTAATCTTGTTTTTCCAAATCAAGTTTTCTTCGGAGCACTAAAGAAAGCCAAGAGTATTCAAAATGTGTTGTCAGATGCTCTACCTGTTCCCGTGTGCCCCGTGGAAGCCTTACTAAAGACATTTGGCTGTTAAGACAGGGAATGTTCTTTCTACGGTTCTCATTGTCAAAACACTCCCAGAGTGTAAGACACCAGGGGTTGGAAATGACTGAGAAGTCTGCGGTGGGAATAATCAGTGCAGACTGCTAGAAACATGTACCCTTGCACTTTATTTCCTGTAAGAAATGATCGTAGGAACAACCCAGGGTACAGGCACTGGGGCTGGGACGCGTGGAAAACTCGTGCCAGAGCAGGAAATCCTTAGACTTTTGGGTAGAGTAAGCTTCAAGCCACAGACTGCGGACTACAGAATTTTGGAAGCACCAGAAGGGGAAAAGAGGCAAGAAGAGGGCAAAGAGGAAGCCGAGGAGAAAGAAAGGCAGGAGGAAGAGGAGGAGGAAGAGAAGAGGAATGAGGAAGAAGAACGGAGGGAAGAGGGGCATCCAAAGAGAGTCTCAGCAAGACAGTATGGAACATCTCACCCTATAACTTAGTCAACCACATCCAAACACAAGAAGGGCGAGGCAGATCTCCAAAGTCAATGGACAAGCACGGCCATCTTCAGATCTATCTCATGGTCTAAGAATATTTCTGAGACGTCAGAATTCTGAGGTCGCTCGACAAAATGATCTGCAATGACGTGTTTTTGAAAAAAAAAATCACCTTTTTTTTTCTTAATGTTTTCAACACACATTTAATTAAGCCAGTGCTAAGAACCTCTGTGTATGTCTTCCCATGTGGGACAGTACTCACGTAACAGCAACATGTAAACCATGTCTGGAAAGACCATCAGATGAGTGGCCGCTTTCTCCATTGGTGTAGTGTATACCTTAGAGCATATATAAGATAATACTCCTGTCTCGTTTTGCTTTTTAATGATACAACCGATTGTAACACTTATTGTTTCCGAAGTTTCTGAGATTTTAATTATGGGGGAGTGAACTGTGTGAACCCACAAGGTCACGTTCACAAATTGTCAAGGAAGGGTGCTGCCATTTCATTCCAGACCCCCCGCCCCCCACCAGCCTGCATTCCAAAGTGTCATATGTTACAGAGACACCCTTCTGCTCCTGCTCACCTCTCCTCCTGATGGGCCCTTGCCTGATTAGTCACAGGGTGGAGCCAAGAGTCTGCACTGCCTACCCTACCCGTGCCAGGTGAATTTGCCTGGGTATGAAGACATGAGTGTCCGCTTGCGAAAGACAAACGACTAGATCTCTGGTGTGATTGAACCAGAGAGGGTTTGCATTTTAAATCTCAGCTGAGAACAAACGCACAAAAAGCAATTGTGACTGCTGTACAGAGTACAGTAAACCTTGAAATAAGCCTTTCTGTGTCCCCCTGACACACCAGGCTATATGTCGCCTGCTCTGGGTTTACTACAGAGACACTGTCTGGCATCATGCATATTCCCCTTCTCTTAGGACAGATTCCAATTCTTTTTTTCTGTTGGAAATCTTTCTTTTAAGATATAGGGTCAATATTTAAACATAGATTTCTCTAAATATTCATAATTGATACCTTCATTTCATATGAATCAGAGACAACAGTAAAAGCACCTCCCATGGTCTTCCTCACATATCAATCTCACAGGGTCTCCAGTATAGCTGAGAAGGCTCCGTAGCCCCTCTATTCTTCTGAAGGCCGAGTTTCTGTTGATATCCCACCATCTGTCGGCACAGCTGGCGGAGGCCCTCCTACTTCCTCTGAAACACCGGGTCAGGATGTGTGCCTCCTTTACAGTTTAGAAATTCTAAATGCACAGATCTGCCTTTTCGTAACTCCCCCTTTATCAACTCCGAACTATTGGCAACACCAGCCTCCTAGACCCACATCACATCGCTCTTACAAATCTCCTCAGATCAATCAAGAAGTGAGAGTTGGGTATAACGGCTCGTCCCTTTGATTCCAGCACTTGGGAGACTGAGCAAGAAGATTGCCGTGAGTTCAAAGCCAGCGCGGGCTGCCTAGTGACATCCTGCCTAAAAGGATAGAATGAGCATAAATTTTAGGAAAAACGTTAATCTAGTACACTGACTTTCCCATATTTTCTGTAATTAAGGGCATTTTAAATAGCTGTCTTAACAACTGGCTATGTGGTTATTTATGTATATCAGGGGAAGTTTTTATTTATATAAGGGAAGTCTTCTATCAACGTCTGCTCTTTTGAAAGGTAATGCATTGTAGCTTATGTAGACATGGGTTAACAAAGATAATTAATTCCTAGTTGGTAAATAGAGGGAGCAGGTGGAAGAAGCCCCCCATGTTTGGTAATGATAAATCTATGTTGATAAACTGGAGACCTGCTACTAATAAAGAGGTGCCCAGCACTCACACGCTTTTATGTTTGTGAAGACATGCCTGGCACACGTCTGTCTTCCCACTCTTCTGCCGATACTTTTCCCCATCCCTTGGCCTCTATACGAATATAGCTACAAGCCCTTGCACAAACATTTCATCTTACTGCCTAAGTCTGACGGCCCTGGGCTGGGGGGGGGGGGTGCAGTTAGTAAAGTGACTCATACTCAAGCATGAGGTGCTGAGTTCCAGTGTCTGCAACTATGTAAGAAGCCAGGCCCCTGTGTCTGTCTCTAATTCCAGTGCTGGGCAATACAGATGGGAAGATCTTCAGCAATCACTGGCAAGTGAGCATAGCCAAATCAATAAGCTCTGGGACCAATGACAGAGCCTGCCTCAAAAAGGAAGGTGGGGAGTGAATGGGTCGACATGGCCGTCGACCTTTGGCCTCTACATGCACACATGTCCTTGTGCACACATGTGTTGCGCATGCCGACACACAAGCAAAATAAAAGACAAGTAAATCAGAGGTCGTCAAACTTCTGGACCTCAATTCACTCAAGGCACATTAATGACCCTGTTGTCAATAGTCCAGTGACAGCCACCCATTTTAACTCGATACAGACTTTGAAAGGAAAAATATCATTCTTCATTGTCCTTTGAATGTCCTCTCATAGGAAGTCTGCCTCCTGACACTGAGAACCATCTCCAGACGACTTAAGACGGGAACAGGGTGGTTCACTATTGCTCTTTATGCCTGCGGCATCTATGATAAAACTACAGATGACTCGTTAAAGAGCAGACTTATAGATAACCCAAGTCATCCTCTCTGACTGAAGATGAGAATACTGCTCTTCTTTCTCCAAAAGAGTCGGTAATAGCACCATGTAAAAATACCCCTATGTTTTTCAGAGTACAAAAATATTAGCAAAGTTGGAAGATAAGAGGAACACAGCATCTAGCTGATCACAGAGCCTTGTTTCATCTTTGCTTCGAACAAACTCCCTGCCTCCCTCCATAGGAGAGAGCAGATTTTTCTGTTCAATCCTAAAAAAAAAAAAAAAAAAACAAAGAACTGTTCCTCCCCTCCCCCAGCCTCTCTATACAGTCACCAGGACCCATCTGCATCACCGTCAGCTTTACCAATGACAGCTTTGCCAACTCTCCCACAAATTGATAGATTGGAAAGCCTGGCATGAAAATGTTCATGCCCTGCCATTCTGAAGAATAAGCTTTAAGTTTGAGATTTATACCGGAATATTAGGGCCTTCTATATGGCTGTACATATGTGCGACTTCATGTACTTCGTTCAAAGAAGTAATTGAACCAAATGGAGAGAGACTCGATTTGTGTGAAATTATTTTCTGTGATAAACTACAGAGTGATGTTGTCATCTTTGATGAATGTGGGAAATTGAGGCACAGAAGTACCCACTAGGTGACAAGCAAACAGCATACGACAAAGAGTGAACGACTGGGACAATGCCCAAACCCCACGTGCCTCCTGCTCGGTTCTAAACACCAGACTGCCAGAGACATTCATCCTAGGAGCCTTTCAAGGAGATCCGTGAGACACTAGAGTGAATCAAAGACAGACTCATCGTGAGGGACTCCGTGCTTAGATTTCTTTCTTTCATGGGGCTTGGTACCTTCACGTGCCTTTAGAATAATGGAAGAACGACATTGACTTCCTGGTGTCTTTTATTTTCTTGGTTATTGCATGACTCCTACTGAGTAAGAATTATAAAGTTAGCATATAGGTTATGTTTCTTCAGTGAACGCAAATGGTATATGGGATCAGACAGAATAAATTTAGAATGATAGCAAGTATCCCCCAAATAGATGGCTTTGTACTAAGTATTTTATATGAATAATGGAATCATAACATTTAATTTAAAATATCTTGACCCCAGCAAGGAGTGGTCATGTGCTTCTAATCCCAGCACTGGGAGGTGGAGACAGAAAGCTCAGAAACTCAGCTACATAGTGAGTTAATGCCAGCCTGGGCTACATGAGATAGCCCCTTCCTTAAAAAACAAGAGTGAAAAAATTTGAAGATTCCAAAACATGGGGTTGACTCCACTTTCTGAACACGCATTTTACCAGGGCTAGGATATAGTTTAATGGTAAAGCACTTGCCAATTGTAGTCAAGGCCCTGAAAATAGATCTCTAGCACTGGGGGATAATGGGATCATATTCAAAATCTTAAAGAAATAGTTTCCCTCTCGTTTCATTTAGTTAGGTCTTGGTTACAAACAGCCCACAGTTGACAGGGATACTTTATCAACAATTCACTTTAGGTGGACTGGAAGTAAGGGGTTTCCCCACTTTGGATTAATAACTAATTAAGGGCAGTGAGGCGTGTCTGCACAACCACCAAGGACATCCTGCAAATGTGAGGTGATCTCTCCCCATGCATGGTCAAAGATACACAGGTAGGTAGGTAGATAGATGATTGATAGATAGGTAGATAGATAGATAGATAGATAGATAGATAGATAGATAGATAGATAGGCAGATAAGCTGTTGATTGGTTGACAAACATAATCAGCTTGTAGAACAATAAGGTTACATTAACACAGTTTCTGATGATTTCTTCATAAACTATCCTATAAAAACTCTCCTATGGTTAAGGAATCCCCTCAATGAATAAAATGTATGGAAACACTAGGCAAACTAAAATGTATGAGTTTTCTTAGGTTAACATACAGCAAAACTTTGGGCATAACTCACTTTAGTGAGAGGTTCATAGTGTGTTTTGACCAACACACAACAGAGATTTATCTATCACATCTAGTCTTAGCAGAAGACAGTGAGGAGATACTCAAAATCATGAACTACAGGACACTGAGGCCCCTAAGCTAGAGCTCAGAGAACTTGGAGAGGGCACAGGAGACCCATAGGACTTCTGAAAAAGAGGACCCTCTTTGGTTCTTAAGTTGGCAGAGAGGTTTTCCATCCCATGGAAGACATGAGACACTGAGCAAGCACTTGGCAAATCACACCGCCTGTGTGCCGTCTCACACAAATTCCAGAGCAACGCTTGAAAAACAGAGCTCAAGTGAATTCTTAAGTTTGGTTCTTTGTGATATAGCTTTACAAGAAATTATAATTCCTTAAACGTGTGAGATGCCTGAGGGAGAACAGGTAGGTGTGGAGGGTCCAGGACATCACAGGCCATGTACTGAACATGACACATAATAAAGACAATACAGTGTAGGTGAACCCCAACCCCATGCATTAATCAATAACAGCATTATTCAGCATTAACCAATAACCTTTACATATGATATCAATGTGTTGTAGTGACAGCTGAGAGGCAGATTTGAGAATTGGAAGTCTCTACATTTAGAAGACAAAACCTTGAATAAAAAAGTACGA
>CM052700.1:4997445-5032445 GCA_028551405.1 Uromys caudimaculatus | reverse complement strand
AAAACTCAGCTTGGAGTCATGGTCTGAGAAGCCCTCCTGGCCCTGGTGCCTGTCCAGGGTTCCATTTTAATTTCTAATTGCTCTACATCTATAGCAAGACCATATCAGCTTCTTCTTGGGCCCTGTATCCACCTCTAACGGACTTCACTTGCCTCTCCTTGTTCAGGCACACCTAGCCATATGGTGTCAACAAATGAGCCTTTCTCACTCCTCAAGACAAAGGAAGCCCTCTCACGTTCTCATTGAGTGCTGAATGCCATCTTCCTAACATCTACACCAGCTACAGTGCATTATTCAGCTCAGTGACTGGCTGCTGTGCCCAGGAGAACCTGGTCATTGTGAGAGTACTGCTTGTACATGAACTCTCTTGTGGCTCCTGACAGACAGCGTGCGCTCAGTTAGAAATTACAGAAGGAAAGAAACGCTGAGGTGCTTCAGATCCGTGCAGGTGTAGGGAAAATAAATACCTACCTCATTCAACATTCGTGCTATTACCTCTGACACCACTCAATGGCAAGTTGTTATTTGGAGCTGTGTGTGTGTGTGTGTGCGCGTGTGTGTGTATCTGTGTGTGTGTTCATACAAATATGTATGGGTGGGTGTGGGAGTGGAGATGTCTCTCACTCTCTTTTAGTACCAGGTATCAGAATCTTTTGTGGAATTAATATTAATCTACAAGCAATATGATATGGAAAATCACTTACGTACACCTCTACATTGGAGATGGTGCTCAGCGGTGAATAGACATCTCCAAGGCAGGGATTTCCTCTATCGTTGTCTGTCATGTGATTCCATTTTCATGTCTAACCCTGACATGACAAACAACCAGGATCCCAATCTCCACTAAATGATCTGTTCTTTTCTTTACTGAATGCAGAATTGTTGTTTTGGCGAGAATTAGTCAGGCACAGTTAGTACAATAACACCCAGTGCCTTCCTGCGTGGCACCTGCTGTATGCTATTTATTTCTTGTTAGCAGCATAGTACAACAAATTGTGTCTTTTAACAGCTCATTGAGTAGAGGAGGAGGAAGCCACAGTGATGGGCTTGTTGATAACGCTCGGCGGTGTTGGTATATTTACTTCTAAGTAATCTGGCTCACAAATTCACATGTATACTATTTGTTTCTTTGGGAAATCTCTCTACCACATAATTTCTTTCTTTTTTTCTTTTTTTTTTTTTCGAGACAGGGTTTCTCTGTGTAGCCCTGGCTGTCCTGAACTCCCTCTGTAGACCAGGCTGGCCTCGAACTCAGGAATCCACCTGCCTCTGCCTCCCAAGTGCTGGGATTAAAGGCGTGCACCACCACTGCCCAGCTCTACCACATAATCTCTTATGACCTTGAGCAGACATCAGATTTAGTAGAAAAATCAATAAATAACAGACGTGACCTCTGGCTTTAAACTATTAGTAAAGGTGATTTTAATCTGATTAATGTGGGAGATGGAAATGAACTAACATTTCTTTTGTAAACGCTTAAAAGTATTAAGATTGTTGTTAAGTTCTTATATGTCACCTAGGAGGTCTTGAGATTTGACAATGTGGTTAAGTTGCACCTTTCAGAAAGATGACATCTATAGCAGGAATGTCCCAGGGCACTGTCCCCATCCCCGGAGTACCCAGAATAGCACTCTCTAGTCACAGATGTGTCTTGACTCTCTGTGTGCGTGTGATTGACAGCTTGCTATCTTATCTATGAGTTTGGTTTCACTCCTGGGCAAGATTCAACAAGCAACGCTTGGAGAAAAGCCAGGGCAATGTCTACTGATATTTCCATCTATGCATTTTGTTAGATTGTGAGAGACTCTCGCTGAACTTTGTTCCAAGCTATTAACCTATGGCAGAAGCCTGTGGAGATAAGATCTCACTGACATACAGAACAAAGAGAGAGAAAGGGCGTGAAAATCACAACACAAGCTCGCCTTTACAGTTCTGAGGTGGGAAAATAAAATCCCCGACTAATAGGCCTGGCTAACACAGGAGGGCGAGGGTGTGAACAGGGAGGCCAGCACCAGGTTGAAACTACTGAAAGGATCTGAGAACCCATAATGGGTATGCACTCCAAAGTCTGCACTGCAAAGCAAATTAAAGCATGCCATTAATCGTCACAAGCTGAAAACAATGTTCAGACATAAGACAAAACTAAGAGGGATTCTAAGTAATTCGGCAGTACTGTCCAAGAAGCCATTTTGTTTGCTTGAGAAAAGGCCAAAATACTTGGTAGGTTTGTATTTGATAGGTTTCGGCTCTGTACTTGATTATTTGGTCTCCTCAGCTTTGGGAAACTCAGCTATCTTCAGTGACAATTCTTGTCAGTATCCTTATCATAGTTTTCACTTGAACTGAGAAGAACAACTCACAAAGGCATGGCCATGGCCGCTAACTCGCACACACAGTGGTGCGTGGAGCTGTCATGGGAGCAAAGTGGTCCTCTGTCTCGGAGCCACTGTGGGACTGAATTTGGCCAGTACTTTGGAAAACACAGTGAGGAGTGTGCAAAAAACGCAGTGGGGTAGGAGCTGAGTGGAACCACAAAGTAAGAGTCTTCCTCCTGCCGTGCAGACCCAACATCTCCCCCTTCACCACATGACATTACGTATGTCCTCAAGGAGAGGCTGGGGAGACATCTCGGTTGCTAAAGTGCCTATTTCACAAGCATCAAGACATAAAGTCAGACCTAGAACACATGTAAAAAGCCAAGCATTGCGGCAGGTACCCATAGCCCCAGTGCTGGGGCCTTAGACTAGACAGAACCTTGACACAGGCTTCAGGGAAAAGTCCCTTCCTCTAAAACTAGAGAGTCACAAGGAAGGCACATGTCAAAGAACTTGCTCACCCATGATATCAAGGACATAACACACCACCAGACCACACACATACACACTACACTGTCAACTCAGGCACCCAGTACAAGACACACAAACATTTAAAAGAAACCCGTTAGGCAAAGTATGAGAGGTGTGAAAGTGGAAGGAAGGAAATTCTCCAATTACTGTTAGCTGGAAAGAGCCAGAAGGACAGGAGAAAGTTCCGAGTCTCATCTGAAGTTGAGTGTTTAATCTCTTCAGTTTAACAAACTGCTAACTCCACATGTATCCTGTCATTAAGCATGATAAACTATTACATCTGTTAGTGATTGGCACTTGAGGGCTACACATACAGGAAAGGTCATTAGACAGATGTTAGCCCTGAAATTAAAGACCTTCCATGTTGAAATCCTCTGACAGAGAGGATTTCAAAAGAGAACAAACAAGACCCCCCCAAAAAAAAATAATCAAACTAAGCAGTGTGCTAAGATGATGCTGTGAAGTTCAAATGATTACTCATTTTAAGAGGAAAAATAATCATCTATATGTTCTATTGATCTAAAAAGTCATTTGTCTATTGGAGAGGGGACTTCCAGAATCTAGAGATAACTCTGGGAAGCCAGAGGTGCTTTCTTAGATTAGCCCATCCAAGCCCGGGGTAGACCATAGGAGCCTGATGTAGAGCATATGAACTTTCGGTAGATCTATAAGCCTGGGACAGATCATGTGGGCCTGAGGAAGACGACCATACAACCTGACATGATGCAGACAGAGCTTAAAGAACCTCTAAAATTCCAACACAATAATTTAAGGAAAAATGGAAATCACTTACAGAGACCGGAACATACAGAGTAATCAGAAGTAGCACTGGCGATACTTCTGACTTTCTGCAACCACTTTTAGTGCACTGTTCACAGTGGCACAATAGGTGACATTTTGAGATGCCACTGATAGCAGCCAGGAAGGGTAACATGAGCCACGCTGAAAACAGCTGGAGCAGAACCCAGGAAACATCTCCACTGAGGTTCTCTACAAACGACTTCAGGTCAGTCAGAGGGCTGCTCCGTCTCAAAGTCAATAACATGCCCCAAGCCAGCAGTTAGGTTCGATATTCTCTCACCTTCTTCTGAGACAGCCCTGCAATCACGGCAGTGGTCACTAGCAAATAAAACCACAGATAGCTCTGGTTTCTCTCCACGTGCGTACTCTCCTGCCAGACTCTGAATATCATCAGATCATCACTGAAGAAGAGTCTATAAGTCTCTAGATGGCAGCTAAGAAAAAGAGACAACACATCAGTCACTGAAGGATGGAGCGTGTGGCTTCTCCTCCTGGTAACATCAGGTATGTTGCAGGTAGCTGACTGGTACATCCCAGTGTCTAAGAGAGATGAATTTACCTCCAGAGTGCGTCTGCTTGGGGATGGCTTAGGTATCAGAGCTCCATCAAACTCTCTTTGAATAAAAAACAAGCAAATGATTTAAATCTATTTAATTTTTCAGAACATTTACAGGGAACCCTGCCAAACTTGTAAATCAATAATGAAAGCATTTGTTCAATAGAACACAGCTACTCCTAGCTGTACATGCGTGTGTGCGTGTGTGTGTGCGTGTGTGTGTGTGTGAGATATTGATTTACACATAAAAAATCTTACATCTGAAACCATCCTTCAAGCCTGTGACTAAGTCATCAATGCTACTGTATTCGGAGTGTCTGAATTCAAGGGAATTTTCTGAAGAGAAAGGCATTCAGACTTTCTCAAACAAAATGTACAGAAAGAATTCTTAGTGTCATCATGAACAATTCAAGAATTACTTCCCTCCCTCTCATTTTTTACAAATTAGGAATTCTGTTTCATTCTTTTGCCCTCATCCTTGAGAATGCCTTCACTAAGTAACAGATGAAACAGGGTCACTATGCTATGGTGTATTTCTTAATCCCTGAAATATGTTAATAAGAGCACGGCGGAAAACCTTCCTCCTTGGGGTCGTCAGAGACATCTTTCAGAGAAGACATACATAAAAAGTGCATGCTATAATGGATATATTGGATTTTATAAATCCATAACTATTGTAGTCCAAAAACAGATGTTAAAAATTAAAAAGGCAAGTCAAAAAGAAGAGACATCTCACCAGTGCAATATGACAAAGAATGCACAACCCAAGACTCCACCACTTCTCAGGGCTCAACAATTAACCCCCAACCTAAGGGAACGCAAGCAGTTTCTCATAAATGAATCCCAGGCCAATCAGACCACCCTGTGCTCCATCCCTCTGTGCATGCCCTAGAAAATGAATATGTCTAAAGAGCTGCACATGAAGGGTCACAAATCTTTATTTAGAATGAAAAATAGGTTTATAGTCAGTAATCATCAGCAAACACACCATCAAAAGGAGACATTCACCATACCGTAAAAAAGAAAAACCTACTGATATGTAAAATAGTGAGAGGAACCTTATAATAAGTATTTTGGTTAAACGGTATCAGATATACCAGGAATCCTAGCATAGAAAAATTCTAGAAAAGGCAAACCAGTCCTGCAAAGACTAGATTACCTGGGGCCAGAGGTGAGGGCGACACAGGCCAGGGAGGGACATGAGAAACTGCCAGAAAGACTTACACATTGAGGCTTGGAAGGCATGGTAGATATGGTGGCTAAAGATTGGACTGGCGTGGGGTCCCGGATGGAGGAGTTGGAGAAGAGACTGAAGGAGCTGAGAGGGTTTGTAGCCCCATGGAGGGAGCAACAGTGTCACCTGGCCAGACCTCCCAGAGCTCCTGGAGACTGGACCACCAATCAAAGAATACACATGGGGGACCCATGGTGCTGGCCGCATATGTGGCAAAGGAGGGCCTTGTTGGCCATCAGGGGGAGGAGAGGCCCTTGGGCCTGAGGGTGTTAGATGGCCCAGTGTAGGGGAATGCTAGGGAGGGAAGACAGGAGTGGGTGGGTGGGTGGGGAGGGGAAGCACCCTCATAGAGGTAGGGGGAGGGGGGATGGGATAGGGGGGTTCCAAAGGGGAAAACATTTGAAATGTAAATAAAGTAAATATATAATAATAATAATAATAATAATAATAATAATAATAATAATGACACAGGAAATTGCGCACTGCCAGTAGGCACAACTAATCATTAGAAATGAGTTTTCGATAAAATTGATTTTAAAACAATCAAAGCTTTTGAGTGAGATAGCTCATGCCTATAATCTCAGCAGCTGGGAGGCAGAGGCAGGAGAAGTAAAGCAAGTTAGGGGCCAGCGAGATACAGTGTCAGAAAAAAACAAAAGAATGCCTTGGCCAACTAAATACATGGGATTCTGGATACTACAGGTTGCACACTAGTCTCCTGGGAAACTGAAAGTGCACTGAGCTTCCAAGGGAACATCTCAACCACAAGTGAGTCTTGACACAGTGACACAAAACTGCTAAAGCTGAAAACAAAGGAGTGAAAAAATGTAAGAAAAATACATTAGAATCCAAAGATAAGAACAAAGTCAAAATGTTTAAAAATCATAAGATAATATATAGTACAATCTGTTACTGGCCATATTATTAAAAAATTTAAAATACTAAAGTTTATATGTATGAAAGCCACAACAAAATTCAGTAGTTTGTAAGCCAACCAGAATGTTAATAGAAAATTTACTATTAAAAAGATGATTGATATGACTAGCTAATCTCTAATATTAGTAGAAACTGATACAAAACCAGATGTGTCCCAAAGTCTAAACAGTTTGGATTAACTAAGAATATTCAAAGTAGTAATATACCTGAAGAATTAAAATACCCAAAGAATTAAAATTTATAATCCTGGGCCAGAGCGACAGCTTAGTGGGTGAAGGCACTCTATGTCAAGCCAAGTGACCTGAGTTCTTCCCCAAAAATGTATGATGGTGAAGAGAAATGAGTCCCAAAAGTTGTTTCCTGTCCTCTGTGGAGTGCCCTGGGCTATGGCAAGCTTGCGCATGTGCACGAGAGCACACACACACACACACACACACACACACACACACACACACACACACCACATATCCATCTACAACATAAGCTTTGTTGAAGTACCCACTTTGCTCTTTTGTTCCACATAGAATCATTGCTTATACTTATGGCATTTTAGATTATATCTACCAAGCAAAATTAACACCTGGCTGACACTCCACAGACCTTCTACGCATAATTCATTGATAAATACCCATAGGTCAGAGCATCTCTCAGCAACAGGGAAGTTTCTCCTTACAGTAGATGGCAGTTAATACCAAGACTATCAACCGGTCACGTGCAGGGAATAACAGACTATAAAGTGCTCATCTCTAAATGGGACCTGCATAGCACATTTCTCTCTGCAAGGCTCAGGGGTCTTCATGGAAGAGGGGCTGGAAAGATTCTAAGAGCCAGAGGTGATGGGGAACTCCAAGCAAACAGTATCATCCAGACAACACAGGGAAAAAGACACTCCTATAAACTCACAACAACGTGTGAGCACACAAGAGCTAGCCAGCTCAAGACAGACAGAATCTCAGCCTGGAAACGGGAGAGGAGGCATAAAACCAGACCACTAGCTAAGAAGCTATTGCCATATGATTGGTGCTGGGAGAGGGAGAGTCAGATTTTTCTATGTGATCTGGGGTAAGTGAGTCACCCACAGTCCAGGGCAAACCCCGTTTCTCCTTCTGGTCCAGAACTTGTTGGGAAATCTGAAGTGGGCTGCGTGCGTTTGGGTGAGGGGCTGGAAGTTGGGTGGGTAGGAAGGAGAGATTGGAAAGTGGGCATGTGGGGCAAATCTGACTGAAATAGAACTTATGAAAATTTCAAGGAAGTAATAGATAATGTTATTTTTAAAGTATAGGTAGCAATATCTATTTTTCTAAACTATACAAAACTTGAACAAACTGTTACTTGCACTACATCAAATTTTGAACTTTTAGCGGAGAAAGTGTGAGTTTTTAGATGACAAAAAAAAAAATCAGCTTTTCACTGATGTCTAGTGAAGTTTTCTACTCCAGGACAAAGCTTGTGGAGGAAAGGGTTAAAGGCATTCTGTATCTTTAACCTAACATGATGAAGGCCTTGATCAAAGAGAGGACAAAGCTTAGACCGCTGAGAAGAGAAAAGACCGCAAACAATCGCAGTGTTCACTCCAGCTTCGAGAGGGTCAGGCCGAGAGCACATTCACCTGCCTCTATACCTTAATTAAAAAGAGAGATGGCAGTGTCCACTACCCATCACTATGGTAACATTTAAACATCAGGCAGTTCTGACCTGCCGCACACTCAAAAGCAAAGCCATGAGGCCGTGGAAACGAGACGCCCAGAAAGCAGGCCAAGGCGACAAGGAACCTGTGGGGGCTCTCGCCAAGTTCTCACATCGTGTTTATCTTACTCGGGCTTTTGGCAAGTTAAAAATATTAATACAAACAAGCTAATGAAAGGGCAGTGGAGAATCAGATGTGCGTGCAGGAAGAGCCTTTGAAAGGAGGGCTTTAAACAACCCCATTGTTTCTCCATACAAGTTGCACCGCATTATCTCTGCCTGACACCCTCTCTGTGATCCGGGCTCCATCCACCCTAATTGTCTGCAATTTCCATTGTGCCGTCTCTCCATTCTTATTCTGCAGAAATGTATTTCACTTGCACTAATTACTGTTTGTGTACATTTCTGTTAATTATAGATTTTCCAGCCTTTGTTTTTCTTCTTATTTCTTATCTCCTCTTCCAATCTACACATCACCCATTTGTCACCAAGAAAAGTTATTCTGTGCCAGAAAAAAAAAAATGTGTCTTCCTTTGGGACAAACTGAGCTAAGCTTATCAACTGCCCATAACCCGAAGACATGTATGTCATCTACGGGGAGACAGAGCACACACCATGCCACAGATAATCTGTCACAGCTTAGCTCCCCAGACACTGGTCTTCCAGGTATCTTTCCAGGCTACGTAGAGGAAGAAAAATTTTAAAAATCACACAACCATGTTTCCTAGTCAATCAAGCAATCAGGAAGCTGATATTTTATCCAGTCTTTCCTAATGTCATGAAGCAACCGTCACACTAGGCTCTCGGCTGCTACAGCTGTAAAAAGCATCTGGTTTGAGAAAGTTCTGTCTACCGACGTGAAATGAAGGAGGAGGCAACTTTTGTATTTACGTTATTCCTTTCTCAGGATGGTAACAGCTTCATGAACCAGAAAAATATCGTGTAATGGAGAGGAAAGCGCTCTCACTGTTCATTTAGTCAGTATGACATTCTGTGGGTATTGGGTATGTTACATACTCACCATTAACTTTTTAAACACTTGATTATAGTTTCCAGCTCATTGTAGCTAGTGATATGTTTAAGGTGTTTGTCCACCCCAGAGGGCGAGCATGCATCTTACATGACTAGTCCTATGCCCAGTGTTCTGACGAGTGCGGCGCCTTGGGAATCTTCCGGCCTAATTGAACAGTAACAACTTACATAACCAAAAATCAATTTTTATTTTGGAAGTTTTACTATGTAATTAGTATACATTGTTGTCTTAAGCACTACCTTTTGAGAATGTATCTTAATTACAAGTAGTTTTATACCACCAATTTTCATCCGCTATTCTTGTTTATAAGAAATCTTTTCTACTTAAAATCATCCACCGACATTGGGATGCATTCTGCCTGGATTGAAACAATCGGTTTCAATGAAAGAACGTAATGCAAGGGTTAACATTAGTTATTTAAGTCTTTCTTTGAAAATTATAAGCATATCAAGCAGATTTTTTTTTTAGTTAATATGTTTGTCTCATCCTAAATTTAAAGACTGATGCGCTACTGAGATTTTTCTCTCACGGGTTTCACAAAAATGAACATTTAATCACAAGATGTTTCTTTATGAGAAATAGTGAAGATAGCCTTAATCCTAGAGATGTCCAGAAGTGAGAGGCTAGTAGCCAATGTCCCCTCCATCCATCACCAACTGTATGCATAGCTCAGGCTTGCTGCATCTCAGATCCACTAGGGGGACCATTACACAGTAGAAGCAGGCTGCTCTCCTGACAGGTGTTTTCTTACTTTCTCGCTTAATAACACAATAAAGGAAAACATTCTTAACAACAGTGACAGCAGCAAAAGTCACCTCAACGGGATTACTGTTGATTTATTTCTGTTTAAAAGATTGAATATTAGAAATACATTTACTTCATTACAATTTTACTCTTAATTTGAAGTCCATATTTAGAAACTCACTCCATTGTCCACATCCTTGTTTAAATGAAGAAATGCAGGAGTAGAGTCAATATGAAACGTAGATTTAAAAATAGGCTATAGTCACAAGTTGGCCTTAATGGTTATGTCAATGATGTCTTCTCTTGAGGAAATAATGTTTGAATAGGTGTCAACATGAATTTAGGAGAGCACATTTAGGGTGTAGTAATGATCTCCCCCCTCCCCCCCAATATTTAGTTTCATTTTCTGTGTAGGAATGTCTTCCCTACACATATATGTGTGCACCATCTGCATGCAGTGCCTACAGATGCCAGAAGAGGGCAGCAGATCTCATGCACCTTGCATTACAGGTGGCTATCAGCAGCATGTGAGTGCTGGGAACTGAACCTGAGTCCTCTGCAAGGACAAGTAGTGTTGCTAACTGCTAAGCCACATCTCCAGCCCCAATGCTCCTTTTTTTTTTTTTTTTTTAAAGAAATGTGTAAAACCATTTCCTGTTGCCTGTCAGGCACTGTAGCCCCACACAAAAGTGTGGTCCTTCCACACTTTTGGTCTCTTGATTATTTCAGGGCTTCTGGTGCACACAGTTTGCTCTCCGGGCTTGGTTATTTCAGGGCTTCTGACACGCCCATCACTGCTGCTTCATACACATTGTGCCCGTGCCACCGTTATCCTATCTCCGCTGTTACTTCTATTTCCACAGAAAAGGAACTAAAAATCTTTCTAAATCAACTGCTGGCTTTATCTTCTTGTCAATGGGAAAACATTTAAATCCCTAAAGAAGTTTATTCTCCCATCTAATGACCTTGACGGAATTATCACGTGACGAAGCACAGAACTGTAGAGGAGCAGCTCACATGGCTGCTCACTGTCCAGGAGACAGTCAGCTTAGTCATCCTTGTGTAGTAGAGCAGAGATCTCACAAGTCCCATAGCAGTGCTCATTCAACGAGGGACGGGGCTGCCAAGATGGCTCAGTGGATAAAGGTGCTTGCCTTGCAAGCCTGGTGATCTGAGATAGATACCTGGAATACGTGACAGAAGGAGAAAACGGACTCAAACAGTTGTCCTCTGACCTCCATCCGCGCACACACAACTCACACACATACATGTATGCGCACACACATATAACATGCACATACATAGTAATAAAATAATGTCTGAGGAACTATTGGGAAGAGATTTTGACAACCAGTGACCACACTCTGATCTCACGTACAAGACCACTGCTGCCCTACCAATTATCTCCATAGCGAAGGGCATTACCAGTTAGTTGTCCACCCCCCTGCCTTCCGACCCTGAGCGGGATGGTAAGGATGCAGAGAAGCAGAGAGACTGTGTTCTGAAACTTGGTACTGCAGGGAAAAGCAGCAGCAGCAGCAGCAGTTTGCTTAGATAAGTCACTTCTTCAGAAGGTTGACATGCCCCATAGGAACTATGTCAGCATCAGCAGCCTGTCCTCACGAGATGACAGCGGCTGGAAGACATGGAAAATGTCGCAGACATTGAGGCATTTCCTCTGGCCGAGCACAATTGCCCACAGTAGAAAATGCTCCCTGAGAGAAAATTCACATTTCTAAACTGTAATCAGAGAGAAATCTGGAAAAGGCTTCTTGAAATAGTTTAACCATTAGATAACATCTGCCAAAGGCCAAGTGAATGCTCATCAAGTGTCCTGCTGCAGAGACTGAGGCAGGCACAATGGCGTCTCTGAGTGGCAGCAAGACTCCCAGCAGAGCCCCATCCTTAGCTCGCCAAGTGTGACTAAACTGCTTCCTCAGAATTAAAGCCGTGTCCCAAGACCATCGATGACAGCATCAGAAATCACTAGCACATTGGTCATTTCAACACCTAGGAAATCCACGTCCACTGTTGGCAAACAAACCCGTTTCTCTCTGCTTTGTCTCAAAACCAAAGTTTATCAAGACTCCATTCTCCACACTTAGAAGGCCCTGTTGTGCGGGTTACTGGGCTCCTCTGTGATCTTTGCTACTTTTTGAAACTTTCGTTTTCCTTGTATGCAATACAATAATCAAAGTTTAGTTATTAGAGGGCTTATCTTGTTACATTTTTAAAGTTAATTTTTAAAAAGCCTATCACACCTTCTGGTTCTTAAAAACTCTTCAAACACTAGATACATTATAGTCCTTTGAGATTGTTTCTTTTTCTTTACCAATAACAACTCTATCTAAAGTTCCTTCTGTTTTCCTTTGGAGATCACCCGCCATGTCTCACGAGATTGCCTTGAACTCACCGTGATGCTCAGCCATGTGCCACTATCCCTACCCAATGGAGGAATTTGGGTCAGATTGGTAAAGGATTTTTCCTTTACCAAAGGTGGGTAGAAAGCTATTGCCTGCGTTTCTGTCTATAATAATGCATTAAGATTACCAGTCATCACTGTCAACAGCAGGGTAGAGAACGAAGACCCACAAGCAAAATTATCAAAACTGCCAGAAACTCTTCTGTCAAGACCTAGCTACTTATAATGAGTGGCACTGTCAAGATATTTAGGTTTGTTTTTTACTTTTTTGTATTGGTACTGCGAGGGGTGGAATGCAGGGTTTTACACATCCAGGGCAGAACTACTGAGCTAGACTACCGTTCCTGTACTTTTGTTTAAATGGTATTGAAACCAAGTCCCCAGAGGAAGACCCAGAAACACTGGGAATGTGGTCATCTTAAATGCACAGGCCTGAAAAAAAGATACAGGCAGCAAACCTGTCCAGTCCATCCATTTCTTTTGTCAATAAAAATGTATTGCAAGCTATAGGTTCTCGTATGAGAAGACAGGTGACTTTGGGCCACAGTAGCTGAGGTGGGGAGTCTGCTGTTCCCTCTCTGGCACTCTCCAGGAAAGGTTTTCAGATTCTTGTTTGAGGATATCTGAGAGAGTGTGATATAGAAGACACAAAGAGAGAGTGTTATAAACCTAACACTCACATGCAGGGTCATCCAATACCCAAGCTGCTTATTTCTGATTCATTGCTTTAAAAAAATACCGAAATGGTACAATTATATTATAACATCAAAGAATAAAATGCTACTACTACTGCTGCTACTACTACTACTACTACTAATAATAATAATAATAATAATAATAATAATAATAATAACAATAATAATAATAAAGAGTTCTATTTAAAGCAATGAGAAGAACTTTGTTCAGGGTTTATTGGCCCCGCTTGTATTTGAAAGTTTATTTTCAGGCTTCTTGTAAGATTTAAAAGCCTGAAAACATTATATGATTTCCACAACTGATTTCCCATGTTATCAAAATAAATGACCTATTTTTAAATAAAAATTTTTGTTGTCCTTTAACTATTATGAACTGAAAGTCATAAATAAAATTTAAAAAATAAATTAATGTCAAAAATTAAAAATAAATAAATAAATAATAAAGGTGCCCCAGACAAAACAAAACAATTTCCAAGCCAACAAAAGAAATAATATGTTATCTTAGCTGCAATAAAAAGGAAAGAAAAATGGAGTCATGCATCGTGAAATAATAAGTAGTTGAACACTGAAGGGATCAACATGTCTATTTTGGAAAAAAATCAAAACAGATACTCATCAATATATGTATAATTATCAAAATTTCATGACTGAAATGGCAGACTGCTATAACTGGTCACTGCAAGAGTGACATTTGAAAATAGAGAACAAGTCTGCAAATTTCAGAATACAATGAAATATGTGGTTACATTTTACAATTTTTGCTGCATTTCTGAATAAACTACTCCATATTAAAGTTTACAAAAATACTTCCTCGTAATATGTAAGTCAAGTTAAAATGTTGATACAAATTATAAGCTATACCTACCCTGCTGACTAAAGATGGCGGCTCTTCTCCAATGCCTCAGAGCATCATCATCGCTAGAGTCAAAAAAGTAATAAGAAGGAAAAGACAAACGAGAAATGCAAGGCATGGGTGAAGAAACAAAGAACCTGAGGTGTCCAGACCACTACATGAACAGTGAGAACAAACCAGGACTCCCAAACAAGACAGCGAATGCGTCTGCATCCTTGGAGACTTTGGAAAGGACACAACTGAAAAAGCAACTGGAGACTTTCATCTGGCAAGCTTCCAGAAGGTTCTGGAATTGCAAACAGAAGCCAAGAGGGAAGCATAAGAGAGAGAAACCTGACATTGATAGACTCGGGCCCCCACCTATCCACTTCATCGCTGCAGGCATGCTGCCTGGAATTCACCCTGATAGCAAATAACAGCACACGCTCAGCAGACTGAGGACTTTTGCTAACGATACTGGCAATCCCTCAAGGAAGAAGTCTGTTCTGAAAGACTGTCTCTTAAGACGTTAGCATTAGGATGCTCTGTCCTCTCTCACCACGGGAGAGAAGTCTGCCCACCAACAATTTGTGACAGAGAGATCAGCATCTCTAGAAGTTCATACAGAAAATCATCAGATATTTTATGAACATTTATAACATAAAACGAGTGATCAGATTTTTTATAAAAATAATCTGGAAGAGATACTTGATGGAACAGAAATTAAAGAAAAAATAAATCCCAAGTTAAAAATCCTCAGAGAGATTTGAAAGAACTGAGTTTATAAAATATGATTCTTAAATGACTAACCATCAAAGAAGAGAATATTTAAAAATAATATTTTAAAATAAAATCAGGATTGAAATATTGTTTGATTTTCAAAATAAGTTTTAATGTGGAGATATTTGGAAAGTAAGCTATAAAGGGGCCATGCAAAATAGTTGAATATATAAAAAGAGACTGACAGTTGCTAGAATATTTACTACATGAGAAAATTTAAGTGAAAAAAAAAAACATAGGATGAAAGAAAGAGTTGCCAAAATAAATAAAACAAGAAAAGAGAGTATCAGAAATCCCACTTAAATTAAGGAATAGCTGGTTCCAAAAGACCCATAATTATAATTTGCTATGTAGTTATACAATAAAAACTCAGTAAGTCAAAACAATGTGAATGATACTAATTGTAAACTTTTCAGATTAACATAGAGATAAATGTCTTGAGATTTCATTATATTTCAAAAATTTGCCTTTTAGAAAAGAATGCAAATATTCTTATATCCGACATTGCTCACAAAGAAGTGTGTGGGGGGGGAGGGAGAAAGGGAAGGGGGAGGGCAGAGGGAGAGAGGTTGAGGGAGAGGGAGGGGCTGGGAGTGGGGGAGAAAGAATGTAAAGCCAGAGAAAAAGATGGAGCCATCCTATCTTCCCCAACAACATAGCTAGTATGGACATATGTTGGTCCCTCCATGGAGGCTGCCAACATGGAGGAGAATGATTTTGCATCCCAAGGTGGGAAAAGGGATGTCACAAGGGAGGTCAGATCACTTCTGCTGCAGCCACCAAGGCCAAACACACAGTACTGACAGCAGCCATTCTCCACAGAAGGTTGGCATGCACTTGATTGGCAGTCTGGTGAAGTCTCTGGATCCTCCCCCAATATAATATTTTAAGGGCATGAAGCAAACATCATGGAATGATGAGGGAAAATGATTTTATCCAAACAATATGGAGCCCACTTTTGAGTACTAATAAATTGTCCTTAATAATATATCAAATGGGATCTGACTTGGGTGTAAGGATGAGAGTTAATAGTGCAGTATGGATTTTTGGCAATGGGTAATGGCACGTGGAAACACTTCTGAACTGTAGCACTCGTGAACTCACGTGGCTAGAGATGTGACTGAGGCTAAGCTGCCTGGGCTCCATGAAGTCTAACACTGGAGAAGAATAAACGTGTGAGATTTCCCATCTAGGCTCAGGTCTTCCCCACTATACCTGTGCTCCACATGAGGCTGTTATGATTTTAAAAATACCAAAAAAAAAACAGCCAGAGAAATAAAAATATCCAATAAGTGATTTGGGGCTCAGGGTGGTAAGACCACTGTTACCAAGTCAATGAAGTTTGTAGACATCTCTTTTAACCTCTCTGGATCCATTTTCTCATGTCAAGAATTTTTTGTTCTTCCCAGATATTTTGTCACAGATACCTCTAAACAGTCCAGATTCATAATTCAGCTTTAAGCTGGTGACTTGCAGTGGTTCTCAATCTTCCTAATACTGCGACTGTTTGATACAGTTCCTCACGTTGTGGTGACCCCCAACCACAAAATTATTTTCACTGCTATTCCATAGCTGTAATTTTGCTTCTGTTATGAATCACACTATCTGTTTTCCAATGGTCTTAGACAACTTCTGTGAAAGTGGTCATGACCCACAGGTTGAGAACTCCACCCTAAAAAGAACCCAGTGTTGTTAATGGAAAATACAACTTCAGTAAGGGTGAGAGGAGCAGGAACTATTCTGGGAAAAGTCCCTTCAGTTATTTAGTGCTCAGTAGAAAGGACCTGGATTCTTTAATGGAGGGCCAGCAAGAGTGCTCAGGGGCTAAAAGAGCTTGTCGTGAAGCCTCAGAACCCGAGCTGATTCCCGGATTCACCTGATGAATGTAGAGAACCAACTCCAGTGCTTGACCCCTGACCTCTACATATGCACTGTACCACATGCAGTACACACACACACACACACACACACACACACACACACACACGCACATGCACACGCACAGGCACACACACATGCCTACAGTAAATATAACATTCAAAAACTTCTTTAATCTTTGTAAGAGAGCAAAATATCCTCATTGTATAGAAACTTTTGTACAACTCAATCTATTCACCGTCAAACACTGCAGACATCACCGAAAACGGGCATATCAAAAATATTTGACTGCTGAACACATGAAAAACTCTCCCTGGGTCACATTCTCCTTTCCCATTTGATAGAATAAATGCAGATTCTTAAAACAATCTCAGAAGTTGGCAGAAGCCGACTTTAATACGATTAGAGTAAAGCTACAGCTCTCTCTAATGAGTGCTTTGGCTCAGCGGACACACTCGTTATATCTCAGCCTTGTATTTCAATAAGCACTTAGATATTGGGACTATTAAAAAAATTAACTTCCATCGATCATGAATAGTTATTTCATTACATCTTAAAAATGTATCACCTTTCTCACTTACTAAGATTTATTTACTTATATTTTATATGTTAGGGGGTTTTTGCCTGCATGTAAATTTGTGCGTTGCATACACGCCTGGTGCCCTCAGAGGTCAAAAGAAGGCCTCAGACAGACACCCTGGAATTGGAGATATAAGTGGCTGTAAGCTTCAAATGTCCTTGCTTCTGTTGTTCCTCAGGATAATGACTCGCTTCACTGTATAAGAATCACAGATCAGTTATAGCCTTGACATAAAGGAAACCATACAGTGTACCAGCATCCCCTTAACCTTGGGGCTCCATTCCAAGATCCCCATTGGATGACCTATTGGATAGAACCCTGTGACTTCTCTACTTTACTCATGCAGATATACCTAAGAAAATTGCCATTGGTAAACTGGGTACAGAAAGAAACTATAACTACCAATAACATGCAACATTGTAATATGCAGTTGCAACAGTAGCATGGATGGGACCCTCTCAAAACTATACCCTGTTCCATTCACCTGCCTGCAGAACATGGTTTGCTGAACAGGGTCTACTGAAACCTCGGCAGCAGAGAGGAAACCATAACCTGTTATCCCGGCTGCCTCCTGCTTATGAGATTCTTAAAGTGCTGTGTTCAGTTGGAGATCGTACATGTTTACTGCTGTATACTTTTCCATTTTAAGAATGAGCTGTAATTTATTTACACATTCTGTTTTATTTTGGGCATTTTGGGAGTGTCTTGTTTTGGGCCACCATGCACAGAGATTCCCCCACTACATATCGTTCGGGAACATATGTATGCATTTCTGTTGGAGCTACACTCAGACGTGGGACTGGAGTCACAGACACGTTCATATGCTCAGCTACAGTATATCACTAAACAAGCTTCCTAAGTGGCTGTGCATTTTACACCATCAGCAGCTGTGGACTTGAGTTCCAGTCTCTCCACAGCCTCTCACCCTGTTTCCTGTTGGAGGCCCCTCCCCTGCAGCCCCAGAAATACACACAGGGGATTTGCTAAACTGCACCACTTTAGGTTGGTCCTTCTTTTTAAAAATTTAAGTGACCACAAGGGGCAATGCAAGAATTATTTTATTAACCAAAATACAGGTTTAATTAATTCAGAACTACCAAACTGTCCATACCCTAGACAACATGACTTTACTTAAAGATATCATTACAACCTTAAAAATATCAACTCTCAATATTCCCTTTAGAATAATATATTATTTTTTATTTGTGTGTATATGCATGTAACTGGGTGCCCTCAGGACCCACCAGAGGGTTTCAGATCCCCTTACAAGGAGTTACAGATGACTGTGAGCTACCTGATGTGGGTGCTGGGAACCCAACTCTGGTCCTCTGCAGGATCAGCTGGTGCTCTTCACCATGGAGCCACCTCTCTAGTATCCTTTCCGTGCACAGGCACCGGTTGCTGATGTTCTGACTCCAGACAGCATGTCTGATGTGGAACAGGAAGTTGCAGCACAGTCCTTACCTTGGCTATGTGGCCAAGGACTTGTGTGGATGACCGAGGATCTGATCTGAACTATTGCTGTATTTTACCTAGAGCTGACAAGGTTCTCCCTTCCCTGTTTTTGAGTAAACATTTAAAGTTGTTTTTTTTTTTTAATTTTTAATTATGTGTGCATATGTAAGTCCGGGGGTGGGTGGGTCTGTGCATGCCAGTTCAGGTGCCTAGAGAGGCCAGAGGTGTTCAGAGTCCCATGGAGATGGAGTTATAAGCATTTGTGAGCAACTCAAGGTGGGTGTTGATAATGAAACCCAGTTTTTTTGCAAGACCAGCATGTACCCTTGACCACTGAGACATCTTTCCAGCACATGGATAAACATTTTTAAAAGTGGGTATAGTAAAGAGGTAGACTTTTAACTTTTCTTTAAAAATGGAAATACTGAGTAATAACTCTCTCTCTCTCTCTCTCTCTCTCTCTCTCTCTCTCTCTCTCTCTGTCTCAGCTAGTGCACGTTATGGGGACCCCTTACTCTCCCTAACAGGAGGGTGGTTGCTGAGTATACCCAGACATCATGCAGCAAACCTGGGGACAGCTGAATTCTCACACTTAGACCCAACGTACTCACCGTACCGCCTTCCTCATTTTGAAATTTAATTTAGCTCACATTCAATTCTGTAACATCAACATTCTATAACACACCATTAAAGATTTTGAAAATTGGAAAAACTGACTCCCGCTAGTAGAGACTGTTGGTAGGGCTGACAGGAGAGATGTGTGGACATGCCCATACAGGGATGGAGCAGGCCAGCAGAGGCGCTAGAGCTGCTCTCCTAAGTGTCTCTCTCAGCAGTGAATTCTGCTGTCACTTTAAAAGCTGCGATAATCTAGTCAGACAGTGTGGCACTCATCTTTAATCCTAGCACTTGGGAAGGAGTGGAGACAGGAGGATTGGGAATTGAAAGATATTCTTGGCTACATTGCAAACTCAAGGCCAGCCATGGATACGTAAGATTTTGCCTCAAAAGAGCTATAGGAGGCAAAAGTTCTCAACAGTGGCATCAGAGTGTGAGCCCAAGATCAAGTCTTGCTCATTAAAAAGAGGAGAGTTATGACTGAAGACAAATAACTACCATGGGTTACAGGGTGGCCTCCCCTCCAGTATCAGGGATGCCATTAACACTGTCTGGCAACATTGTTTCTAACAAGAGAAACATGAGTTAGAAAGTCATAATGTTTTAAAAATAATTTATCAGATAAATATGCCAGAGAAGTACAAATACATTAATTACACCATTTAATATATGTGATTCCACTGGACATTCTTATATAAGTTTTAATATCTTGGGGAATCATTTTAGTGAGGGAATTGATCATGCTTTTGTTTTTTGTTCTTTTTTTTTTCTCTACAAACAAAAAATTAAAACAGGGGAAATTTCTTAAGAGCAATCCCGATAAGTGATTCAGAAGTCAGCAGAAGAACCACAGAAAATGGTGTTAAGGACACAGCGCGATGTCCACTGGAAGCAAGGCGATGTCTGCTGTAGAGACCTGTGAAGCCATTCTCTCTGAGGTGAGGTCATTAGAGGCAAGTTCAACATCAAAATGGTCAGGGTTAATCATGAAGCTCACCCACAAGAGCCATGGTGCATGTGACCAGCAGGTTTTATCCAAACTCGACTGCAGAAAGGCAGAGCTGTGCTGGGCAGTTGTGGCTTTGGCAGCACATGTGATGCAGCCTCCCCAGGCGGAGGCGCCCAAGTGTGGTACCCACAACTTTGGGAGGACCCATCGATGCCTGGACACTGGCCTCCCTATGTAAGCTTCTTTCTTTTGGATTGAAGTGAGTCTATTTACTTAATCCATGTGTTTAAATGGAAGAAATGAAGAGAGAGCAAGGAGATGCCTCAGCCAGTCAAATGTGGGCCTCACAGGCACAAGATTCTGCACGGAGTCTCCTGGACCCGTGGGAAAGAGCTGTGACTAGTGTCCAGCACAGGGAAGCAGCTGCAGGCAGAACTTGGTGCTGCCTGCCTGGCATAATCCACAGCTCTAAGTCCCAGAGATAGACTCCATCTCACAAAACAAGGTGGACATTCACGAAGAGTGACACTTGAGGTTGATGTCTGGCTTCTACCTATATACCCACACATATGTGCACCTATACACACATACTCGTACATGCACACATAGGCACACACATAAACACACACGTAGAGAAAGCTAATTAACTCAAAATGGTGGATATTACCACATAATGTATCTTTCTAGACAGAAACCCATTTTCCTTCTGTGATTTATCCTAAATATACACACTAAACATCAGTATACAAATTTTGCCTTCTAAGTTATGTACAGGAGTGTTTTCCCATAAATCTCACATTCAGTTGTGTCTTCTCCAAGCTTTTCCTTGTCACTAACACTTACTTACAAGCCATCTTTGTCAGTCACCCATCCTAGAGCTGAAACCTGAGTAATCATGTTTACCTGGGCATACCAAAAGAAATTCTGCCTGTGATAAAAATCCGAGGAGCACGTTTCAAAAGCAGCAAGAGTAGACTAGAAAGATTGCTCAGTGGTTAGGAACATTGGCTGCTCTTCCTGATGCCCAGAGTTCAGTTCCCAGAACCCACCAGGGCAGGTCACAAAGGCCTGTGACTGCAGAGCCAGGGCATGTGATGCTGTCACCTAGACTCCACAGGTGCTGTACTCACATGCACAGACCCAAGCCTCTATACATAACAAAATAAAAAGTCTTTTTTAAAAAGTGACAGTTGTGTATATTTTAAAATGCAAACCAGTGGTTGGTAGAATACTTATGTGGGGTTCATTTTGGAAGGGACAATAGACTAGCGACAGACTCATGTCAAGTACAGTGTATTTAGTTCTTAAATTAAAACTCACCGTCTGTGGTCCGCTATGCTCCTGCCACACGTATTCACTTTGTATCTCGACTTCCCCCACATAGAAATCTTTCATGATGGGCCGACTCAGCAGCACACCTTCCTTATCGACTCTTGCAGATTTTAACGGAAGGCAGAAGTATTACTCATCGTGCCTCTTCACAAAAGTTACGGGGAAGCCACAAACACACAATGTGTGCGGCAGACACAGCAAACATTGAGTCAATCATCACCGACGCGTGCCCTGAACGGGGTGGAAAGCAAGACCTCTGGATGGCTCAGTAAGATTTGCAGCAAGAAGAACAATTTCAGAAGCCAAGGGCAAGGACGCAATCCAGTAACCCCAGCAGGAGGTCAGGAGGTCAAGGGCTTCCTCAACTACTAGTGAGCTCCAGGTCATTCTGGGCTGAGAAGCAAGTGTTGGTTGAATGGGACACACCCTGTAGTCTCACACAAGTTAATTCTTGGTCTTCAGCTAATGACGCTGTGTGGAGAGGTTGTGAACCTTCACAAGATGAGGAAGTGGAGAATTCCTAAAGCCAGGTCAAGAGGCTCCAGGGCAGCCCTACTTCCTGCTCAGACTCTGAAGGTGGTGCTCCAGCCACCCTGACTTCCTTGTCTGCTCCGTGTCTTCCCATCCTGGCAGATTCAATCGCTCTTGAACTGTCTGTCAAAGCAAACCCGTTCTCCTTAAAGTTGCTTTTGCCAGGAGATTACCATAGCAACATGAAATAAACAAAGATACCTGTCACACAACAACCTAATAGAAGAGCACAGACTGCAGGCCTTATTGAAAGTAGCAGAGTAATAACATTGTTACTTGCTTTAGTAGCCTTTGTAAACAAGTTGTGGGATTAAAAAAAGAAGGGGAAGAGAAAGAGAGAGGGGGAGGAGATTGGTTTTTAGAATCTGGGTATTTCTCCAATACATACACACACACACAAATACACACACATGCACACACACACACGCACATGCGTGCATGCACACACCAAGCCCTCTATTTAGAAAGAAGAACTAGGTCCACACAGCTGCTTCCACCATAGGTCATCACGAGGACCTCATGAACTAATCGGAATAAAACATTTCCCAAAGATAGCTACTACCTCCCTGAGTCTCAAAGGGGTTATTCAGCTTTATTAGAATTTAGCCATTCAGTGTACCGGGACTGAAGGGATCATGGTGACATCCGTGAGGGTCGTGTCTGTGACATACATTCAGATATGCTCGTGTGTGAAGTAGGGGTTTGTTTCCCGCAGATTCCATCCTGAATAACTGAGTGATATCACAGAAGTCCTCAAACTCTGGGCACAAAGAGAACCTCTGTCAGTGAGAGATCACAGACATTTTCTGATGATTATAAATATAACTAAGTTTTCTAAACCAGAGACTCATGAATCACATTAAAATTAGCCTGTTGATGCGGGGTCAAAACTACGCAAGAACTCTTTATTTTCAATCCAAATACAATTCTCCAGCTGAAAGTCCTCTGCAAGTGGATTTATTACATGTCCCAAAATTTCTCTAAAGAAGGAACCTCAGATCAACTCACAGAAAGGCATAAGACTCTGAGATGAAGACAATGTAACCCTTCCACAGGTCCACGCCCCCTTCCCATGCTCAGCATTTGAGCTAATGGTGTCTTCATCAACTTAAAAGCCATCGTGGGCTTGGGCCCCATTTCACACTGCTCCTTGGCTTTCTCACTTCCAAGCCCCCTCTTCCTTTCCCCCTTCTTCCAAACCCGCCTTTCTCTCTATAGCACTGAGCACAAAGCACACATTTGGAACGAGCTGACTACGTGCAGCAAGGTGAACCTGCTCAGGACAAGTCTGCCTCAGTATTCACCACTGCAGGGTGCTGATACACCACTGTGCCACCAAGTCTCTTGGCACCTTTCTCAAGAACCAACTAAAATGTAGAGAAAGCTGTTTGGCTTGTCTCTGTGATGGTTTAATAGGTGTGCTGAGGTTAAAAACCACAGCCATTTTTGAAAGCGTATTTCTTTTTGTTAGCATTTAAACTGCCGGTGTCGCTCTTGTCTTCAAAACAAGGCAAAATCACAAGGCAAGTATTTCCCCATTGTACCTTTATCTCCAAAAATAAATAAGTCTAAAACTGTCTTTTCTTGATGTATCCTTACTTTATACTCTGCTCTGGGTGCTATGGGTCTTGTAGGGGTCATCTCCCCCCACCATCTTATGTTAGATGTTCAATAATCCACAATTAACCACCTTCTTAGCCTTTCCCTCCACACTGCTAGAGTTTGAATGTGTTCCCACAGTTCCCAAAGAAGACTGTGAATCCCGAGAGCAGCGATGTGGAGAGAGGAGACCTTTAGGGGACCAGGCCATGAGAGCCACTCTGGGAGCAAGGCTCTGGTAACACCTGGGCTCAGGACTGTCAGCATCCCTTGCTGGAGGACACCTGTTCCTGCTCACATTCTTCTCATCTTCGACCTCAGGATAAAATGGCTGAAAGTCCTTGTAAGGTCAGATGTGAGACTCTGAGCCTTGCTGTTCCAGGCTTACAGGACTGTATGAAGCAAGTCTTTGTAAATTTACCAGATTCAGGGAATCTGTTGTAGGAACATCAGACTCAGTCACAATCTCTCCTCAGCTTCCAGAAGAGGAGACCACAAAACTATACCTAGTTCCCCTTCCTAGAAGCAGCCATGGCTGTCTTCTCTGCCAACTGCTGGCCTGGCCCCTGCCTGCACTCCCGGTCTTCCCAGTCTTTCCCTTGGCTCTCCTTTAATTGCCTACCCAATCATTTTCAGCCCCACATAGTAGTAGCCTCCAGATTTATAACTCCTTCTATGCCTTACAACATGACCCAGACTCTATTTCATCCACGTGTCTACACATCATCTCCACAGGAAGCCTCCCAGAAAAACTCCATTTGCTCATCTTGGGATGGCTTCCTCTGGGCGCTGCTACCCAAGCTGGGGGGTAGCTTCCTCTGGGTGCTGCTATCCCAGCTGCTTATTCCAGTCAGGTTACCACAGAGCACTTGGCTGCTGAAGGCACAAACCAGGAAGTCATCTTCACTCCTGGCCACATTCCATCCAGTACCTGACCACCTTGCTGTGTCTCCCTGATTGACAGGTGTGATCTGACCGCTCCCTAACTCTAGAGCCTTCTTGCTATTTAGCTCACTGTCAAACACACAGGGGCATCCCCTAGGTAAAGGCCTCTTTCAACTAAGCCCTACTGTGGGAATCCAGGCTCCACCCTCATGCAGCCTAGTGAACCCCGTGCTCAATCAACCCCCCTTGACACCCTCACTCTTTAGACGACAGCATCTTGCTCTTCTTGTATTCACTTGATGCATTCACTACCTTTCCCGACACCCACCTTCACACCAGCTGCTCCCCCACGGATCGCTCCCCTGCCCCACTAGACCCACTAACTTTTAGCAAACGAAACAGTAGGTTTTCTTACGACATTTCCATTCATAGTTTGTGTTGGCCACCCTTTCTTTCCCACTGCACTCTGCTTCAGTCTTCATCTTAAAAGGCTTCGTAGCAATGCATGCCTTGATGTGAGCTCAAGGACCCGTTCTACAGTTGCATTCTGGACTATTATTATGATCAGTACGTATTACAAACGTATTTAACAGATGATCACAAATTTTAAAGGCTAAATGCCAATAAATAAAGTTGGTCACTTGTTCCTTACTACCTTGTCAATGCTGGCTGCTGGCTGCTACAATAACAGGAATACTAAAGTGTCTGTGCTTCTAGGCATGAATAGCTGCAGCTGGAGGACTGAGGTCAGAACAGCTCCTACACTTGCTTCTCCGGACCAGCCATACCACAGGATCGGAATAAAAGGAAACCCCTGTGTTTGTCACATGGCCATGGCAAAGCATGGAGCTGTCTCAACACCACACCCTCACAAGATGGTCAACTTACACTCTTTAGGAGAAACAGGACATGCACGCACCCTGTACCCAATGTCGCCAGGCCCCAACTGGGAAAGCTGAGGTGTCGGGAACTCATGAAGGTGAATGTGTTTTCAGTAGCACTGCGAGACCAGCCTCATTCTGACTTCCTGTGCATCCTGTAACCTTTCGAGCTCCTCGTGGTTCCAAACCAAACTATCATTTCCTTAGGAGAACTAGATCTACGGATGCACAGCGAGGACAAAATCCCAGTTTGGGTGGAAATGCCTTTTTGTGAATAAATTTTTACAACTCAAATCTAATTAGCCCTGTCACTATGGTATTGCTGCTGTGGGTACCAGGTCTTGGCTGGCTTTTCTGTAGGACCACCCTCTTTCTAATCAATTTCCTTTCTTTTATAAGCAGTGTGTGTGGCTGCTATTGCTGCTCTGATAGCTTTATTTAGTTCCATTATCATAACTTTACCTTTTATTTTTGAAACAGGATCTCACTCTATAGCTCTGGCTGGCCTGAGACTCAAGCCTAGTCGGGCCTACAACTCAAAAATGCTCTTCCTGCCTCTGCCTTCCTTTCAAGTTCTGGACTGACAGCCATGCTCTGTCATGCCCCATTTACTTTATTACTATCGGATGTAAAAAAAATGTCATTAATTTCTTATATGGACGCGCTGAGTTAATGAGATTGTTAATTTCATCTCGTTAGTTGTTTGACAAGCATCTTTTAAGAAAAATATTTATGTCTAACCCTGTCTGTACTAAATGTTAACAGGGCTCTGACTGAAGCTGACACTTCGTTCTCTTCTCTCATGAAGCTGACAATGGCGTAAGAGAAACAAGCAAAGGACAAGTAAAGACAATTTCACCAAAGGCTGCACTTGCTGTAAGCATATGATGAAATGTGCATGATGCCACCACAGACTGGAGAGGGATGGGGTTATTTACATGGGGCAGTGGGGCTGGGGAGATAGCTCAGTGGCGATGGATGCTTGTTCTCCAAGGTAAAGACCTAAGGTTGGATGCCAGCACCCACATGCACACCTGTAACCCCAGCGCGGGGCGGGAACAGGGATTGGATGGGCACTGCCGCCTTCTTGCCAGCTGGCCTCTCTGAAAAGACATCAGTGAAAGACCCCACTTTAGGGAAGTAAGGTGGAAGATTATAGTGAACGATACTGACCTCCTTTCTGATTGGTCCCTGAACGATACTGACCTCCTTTCTGATTGGTCCCTGTACGATACTGACCTCCTTTCTGATTGGTCCCTGAACGATACTGACCTCCTTTCTGACTGGTCCCTGCAAGAGCCTGCGTGGGCAAGCACACCTGCCTCCATATATGTTCACATAGAGACACCAGACAAAAATTAAAAACAGATATGTAGATTTAAGTGATAGGTAGGTGTGTAGATAATAGGTAGATGTGTATAGATATAGATAATAGTTGATAAATAGGTAGGTAGATAGATAGATAATGCATAGATGAAAGGTAGACAGATAATAGATAGATGATAGATAGATAGATAGATAGATAGATAGATAGATAGATAGATGATAGGTAGATAAAAATGTGACATGCCAAAGGTCAAAACCAAGCCAAAACAAACAAAACAACAACATGAGAAACAGCTGGATTATATAGTTGACCATGGGGAAGGTACAGCTGTGCACATCTGTATACATCCGAGACTGTGTACATGAAGGTTGTGATACAGGAAAGGCTTTGCAGGTACCCATCCCCCGAACTGAATGAAGGAACTTCAGCTTCATAAAGGAAACAAGAGCTCGGGCTGAAGTTCTGAAGGGAAGCAGAGCCCACACCCGCGGGTTTTTATTGAATGCCAGGTTATGAGAAGTTATTGTTGGTGAAGAGATGGGGGTGGGGAGATGGCTCCTACTGGAAGGGGATCATGCAGGCTACTGTGAGAGAAACAAATCGGGGACCTAGCGTGGTTTGGGAAGGGAATGGGACCAAGTTAGGAAACCATTTCTCTAGCACATGGGGAAACAAAGGTAGAAGAGGAGGGTGTGAGTGGGTGAGGCCATTCGGGGGAAGCTATAGAAGCATTCAGTGGCGACTTCCTCTTGTGATCAGAACGGATATGATCAGTAGGACAAATGATACTAATTTAAAGGAAAGAATAACTCGGGAGGAACTACTGAAAATACATTCATAATGCAGATCCATTTGAAGAAATGTGAAACACCTTTGCAGTCGATAAACCCTTGGTAGTCATCAGCAACATCAAGAGCTTTTGTCTACAGAGTTCAGCACGGTAGGAATATTGTCCTGCCATGACTAATACATCCTTGACTAATTCTTTAGAAAGAAACGATGTTAACTGTGGTAGTGACAGTCTCGCTGCTTAACACGCTAGTTCATCCTTGACAATAAAACACTGCTTATATGTGTGTCTATGTGCACATCTATGCCGTGTGCATGTGGGCATGCGCATTTGCACATGTGTACACCTGCGAATGGAGGCCCCCAGTTGACTTCAGGAGTCTGGGTGTCTTCCTTGATCCATCTCCACCTACATATTGAGGCAGAGCCTCTCCTTGAGCCCTGAGCTCTCTGATTTGGTCAGTGTTGCCGGCCTGCTCGCTCCAGGTCCTCCCTGAGTTGTGCTGGCCTTGGCACGGATTACAGGGAGGCTGTCATTCTCTCCTGGCTTCTTTCTTGGGCCTAGGGATCAGAACTTCTCTGACCTTCACACTTGCAGAGTGTCTCCCTGGCCACTCCTTATACTTTTGAAGGCGCACATGGCCTGTGCCACCTTTATCCTGTCTCTGTCTTCCCCGGACTCATCAAAACTGTACAGAGATAGATAGGCATTAAAGATGGCTTTCTTGGGCTTGATGTTTGTTTGTTTGTTTGTTTGTTTTTTAACTACTTGTTTTCCATCTCCAATATAAAGTGGGGATGATTCAGAGTAGAAGAGTCTCCAATCAGCCAGACTCCTAAATAATAAGTCAGAACAGACACACCCAAACATTAACAGAAAATTTAAAAAAGAAGATTTTGCAATCAAACTAGTTGAATTAGCCATCATTGAGTTTTATCTCAAAACGTTTGTGAGTTTTAACACGTATAAACAGAGATTACATTTAGTAGAGACAGTCCAACAGATGTTGAATGGTTATGATTTTGGTTATAGCTGGAGGTTAAAAACAGGCAAAAGAGCAAGTATTAGAAGTATAGGTCTCTGTCCATTTGTTTTAGAAAAGAATTGTTTTTCAATTTGTTTAAAATAAGTAAATGTCTTAATTTCATGAATGTTTGCTTAAATGTAGATTTATGCATTACATGCGTGCCCGGTGCCCACAGACATCTGAATATGGTATTGAATCTTCTGGAACTGGAGTTTAGAGTCATGGATGGTTATGACTGCCATGTGGGTGCTAGGCATCAAACCTGGATCCTCTGAAAGAATAACAGTTGCTCTTAACTGCTGAGCTAGCTTTCTGGTCCCCAAGATAGAATTCTTCATAGTCATTTATTTTTGTAGCGTTGGGAGGTCTTGCTATGCAGTCCATGATGGCCGAGAAGCAGGGAACTTCTACTGTCCACCTCCAAGTAGTGGGATTATAGCTGTGAACCACTAACCCAGCTTCATATATTTATTTTTTAAGCAATACAAATATCCAACATTCAAGCTAAAACCAGGAATGTGTGTTTACAGATGTGTGCATATACATTTGCAAATATATGTTTCTGATTCTGCCTATATAATATATATATAATATATACATATATGTGTGTGTGTATATATATATATTCACACACACACACACACACACACACACACACACACACACACACGTTTCTAGAAAGATACCCAGAAACTAATAACAGTGCTTGCCTTGGGAAAAGCAAGAATGGGGTTGTAAAGAGAACTCAGGGACCTGCTAGAAATCTCTCTGAGGAACAGAGAAGGCAGATGTAAAATGTGATGCTGAAAGCAATGATGGAAGTCAGTCCTATGGCTAATATGGCAGTGGGTTGCTAACAAACTAGGCACAAATGCTGCTGTGGAACATGCATATAGACACTGTATGCTAAAATCCATTTAGCTGCATGGGAAGACACTAAGAGAAAAAGTAGAAGACTGAAAACATATTGTTCCTCGGCATAGAACACATTCTACAAAAAAAAAGGTTCTGTAGAAACGTCATGTAGGTCTGATCCTGCACTAATCTCTGGTAGACTTCAAAATTTTCATTTTTAAAAGAAAGGGGTGTGTGTGTGTGTGTGTGTGTGTGTGTGTGTGTGTGTGTGTGTGTGTGTGTTTGTATGTGTACACGTGTGTGTGTGTCTGTGTGTGTTTGTATGTGTGTGAGTGTCTGTGTGTGTGCATACATGTGTGTGTACATACCATGTGTGTGTATATATATGCTGTGTGTGTGTGTTAGTGACTGTGTGTGTCCATGTGTGTTTATATGTGTGTGAGTGTCTGTGTGTGCATACATATGTGTGTGTGCAAACGTGTGTGCGTGTAAAGACACACTCACTCTGCAAGTAGATTTGGAAGCCAGAGGTCCACATTAATATCTTTCCTAATAGTTGTTGACCTTAGTTTTTGAGTCAATGGTCTCTAACTGAACCAGGAACTCACTATTTTCTCTAGATTTGGTGACAGGAAGCAAATCCCAAGGCCCAAGGCCCAGTGCTTCGCAGTTCCTAATCTTATCTCCTCCCATGTGTACCAAATGATCATTCAAATGGTCACTCACCAGTAAACCCTCCCGCCGCCGGGCGAAGCTCTCTAGCAGCGTCTTTGATTTTCATCTCTGCCTTCTGTGTCCTTTCATAAACAGACTTCAGAAAGTCAATTATATATATGATTTTTCTTTTTCACTTTGTCTCTTTGTGTGTGTATTGTGGAAATTTCTTCTACACTAAACACCTATCTGTTGGGGTTTCATGAGGAGGTAGAACATGAGAAATTGCCAGCAGAGGCATTGAAAGTTGTGCTCCTCAGAGGGCAGGGGCTGTGGCAGTGAGGGCCACGGGCCGGAATTTATGAATAACTCAAGGACACCAAGCTTCTACAGAAATAATTTTTGAGGGGAATACTCAAGAACACCCTCAAATGTCAAAGATGATTATAAATACTTGAATTCTGGTTCCTACACCCTGAGGACAAAACCAACATGCCTGGGACCCATTAAATAATGGTGCGGAAAATGTTATGAAATTCACAGTTAAATTTTAAAGCCTACAAAGCATTAAAGGAGGGTGTACTGGGAGACCCCAAGGGTGGGTGTACACCATGAGCATTTACACAATGCAGTTTCCTGAGAAAAGGCCAAAGCTCAGACAGGAAATCCCATAGTGACAGAGGTCCCCTCCACTAGGGTGCGAGGATCCCAATAAGTGGAAATGGCCCTACCCACATGTGTTCCATGAGGACCATCTGCCTGTTCACATGTTAACTGTACCTAATATTTCTAGCACTGTACTCAAAACCCCGACCCTGCTTTGACAAGGAAGTAAATCAAGCTCAGAAATGAAACCAGTCAGGGTCTTGCTCCTGTGAGCAAGTAGATCATTCTGGAAAGGTCGCATGCACCTCCACCTCGGGAGCCACAGGCATGGCTTCCAAGATACAGCTCAGGCAAATCTAGGGTGCTTCCTTCCACTTGGGGTCACCGGTTTTATGACCCATGCTACTGGTGCCCTGGTGCCTTACCTAAAAGTCAAAAGAATCCAAATCTCCCTCTGTACTTGAGACAGATACGGGAGACTTGACAGTGTGTGAAATCTTGGGGCTAAGGAACTGCCTCCCCTTTTTAAGAACACCATCAATTAAACCCAGGGGAGGTGGGGACAGTTTACTAGTTAATTAGCCCAGGGATGTGGGTCTTTCATGTGTAATTCAGAGCAGGGACACCTGGTGTGCGGCTCTTCAAAGCACTGGGGGAGCAGGGGAGCCAAACAATGCAAGAGAGGTCAGCAGGAGAGACAGCACCAGCACAAACCCGTTCCTGCGTGACCTTCACCCTGTTGTAAATAAAATGAGAGTTCCAGGGGTCTCCTCTCCCACCAGCCCTGGGAGAACAAACAGATTCTGGCCCTCTCAGGAGTTCTAAAAAGATGTGGTGTTAACTAATTGTTTTATAACCCAATTAAAAAGAAAACAGAGAGCCGGAGAAATGCAAAGAGAGCCATCACGATTCTATCACGCCCTGATACATAGCACACACCAAAGATATTGACGGTCTGCTGTGAGACAAAAGTAGTCCAGGTAACACAGAATTACGACTGCAGGATAAAATCGCCTAGTTCCCTGGCAGCGGAAACTGAGCAGTTTGTTAACACAACACCTCTCCTTGTGAATTCTCAAAGGATGAGGTAATTCTTTTTTATTTTAATTGTTGCCTCTAAACTTTCTGGTTGTAGACAGGACGAGTTGATTAATGTAGCCGAGGAAAGATTCATGTATGAATTGAGCCAAACCATGTATTAGGTCAACTGTGGTGTCTGTTTAAAGGAAGAATAATAAATGTAGACCTAGGACTATATCCGTGGCTTCATTCAGGAAGAATGGGGATCTGGGGGGGGGGGGGCACTGGGATTCTTTAAAACTCAAAGCCCTGAAAAATTCATCCACCATGGACACTGTGTCCAAAGATGCCGTGTAGAAGCCAGCCATGGAGAGTTTTAGCATCAAGGGCACAGGTTGAAAAGAAAACAGCTCAGGAGTTGCTGGTGCTCAAGATATTAATTTAACTAGAGGAAACATCAGTAAAATGATCTTACATATCACATCTCTTGTGCCAGTGTAGTGATACACACTTTTCTTACCAGCACTCACGTGGCAGAGTCTAAAACAACAACAAACAAAACAAACAAACAAAAATCCCTAACAGAAAAACCCCCAAACGTATCAGACTCCTTCACTGTGGTAGAGGCATTGAAAAGAGAATGTGCTTTCAGGGTTTATATCTATAACAGAGAAAGAGAGAGAGAGAGAGAGAGAGAGAGAGAGAGAGAGAGAGAGAGAGAGAAAGAGAGAGAGAGAGAGAGAGAGATCGTGGAGAGCCTGTATTATTATTATTATTATTATTATTATTATTATTATTATTATTATTATTATTATTTTAAGCAACTCACAACCACCTTCAATCCAGCTCCAGTGAAGCCAGCACCCCTTGGTAGACTCTGTGGGTGCCCACACACAGACACACACATAGACACATACTATTAAAAATACCAGAGACAATTTTCAAGGGACTCAACATAACTCAGAAGCTTCACTTATAAACACTTAGCTTAAGAATGATTGTCTCCCAACTATTCAAAATTATCCACTGCACAACCCATCTACTTTGGTAGTAATCCACAAGCACTTTTCTCTGAATGCATAAAGGATGTTAATGAGATCTCGTTTCAGTGCCCAGGCTGCCCTTTAACTTCTTTGTCTCAAGCCATCCTCCTGTCTCAGCCTCTGCTGTGAAAGGAGACCAGAGGAGTGGAGGCTTTCCACTGAGCCTAGCTCTCTATTATTGCGAAATTCTCACTTAAGTTGTAAAACTGTACAATCTGTCCAGACAGAAAGAATGAAAATCAGCTCAGGCTGAAAAGTAGAAAAAGCAACTTGGCTGTGAATCAGGCTGGGCAGACAGTCCCAGAAAAAGCCAAAGGAAAAAGTCAGAAAACATTGTCTCACCAAGGCCATGCAGCCGTTGCAGAATGCCGGAAGGATCCCTACAGTCTTGCCAAAGTCACTGAAGACTCATTTATTATTTCCTCTTCCCTCTGAAAGAATTGTGCCACTAAGCAGCTTGTGTGAGCTTCTATAGCTGCAATGAAATACCAGAGGCAGTGAACTTATCAAGAGGAAAGGTTTCTAGCTCTGTAAAGCTATCCCCATGCTGTGGTGAGGCAGCACCTGTGCTAGGAGCATCTGGCAGAGCAGAAACACTTACATCATAGGACTTGGAACAAAGAGAGAAAAATGGAAATGAGCAAAGCCCCAGAGTCCTTTGCAAGGATCCAGCAACAGAGAGCAAAGACCTTCAGCTAATCCTGCCTCCTGAAGGAGCTACTATCATACAACAGTGGTGCTCAACAAATCAGCCTTGAACACATGAGCCTTTAGAGATGTCCAAGGCTCAAACTATGCTACTGTCATATCTGTCCAAACACCTGGACCAAACCAACTCCAAGGAGGAAATCCGACCTCCTGGTTTAAAGGGATGTCATCTATATCATTCACCTGTCATGCTGGATCGGTGCAGCAACAGAAGCCTGCTCAGGTCACAGTGGGCCAGGAAGCAGGGGGAGGGTAGAGAGAAAGAAGAATCAAACCTCAAGGCTGCCCCTGGTGACCCACTTCTTCCAGGGACACTTGACCTCCTAAGCCTCTACAATCTGGACAAGATCTTTAAAATATATCCCTTCCATGAACACTGGTCACTTGTGAACCCTTTGAGCCCTCTGAGAACCCTCTGGCAGGAAGGCAGAGTCACAGAATTGCTCTTCCCTAGATCTCATCAAAGGAGTCCCATGATCCTCTGAGACATCCCTAAACACAAGGCCTCCCATCTGGTTTTGCTAACAGTGCTTTGGGGAATCCAGTGAAGAATAAACCAGTGGCCATTACATGGATGGGGTGTGGTATGGGAGATTGGTGAAGATGAGCTGCATCTCTTGTCTAAGGTGCTACTGTCCTGTGTAGGTGGATAAAAGAGGCATAAATACATCAGTGACCGCTGCCCCAGTAAATGTGATGGACCAGTGTGCACAAAGTCCTGGGTGTCTATTGGAAAGGCCGTGGCTATTAGGATGAGATCCTGGCTGCTAGGAGAGAAGACGTACATGGATTCTACCTTAAAAGAAGGAGGCTTAAAATCTTAAATACAGGGTGATCAGGAACCATGACAGAGACTGTGAAGACTGAGGATCCATGAAGATGCTTTCCTCTAAGGAAATGAGACACAAGAGACCCTGGGATCAAAGCCCAAAGCAAATGGATCTCCTAGGTGACACAGAATCACCAAAGCTTTTAGAATGGGCCATAGCTTAGCCAGAGCTGCCCACGGGGCAGCCAGGGAAGATAGGCTATAGCCCTAGGCAGGTAAAAGGCCTGGAGTGGGCAATAAAGGGAAGGAATTAAAGAGATCTGAAGACAAAGCAGAAATGATGGTGACCTGTGAAGCCGTGGACAGGAGGACTGAGGAGGGAGAACGGATCCAAGGTCCACATGAGCTAGAAGTCCCTGTGGAAAGTGGGAGGGTCAGAAGTCATGGTGTAGAGACCAGGTGGGCTTGAGTCCACTCTAGTCCAACCTTAAGTTCTGCCCTGCAGCTGTCCTGGAGAGTGGGTGATATTTTATAAACTTATTTTTGAGACAGGGTCTCACGTAGTAGCTCTGGTTGACCTGGTACTTTCTTTGTAGACCAGGCTGGCCTTGGGCTCACAGACATCTCCCTGCTTCTATCTCCGAGGTGCTAGGATAAAATGGCCACCCCATCCAGGTGTGAGACTCATTATAACTGGAAGAAGGGAAAATTCATGCCAAAGTTGGGTTTAAGTTCTGACCACATGAACCTGGTGATATCCTAAGGTATAACTGGAAGTCTTCCTTTGTGCCAAGGGATTTTCCCTGTTCCTGCCTCTGAGATGTGATGTCATGAGAACCTTAGGTGAAAGAGGAGATGCAGTAGGGCTGGGGAGGAGGTAGCTATAGCTATCAGAACAGCATCCTTCTGACCCACTCAAACATAGCTA
>CM052700.1:4984945-4992445 GCA_028551405.1 Uromys caudimaculatus | reverse complement strand
CTCTTTATAGTTGATGGCTTCTGGTGAGGTGGGGGTGGAGAAAGACTCAGTTTTCTTTAAGGAGCCGGCTGGCCGCTGGGAGTTTGACTGTGTTCCATTGAGTATCTGGGCCACACAAATTGGACTCTGTGGGGCTTGGGGGCTCCATATGAAAGGGAGGGAGAGTGACCTGGGACGAATGGGAAGTGAATGTGATCGGAGTACATTTTATGAAATTCCCATATAATTAATAAAAATATTATGTTGGTAGGTGGGGGAGCACCTCACCCTTCCGAAGGACAGGTTCATACTTCCAACAGGACCAAATCTCACAACACACAGAAGCAAAGTTTTTAATTTTTTAACTCTCTTAAGTAACAAAGAAGTTTTTTTTCTCTCTCGAATATGATTTAAAATGGTCTGATTATTTATTTATCTGATTTACCAAAGTGCCATATGTCCAGATTTCTACGAACAATGTAAACAGGTGGTAATAAAAATGTGGGTTCACAGGGTCTGAAACATATAAAGAGAAATTCGGAGTAAGTTTGAGAGTGGGCGTGGAGGTGCAGAACTCCAACTGTCGAGTTAACCGCTGGCCGAACTCTACTTGCGTAGACGCAAGGTACCTCATAAGTGGAAAAAATTCATCAACTCCAAAATAAAGTGGCCATTATGATGTGTGTCTGAGCTTTCATTGGGGTAAAATCTCTAAAGTGATTCAGTCTTAATGTCCTTCTTTTCTCTTGCACTTTCCTTTGGAAAGACACTTTGAAAAACATGAAAGTTCTGTTTTCCCACACTCCGGAAAAAGGTCTGCCAGGATCAAGAGAGGAAGGCTCGCCCCATGAACAGAGAAATACTAAGTCCACAGTGAGGTAGTCAATATCAAAGGGCAGGCGAGGAGAGGTGGGGTGGGGGGGGACAGGGTGTGGTCAGTGGGGGGAGAGGTGGGGCAGGGACAGGGAGTGGTCAGGCAGGGACAGGGTGTGGTCAGGTAGCGGGGAGAGGTGTGGCAGGAACAGGGAGTGGGCAGGGACAGAGAGTGGTCAGGCAGGGACAGGGTGTGGTCAGACAGGGGAGAGGTAGGACAGGACAGGGAGTGCTCAGGCAGGGACAGGGTGTGGTCAGGCGGGGGGGGGGCAGGGACAGGGAGCGGTCAGACAGGGGAGAGGTGGAGCAGGAGGACAGGGAATGGTCAGGTGGGGACAGGGTGTGGTCAAGTGGGGAGGTGGGGGGGGACAGGGAGTAGTCAGGCCGGGAGAGGTGGGGCGGGACAGGGAGTGGACAGGGCGTGCAGTGACCTTTCTTCTGAGACTGAGCTGACTCAGAAGGCAGCCCAAGTATGGCAGGAAGGTTCGTGAAGTGGTTTCTAGTCTTGGCCTAAAGAGCTGTGTGCCAAATGAACTGGCTTTGTGAAATGTATTCTAGATGCTGTCAGAAGAAGGCTTACAGCCTGCAGCCGTGTGGGTAGTAGAAGAGAGGGGAACTCTGTCTTTTGCCTGATCCCAGTGGGTAGGTAAACAAAGATGCCCACTTCTCTTTCACAATTCCCATTATCCTTTGGTTGTCCCGCCCATTTTTTCTATCATAATTGCATTTTTTTTTTCTTTAAAACATACAACGCTAGGAGAAGTTGGAGCAACAGGATCTGGATCTCCTGCCCTAGTGAAAACAGTCTTTTTTAAAATATAAAATATTTGGGATAAAGATGCTTGTTACAATATTGAACATCAGACAGTAGTCTGTTCCCTGAAACTAAGAAACAAATGAGCCGAGTCTTCTCCTCAGACTTCCAGCCTATAGCTTGTGTGGGGCTGTGCAGTGCAGGAAACAAGCTTTCTTTGGGGAGAGAGAGGCACCTGGGGACACCCAAACAGATGGACAGGAGGAACTGTGGAAATGTCTAGAGGTCCATTCAACTATTCGGTAGATTTCTGCTCAGCATACATGTGAGAGAAACAGTGAGAGCAAAAAGTGACTGGAGTTTGTACTGGCTAGAAAGAAAAGATATCTTAGGATCTAGAGAGACAGCTCAGCAGTTAAGGGCGCTGGCTGCTCTTCCAGAGATCCCTGGGTTCCAGCACCCACATGGTGGCTCACAACCATTTATAACAGCAGTTCCTGAGGCTCCAGCACCCTCTTCTGGCCTGCACAGCCCCTGCACCCATGTGGTTCACCCAACACACACACACACACACACACACACACACACACACACACACACACACCACAAAACACCCAACACAAAAAACAAGAATGATAAGGGAAATTAAAAACTCATTTTCACTAGACATTATGGAAACAGAAATAATTCTCCCGAGGGCTAACATCCTAAAAAGGTGTCTTGATTTAGTGGCCAGGAATAATTAGCCCCAGACTGGGAGCTGCTTTGTTTCTAGCTAGATTTATCTGGCTACAAGAAACTTCACTGAATTCAGGACAAACCTCGAAAAATATAAACAGAATACTTATATCTCAGGTGCTGCTGCTTAAAAGGAAACTTGAAATTGACGGCTCAATAACTAGGAATTCTAAGTCTGTGTGGTGTCAGTACTACAATCGCCATGGCACATCCACAAAGGAATGAAGCAAAATTATTTAAAAAATTATTATTATTATTATTATTATTATTATATTGTTTGTATTTATTCCATTGGGAGAGTCTTGGTCTTTTAAAAACAAATGATTATTTTCCTTTCTAAATATTGTACTCTACCCGCACATATATTTGTTTACATATATACATGAAATATACATATATATAATCATATATGCATACATATGTATATGTGCATATGTATTTTTCCAATGTTGTAGGCTTCACAATGTCTGAAATCCCAAATAGGAAAAAATAACTTATAGTTGGGAAGAAAAGCCAATCATTTGGAATCCTCAAGGAAAGGCAGAAAAATCCAAGGCAATACTTAGAAATTCTAGAGAAAAGGCAAAGCTAACATCAAGAGAGGAAACCCTTCAATATTACAAGAAAAAATGCTCTGAGATTAAAGCTAAAAGCCCACGGTGACAGGCAGGGTTGAGGACAGACAGGGCGCAGCACTAGCAAGGACAGAAACTGGAAATGAACTATACGGTGGGGGTGGAGGGGGAATATGAAGAAGCCCAGAGAACTGGTGAACTATGCAAACTCTTATGTCCAACGATGAAATACAGAAGCCAGGAGGAGGCAGACAAATACGGCTGTGTTCGGATTTGGCGGCCACAAGAGCTTGGAGGCCAACTCTCTTGTTGTGGAGCAAAATCCAGTGAAGGCTGTAACACTACAAACCTGCAAGGCTGAAATGCTACAATGTTGCAGCAGTGCAAGCGCCCAAAACTGCAACACTGTCTTCTCCTCTCTGCTCACACATCTCTTACATAGCTTTGCAACAGCAATGCACTCAGACACCAATCCACTATGGCAAAAATACAGCCATATGTCAATCAGGATCACAGAGTCAAAGATTCTATTAAACTATTAAAAACCGTTATCCAACTTAATTGATCATAGGAACACACTATTAGCTTAAAAATTGGAAACTGGCCAATGTTACTTATTTTATTATTTAAAAAAGTCCATTTTTATATGAGGAGATACAGAGTATATATGCAAATTCCAGCATTTATCATTTATAAAAGTCCTCAGAGTTTAAATATAGGAGGGATAATGTCAGCATAAGACAAAGAATGTTCCAAAATCTTAGCACCCTACTTAAAAAGGGAGGGGGACCGCACTAGCTCCAGCCACACTTCCTGGTCCACATTCACACTTCCTAGTCTAGCTTGTGGTGAAAGTTATTCTGGAGATTAACAAGGCAAGACGAAGCAATAAAAGACAATTAGAGGGGAGAGCTGTAAGTAACAGCGCTTTTCTTCTTAGTCTATAGAAGAGCGGCTGGTGTTTAGAGCTGGGCAGGATTTGCATTAAAATGGCTAGAACTAACTAGTTTACAGAGATGCAGAGATGAAAATAGTAAAAACAAATCCACTGCACGCTTTATGCCAAAACAAACGCAGAAACCGATGTTTAAAATGCAACATCATCTTCAACTGCATCGAAATAATTAATTACCTGGGAATTTATGTGACAAAAACGGACAAGAGTTTCAAGTATATTTGTAAATACAAAACGATTCCTGAAGGGAAATACAGAGCTGTGAAAACAGACAGAGGAATTTGCTCTTTGGAAAGAACACTTAATATTGGTACAAACTTAATCCTATCCGAGTCATTCTGTGACTACAAGTTATTCATAGAAGAGCCCATGGGAAATCTCAAAGGCTGGAGGGGAGGTGTTGTTGTTGTTTTTATTTTACTTTTTGGAGAAATTGCCAAATTTACTACAAAGTTGAAACAAAATGTGAACAGAACAGAATGACCATAGCTGCTTTGAGGAAAACAAATGCACCTGGGATACTACCCCAATTTTATTCCAAGACATTTTACTAAGCTATGCTAATAAGGAGAATTCACCATTGTTACATAAACAAGTAGATCACAGGACTACTATGTAGAACCTAAGAGACTGATGCATAATTTACACAGAAAACTGACTTTCACAGAGCCACAGAAAGGAGATTCCATGAAAATATATCATATTTATAACAAAGGTACCATGGCCCTGAAGAAGTCATGTGGCGAAATAAAGTCTTCCATCCATACCTTACAAAATATGCTAATATTAGTACAAACTGACCTGGGGTTTTACTATAAAACTCTGGGGATGGCTCAGCACTTAAGAGTTCAAGTGTCTCTTTCAAAGGACCTTAATTTGATTCCCAGCACCTACATGGTGGCTCCCAGCTACTTGTAACCCTAATCTCAGGGTATCTGACACTCTCTTCTGGCCTCAGCATGCACTAGGCATATATGTAGCACATGAACATACTGCAGGAAAAACATTCATGCATATAAAATTAATAATTTTAAGATACCTGGAACATGTATAAATATATTTTGTGAATATAAATCAGAAATTAATAGTAAATATAAAATATGAGATAAACTTAATTACATGAAGAAAAAACCCTAGACCACCCTATATTATTGTAAATATATGTATTTATATATTTATATACTATATATATGATATATACATATATACGGGTGTATATAAAATCACATTTCTATAGCGGTCTGGAAAATAAAGAGATCTAAAGTCATAGAAAACAGACAGAGCCAGGATAAACTCTCAGAGGTGGCGGGCGTGTTCACTATTTAGTGGTGAGAATGGAGCCTGGATGTACGCCAACAGTTATCAAACGTTACACTTCAAAACTGCACAGCTCATTATGTGTCGACTGTTCCTTCATACTGTTGGCGTGACTGTAACTTGGAATGTGTACTGCTTAATTCTATGCCTTTACCAACACACAAGCTTCCCGAAGGAACTGGTTTTTGTCCTTTCTCCATCCACTGCGTTCTCCGTGCCTGGCTTACAGCAGTTGGTAAATGAACTTCAGTGAAGAGTGCAGGAAGATGCCGAAAAAGTTGTGAGTTCATTCATAAAAATGAAAGTGTACAGGAATTTGGTTGGACTGGGGTAAGGGTCTCATCTTAGAAACGTGAAACTAAACAGCCTGTGTTACCTTCAAGTGGTAGCACTGAAGAAATAGTCCCGGATGGACTCATGGACTAAGGTGCAAATTCAGTCAGCATTGGGCCATAGAAGCCATTAATTTGATTGAAATTACTTAGAGAAAATGTGTGACATTAGAAGGGAACAGTCCAACAGAGCTGTAAGCTAAGCATCTCCTAAGGGAGGGTAGGAAGAGTTGTCGCGAGGTGTGTGAGCCTCACTAGCTTTCAAGATGCATGAAAAACCAGGGCCCGTTCTCACTATGCGCAGGTGAGAGCTTTGAACCAGCAAAATCCACCACCGGGAGATCAGATGGAGGCAGTAAAATAAGGTGGGAAGGCGAGGTCAAGGACTCTAGGAAAAACAGAACAGAATCCACATCGCAAGAGTCATTGCGGGAAGAGTGGAAAAGACAGACAAGCCCTCGGAGGAGGAGAACCCGCATGTGGCTTCCGTACAGGAAATAATAGAGGAACCGCGTTGGCGGTGACCGCAGAGAACACTAGGAAGGGCATTTATATCTAAAGTGGGATGCAGAGTATATCGATCGATAGCTATGGTCGAAAGTTGCAGGATTCAGAGATGATGGCATGAAGGTCACAGGTGCATGGTTCCCGTCGGCACAGACAGCCCTGAGGTCAGACCCTGTCTCAAAAGAGAAAAGAGCACCAGAGGAGCCCCACAGAAAAGCACTGTGGGACATGGCAGAGAATGCACCTTAAAGTTTGTGATCTATCCTGTGAGGTAAATGATACAAAAGATTGGGCACGAAGAGATTCCGTGTTTAATGTCCTGGCAGGAGGGAAAACAAAGACATTAATTACTGATGAGAACTTGGAGGACAGAGGAACATTTTAAGGTCACCAGCAACTTCTTTGACCTTCTGTGAATTTCCTTTTACAAAGTCTGAAGAGATACTTGGGAGAACGCACCTAAGAAATGTCTATTTTGTAAAAGTACAATTTAGGTAGGCACCGGAGTGCTTTTGTAAAAAGTAAAAATAGATAAATGAACTTAACGGAGACCCTGTCTGGCCTATATTTATTTTCATGTCAACTGTAACATCAGAACCATCATTTGTATTATAATTGGGTAACTACTCTCTTTGATGTGTTTTCGGGAACTTTAGTTGATGGTTATAGTCTTGAAGAGGTAGAATCACGTGTGGGTGTAACGGTTTTTTCAAAGCAACCTTGAAGTGACAGCATTTGTCCGGAGGGCATCCTGAGAGTGGCGTGGTGTTTGAAGGAGCTCCTTCCTCAACAACTCAAACAGCAAAATGAACACAATATGCTGTCTACGCCCTCCAGCTCGACATGGAGGCCACGGAGAAAACTTCTCATTGGTTTTAATTAGGACTGCAGAGAACCAACGTGTTAACGATTTCTCTCTTCCCTCAAAGTATGGCTTTATGGAATTTGAGGCAAAAGGCAAAAGAAAAAACAACAACAAAAAAAGCTCAGTGGGTTTGTTGTTGTTCAAGACCAGATGTAGTCAATTACACTTACTCTATCTTCCTATGTTTTCATACGTTGTCCTGTACACTTTATTGTTAACTGTTAACAGCTTCAAAGAATCTAAAGTGTATCAAAGATATCATCATGGAATAGTAAAACATTCAGTATCCATCTATCACTAAAAATCTATATTACAACACGCAGGCACTTCCTATTCTACACATCATATCTCAAATCTTTGTTAATTCCTTTAGACTTTCATTAATAAAAATAGAAATGTAACTGGCATATGTCTTGGGCAAGACTACCTTTAGGAGAAGTTAAAAGTTTCCTCTTGTTCATTAATTAGTTAAAAGGATCTTGCAGCATCTCCTAGGCCATTGATTACAGAAGCCTATGGATTACCAGATCCAACATGGTTTGCCTGTACACGCTATGAATTCTTATCTGGCTAACTTTCAATTACTTTGAGCCAAAGTGTTTTTT
>CM052700.1:4957445-4982445 GCA_028551405.1 Uromys caudimaculatus | reverse complement strand
ATGCTTGCTCCAAGCAGCAGGCCTGCATCTCAGCCTTTGTGGCTTCCATGGCATCTCCCATACCAGCAGCATCCCAAGCACACAAAGGCTTCCCTTACAATTTGTCTTCCAGTTCAGAACCTGTTTTACCTCTTCTACAGATGATGCTTATTGCCAGCCTGTGTGGGTCTTCTAGCCGTGAGCTACTCATATGGAGGGAAAGGAGGAAATCCTAGGTTTCACCAAGCGAGGGCAGATTCTCTGACATATTTACAGGTGGTTGGTCTCAAGGCTGCAGCTAATTTAAATAACTTGATTTCAAATATAGTTTTCTTGATGGTCATACAATCAGGTATTCTTTTACTACTGCTGTTTCAAAGAACTATGAATTTTTAAAGACTTTCTAGAAAGGTCCATGGTAGCTAGCTATATTCCCAAGTTGTAACCTTCCCTGGATTCTAGTGAGTGAACTCTACCCTAATACTTTCACTGAGGCAAAGGCAGGAAGAACATTTCATTCAATGAAAGTAATTTTAAGAGGTGAGACGCATAAATTTCTGAGGTCCAATCAATGCTAGACTAATTGCTGTCCTTAATTCTTAGTGAAGACATGATCCTGGAACTCAGTTGGTTGGCTACTGACATAGTGGGCATTAATCTATTCCTAGGCTCAGTCCCCAGCACGGTGTGAAGCAGCTATGGCCTCGTACTCCTGTTAGTTCTGGTACTGAGGAAGTAGAGGCTGGATAGTAGGGAGTTCAGGGCCACCATTCTTGGTTACAAAGTAACTTTGGGGCCAGCCTGGTATACTTGAGGTCCTACTTTAACTAAACAAAAGAGCAATAAGGAATGATCCTGGTCTGTGAAATGTATGAGTGTTATTGTTATTTTCAAAGCACAACTTAGATTGTCAACAAATGAAGTGCCTGTTCTCACATCTTCCTGTGTCCGTCTGTCTCTCACACACATGCACACTAACAACAGACACACATATATGCACACGCACGCATGCACGCACCACAGGGGGTCAGCCCCAACTCGTGTTTGTCGGAAAGTACCTTCACCTCCCCCAGTCCTTGAGTCTCTCGGTCACTCTCAGGAAGAAACACATTCTCTCTCTTCCAGACGAACTGCCAGTGCAAACTCAAGCTCGGAATGAACCCCACCAGCGTCACCCCACCATGCTTCTATGTAATAAATAAAAACAGTAGCAGCACCAACTCCAGACACCAATTCTCAAGGCTCCTTCTCATGTCCACATAGCTTTTCCCTCTAATGCTGCAGAAGAAAGCCATGCTGGGCCTGAAAGGGTGCTTCAGTTTCAGAAGAGCAAGAGCTCACCAACCCTGTCTGCAGCCTGCTACTGACCATTAGACAGTTGTATTTAAAAAGACTGGTTTGGTGGCCAGGAAAAGGAGGGTGAACATCGCAAAGAGTGACAAAGCACAGGACTACAAATAGTGAGGTCAGGACAAGTATTGTCATTGAAAGTTTGGCTTAATCTCTTCGAAAGATGAAGAGAGTTTTTGAAGGCGCTAACATGCAATGCCAGGGGAAGAGTCGTTGACCTGACAAATCAGCCAATGTAATATTTAGGATGGATAGATTTTAGTTGAAGAAAAATGTCTATAGTCTCATTTTTTAGTTAAAAGGGTCAAATATGAAAGTGCACATTCGGGGCTCCATGGTTGAGAGCATTTGCTGGTCTTGTGGAAGACATCAAGTTTAATGACTGACCTAGTAGACTTACTCCCACAAAAAAGAAAAATACAGAACAAAAAAGTCGCCATTACTGTGTTCTTTCTGTGGCATTGAGAAGTCTTATGAAATAGTTAATCAAAATACTGAGATTTGAAAGAAAATAAACTTTTGTGACTAGAGGTGTTTTATCACACAAAAGGATCCGTGTGCTGGGATAGAAACAATATCCAGTTCCTTCGCACTGTTCCAAGCCCCAAGACAGATGTGCATTATGATGACTGACCTGTAACGCTGACATGCTTTGGTTTGGCAGTCCACGCCTTCTGTGGCCTCTCTCAGGACATCCTGCTTCTCAATGCCACCATCTCTAGCATCCTCCTCTCCACCACACTTCTTGATCTATTGGATCTTGTACTTCCTTAGTGATTTCGTGCCATGTTAGCATCCTTAAACATGCTATTCATTCCTTGGTTCCTTTAAAGGTACTGACATCTGATTGCAATCTGAACACTGAGAAGCTTACTAACTTAATTAGTAAGGTGTCACATCTGATTATTACGACACATTTAGACATAGCACACATTTGAAAACAGGAAGGCTGTATTAAGGATTCACTCTGTAAACATTAAAAGCTTAAGATAACAGCTAAAATGCAAAGAAAGGTATCTTTTAGAGGAACGAAGAACACTTCTTAACAGGTAAGACTTAGCAGGCGCATTTTCCCATGCAGTGTCTAAAGCATGCTTGTTTGTGGCAGCAGCGTGGCATAATGCAGAAAACACTTACCAAATGGGTTAGGTTGGGCCAATGCAGGGTAAGAACAGTTACCCTGTGGGCTAAATTACTATGGGCTTTCATAACTGATTTGCCAGTGATGTCTGGTCCTCACAGAAATCCTTAATAATTCTTGCCTGTATTGCTGCACATAAATAAATGTCAGCTAAGCAACTCCCTTGGGCCCTACTGTCATAGGAAGCAAAGCACCTGTGCTTGCTGCTTTACCATACTTATGTGACCCAGGAGCGATAAACCAGCTAACCAGTGAGGTGGATAATGGATGCCGCCTGCGCTGTAGCTTCTGCACCCAGCACCAAGAGTTTACAACATTCTTTTACCATCCTCAAGACTCCACTCCATAATAGTCCTAAATTCCAAAGTAAGGCAGCATGGGATTCTTCTTCCTTTTTAAAAATGTTTACTAGTTCAGAAAACATAGTTTATTTTACATTTGTTTAAGTTTTGAAGACTTAGGTTAGAGGTGAAATACTTATTTAAGTAAAGGCAGTTTCTACCAAGGTCAGTTTTGTGGATTTTTTTTTTAAGAGGAAAAGCCACCACATTTAGAAAACTAAAACGTTTCAAATGGTTTTATGAAATTAATTAGTAGACAGGTCATGCTAACACTCCCATAAAAGGGGGCAAGGTGGCGAGGCAGACAGCACACCGTCCCTTTGCTTTGCACCACAATAGCTAATGGAATAACAATATTTAATGAAGCGAAAATCCTTGATCTTCTGGCCACTGACAAACCATCAGTACTATGTGTTCAAATTTTCAGAAATGCATTCTGTCCAGAAAAATACTTCACAGGCTGTATCAGACTGAATGATTCATACTTAGAGGGCATGAGGGAAGTTTAAGTTATTTGGAATAAATATATATTTGAAATGTATTGTTTTTATAGAAATCCATCAATACTTCTCTTTAACTTTCTTGGTGGGTTAAGCCATGTGAAGTCTTATACTACCAAAGGTAACTGTAATGTGTGAGTACTGCTTTGAGTTTTATCTAACATACCCTGAATGGGGTTGTCTCTCAAAGGAGTCTCCTTTAAAACATTATGCTTATCCCAGCCAAGCCGTGGGATACATTAGCTTTGAAACTGTCATTTGGAAACTCCAATAGATCGCTTGGTCTAGGGGCCATCTTTGTCTGTCTCACTGTAAGAATGACCAGTGACACATTGGGTTGAAAGTTGGCAGGCAGGAAAAAAATGAAAGAATGGAGCGCTGGAGCTGTTTGGTTAAATAGAGTTTTTAATTATTTTGAAATTAATCATAAACATCATTTTATAAATGTGAGCAGTCATCTTCAAGGGCCAAAGCAATAATTTTGAAAAGTGACAATCAAGTGTCATGTGCACGGCGGCTGGTAAGTGACAATCAAGTGTCATGTGCATGGTGGCTGGTAAGCAGTTGATTTCATTCATTATTTAAGATCCCCTAACACTGGGAAGAAATTCTATCATTTGTTCACTTATCCATCTAGCCATCCATAAACACATATGTTTAAGTGTTCATCCATTTATTCTTCGATAAATTTGTTGGCATTTGTGTGAAATTCAATGAGGCATAATCACTTGACCTTCAGTGAAACCCATTCACCCAAAAATGCGTACAGTTTGGTTCTAGGAATCAAATGCAGGACCTGGTGTCTGTAAGCAAACACGATGTCATGGATCTTCACTCTAGCCCCATACATCAGCCCACACTCATCTTCAACAAACCTTTGGAGAACAATAACAATGTGTTCCATAAGATCCAAGGGCACTCGATGAGAACCCATGCTCCACACAGTGAGAACGCCATGCTCCACACAGTGAGAACGCCATGCTCCACACGGTGGGAACGCCATGCTCCACACGGTGGGAACGCCATGCTCCACACGGTGAGAACGCCATGCTCCACACGGTGAGAACGCCATGCTCCACACGGTGAGAACACCATGCTCCACACGGTGAGAACACCATGCTCCACACGGTGAGAACACCATGCTCCACACGATGAGAACACCATGCTCCACACGGTGAGAACACCATGCTCCACACGATGAGAACACCATGCTCCACACGGTGAGAATGCCATGCTCCACACGGTGAGAACATCATGCTCCATATGGTGAGAACACCATGCTCCACACGGTGAGAACGCCATGCTCCACACGGTGAGAACATTATGCTTTACACGATGAGAACACCATGCTCCACACGGTGAGAACACCATGCTCCACACGGTGAGAACACCATGCTCCACACAGTGGGAACGCCATGCTTCTTGCCTCTCCCCTGCCCTGTTTGAATCTTACATTAATACTATGTGCAACTATCTCTTCTGAAACAGAATAATGGTTAAAAATAATTTAATCCTGAAGGAGAACGTTCATTTTGTTGCAGTCTATTTTAAGAGAAAACATTTAATATATTTATTTATTTTGAGTTTACTAACTTTGTTTTCCTGATTAATTCCAGCAACTAGTATAACCTCTGGCTTGGTTCGAAAACTCAACAAATCCCCAGTGAACTGAGAATCCATCAATTAGGTACAGAAAGGGTGTGATCATCCAGCATCTTGTTACCGAATTCATGATCTTATCATCCTCCAGCCCCAGCTTCAGAAGATGGTCTAAGATGAGCCACAGTCCTATTATCAGCTTCTCTGAAGTAATGTGTTCCAGAGAAAACCTGGGCTCAGTATTTCTCAACCTGACACCATTCATTCAACATTCACATCCAAGGAACTGACAGGGTGAATAACTGCATCGAGGCAGGGTGGTGGCAGACTGTGACACGTGTAACACTCAGAAAAGTCGAGGCTCCCCAATGTTCCCATCAACAGATAATAGAGAAAGTACTTTAAAGCAGGCAATGCCTTCAGGCAGATCATTCTGCTCCTCACTAACAGATAATCAAAATTTAAGTACAAATAAAGGGATACACAATTCGGGTCTACTCAAGACTGTCGCACAAATTCCTTCTCGTTCAAAAGTCAAACAGGAAACACCTCAGCCTCCAGCTTTATTTGTCACTGCTGTCTCTCCTATGAAGAAATAATAATAATAAGAAGAAAATGACTAATTTGTTTAAAAAGAAGTTGGTAAAGATAGGTGATGAAAACCTAAGTATACCAAAGTTGTTCCAATATAGTTAGTGCTGAGGTTTGAAGATGAATGAATTTGAACGCTTGGCCCCATGGGAGTGCTGTTCTGAAAGGCTGTGGGACCTGGCTGCAGGACGTTGGTCACACAGGGTGGATCTTTGGGAGTCTACTAACCCTAGCTAACTTCCTGTCTTGTTCTCTACTTCCTGGGTTGTCAAGCTATGAGGTATCTCAGCTATATGTCTGCATAAGCCTTCACTTCCTACCGTCCCCACCGTGACGGATGGACTCCATTATCTGAAACCATGAGCAAAGTACTCAAGTTTGTTCCTAAAGATTCTTCTGTGAGGTGTCATAATCACTGAGACAAGAAAAATATATGATACTATCAGACACAGGGAAGATTTTTTATAGCACTAAAGTGGTGCTGATGACAGCCCTCACAGTAGAGAAAAATAAAATGCCCATCTGTAGTTCTGCAGCCCTTGAGTCCTGAGGAGAGCCACAGTAGACAGAGCAGAGCAGTTACTGACCTAGAGGAAAATGTCCCTGTTTTCTAGCTGTGGCTGCGATAAAATACTCTGACCAGAAGCAGCTTTGGGAGGAAGGGTTTATTTGTCTTACACTTCCGCCCATCACCGAGGATGCGGGGCTAGAATTCAAGAAGGCACCTAAGGCAGGACAGGAGGCTGTAAAAAAGCAAATTACCTAAAGTTTCCAAGATGAAAAGGTGAAGACACCTGATGAACATCAGGTCACGGGAAGGAATGGAATGCAGTCTGGACCCCAGAAACCTCTGAGCCATGTGTCTCGGCTAAGAGGTTGAGAGGGAAAGGCACAGCTACATGTGTGTTTTATGGCTTCAAGGAAACTGACCAAGTGTCAAAATCCATGAGAAGATTGACTTGATTCAAAGACTTCTAATGTCAGTGATGATGTCATCAATTCCAAGGGGAAACTGTAGCAGTCAACTTTCCAGGGATGCTCTATTAATATGCCCTTATGCATAAGCAGTAACAATTACAGCACTGTGCACACCTCCACTACCTATAGTCTTGACTTATTAGAAATTGTCACATGCCCTTCTCGGTGGAAACAAAACTTTGTTGAAGGAACTATCAATATCTCCATGTTACACCCAGTAAGCTGAACACAAGGGGAGAGATTATTTGAGGCCTTTCCCCTGTGAGGTGAGAGGTTTAATGCTCCTGTTCTGAGGTATGGTTGTACAGGCACACAGATTAATCCCTGCCTGAAGGAAAGGGGTGGACATCTGAAGACTCTCTGCAGGGCTTTCTTAGAGAGTCTTACATATAAGACTTTATTTAATAACTTTGGCTGAACAAGTTATTTCTTCTGGAGCCAAAACACTTGTGACATCCCTACTAATAACCTGTTCTAGAAAATTCCTCACAGGAGTGCCCAGCAGCTTTGTCTCTTAGTCCATTGCTGATTCAGTTCAATCTGATCATCAAGACCAGAAATCACAACTACCCTATCCAGTAGAAGTATCACATGGCTCTTGGGTTAAGTTTGAGGATACTGAGATGAACCTTGAATATCAGTATAGTCTTTGTTTGCTAGGACAAACAGAATAAAGGTTGAATGTGAGATGCAAGGTCACCACCTTTAGTATAAAGGACTGTGATATCATAGATGAACAGGAAGGCAATCACAGAAGAACAACGCTAGAGAGCCAGGCAGTTGGGCCATTGATGTAACTTAGCAGATAAACACACTTGGTGCCAGTGAACTGAGTTCCATCCTTCAGACTCCATGGTGCATGAAAAGAAATTACTCCAAGTTGACTTCTGACCTCCACATGTCCATGATGCAATGCACATGTATGCATACATGTGTGTGCTAAACAAATATAATAGAATTTTTAAAATTTGGAGTTGAGGAATTTGAGGAGTTTGATATATCCAGTAGAGTCAAAGGTTACAAAGAGGGAAAGGCAGAAGATTTCTAAGAAGACTTTGTTGCATTTGAGAATGAGGCCATAACTGAGTTGGTAAAATGTTTGCCTCACTAGCATGCTCATCTGAGGTCACATCACCATGACCCCCATCGAAACCGGATATAGAAACCTTCCCCCGTAACCGCACTGCTGGGGGTTGGAGAGCATCCTTGGGGTTCTCTAGACAGTTAGTTAGGTTACATGTCTCCAGGGTCAGTGAGAAACTCTCAAAAAATAAGGTGGACAGCAATCACAGAAGATACTGATCATTGAGTCCAGACACATGTGCACACACACTGACCTCCACACACATGTGCACACACCCTGACCTCTACACACATGTGCACACACACTGACCTCTACACACAGGCCTCCTCACACACGTGCACACACACTGAACTCCACACACATGTGCACACACCCTGACCTCTACACACATGTGCACACACACTGACCTCTACACACAGGCCTCCTCACACACGTGCACACACACTAGCACACAAACATATGGAATTTTGCAACTGATGCTATAACATGTTTTTGAAGAAAACAATGGCATATTTTTTTTCAATTAATAAAAGTAAACAGTTGCAGAAGGAACATCGGAGTAACCCTGAGCAATGCTGGCAGAAATGGAGGTGAAGAGATAAGGAGCCATTAGAGAGGCTGAGCTCAGGGTTGCTCAAGTAGAGGGATTTTCTGATAGTACGTAGCATAGTAAATATGCTATGGGCATTTAGGGTTGGTTCATGACTCTTCGTGGTGTTCCTATGGCAAGAGATACAGCAGAGCAGAACCTCTGCTGTGGTCCAAGCACTCCAGAATCCCAAGGCCCACACAATTCTGAACAAAGGATGATTTTAAACAAATAAGCTAGTACCCATCACTTAAGCACATTTGCATATCTATCCCCAAACCACCAGCACTGAACAAACAAAATGGCTCCTGTCAAGACTGATATAATGATGGCTTACAGAGACACTGGTCAATAGTTGAATCCCTAATGACCCACAGCAGACAGTCCCTGCACTTCTGACACCAGACATATCGAAAAGTCGAGAAATAGCAGCCAGTTTTCCCAAGATGAGAACCTTCCCGGGATGAGTGTCTAACAGTATAAAACGGGAGCACAGAATCCTACGGGGGCAGAACCGTGAGAGTGTGGATATTACCTTTTATTGTCTTAGAAAACACTCTGCTAACTGGGTTTATGCACACAGCATCTGTTTCCAAAAGCAGTACTTTCTCCCTTGTCACGCAAGGCTAAGGTTACCTAGTTTGTCTCCTGGATTCAAGCAACATCTACCTGAGGACCCATCTTCAACAGGTCTTTTTTAGCTTCAAAGAGACAGGGAGCCATGCTGCCCAGTGGGTCACATGCTTCCAACAGGGAGGGTGACCTAGATGGTGGGCCCTGAGTCTCCTTCCCTCCTGGTCGGATGTTACTGACCCTTTTTTTGGTTTGTTTCCAATGTAGGTAAATGAGCTCTCGGCATACATGAACTGGTGTCAGGCATGCTGTGAGCCTCCCTCTAATGAGGCCCGAAGGAGGGGAGCTGGAGGCCCTGCTCTAGCTGGTCTACGGGCACTACCTGACAGCTAGGCTTTTAATTTCACTTAAGTGCAAACAGGAGGAGAATAGTTCTGGCAAGCTTTTTAAATATGAAGAAATAAGCTCAAATCAGAGTATAATCCAGTTAATGACACAATAGGGCTTTCAGAATTGACCTAAGGCAGACAATAAAGAAAATTATTTGTATAAGTCCTCAACTCCTGGCCGAGCAGGATGAAGGTCTGCTCCTTGGAAGGCTCTTTCACTGTCAAATGTGCATTTGTCTTAATAGACAGTAGCCTTTCTGATCCAGGTTCTGGGAGGTGGCCAGAAGACCATGAACTTGGTGCCAGACCCGTTTCCAGACACTGCATTAGAGATGAGCCCTCAGCCAAGTTCTGTCGATTCAGCACATCTCCCGGGGTTTAATTCCCTCTCTGCATGCATGTTGAGCTTTGTGCTATGGTGCCCACCCTGTTGACTGGGGCAAGCATTTCATGGTTTGCGATCTAAGGATTCTCATCAGTCTAAACAGCCTCAAAGAATGCGGTAACCAGCAGCTACTGTGGGAAGGAAAGCTTCATAAGTGGGTCAAACATTGTGAAGAAGAAGGGAGGAATGAGGCGTGGCCCGCCACACCACCACGGAGTCACTCCCGTTAACAATAAAGCACACCATCGCTCAATCCTGTTACAGAGTGATTTTCTAATGCTACTGCCACAAAAAGTGGCTTTTGTGGTAGGCATGCTACTCACCCCAACTCAATCATTACAGAGAGAACATATCCAAAGAAGTACCACAAAATTACACAAATTTTGTGTTGAATTAAAATAAGATTGTGCATGAAGAAAGAAAACGGGAAAGGCAGCGTAGTTCCTCAGAAATGTCTTTTTTTTTTCTCCTGATAAGGATGTTAAATCCTTCTGCAAAGCCAGTGGGCTTGTGTGGTTTCTTTCCTTTAATTTCTTATTTAGTGGTTTATGTTCTTCTGTGGTTTCCCTGCTTTCAAATATCTATTTATCCATCCATACATCTATTAGCGCTCTAATATCTACCTATCTATCTATCATCTATCATCTCTCTACCTATCAATCATCTACATTTTATCTATCATCTCTCTATTCATTCTTTCTCTGCTCTCTTTTCTCCATCCCCCTCCCTCCTCCTTTCTCCAGAAACAGAACATTCTGATTCTGCAACTTGTTGACTAATGAAAATGGATGACATGGTCAGGAAAGTCACTGAAAAAGTTACTCTGACAGAAAATATTAGTACAGTACACACTGAATTGTCTAGTATATGGTGTAGGTTGTTTGCCTGGTTTACTACCAAAATGAGCAAATAAAGATAAACATAAGACTGTGTGGCTCAGAATATGAGGTCTCAATAGGAAATATTCTACCAACACGCACCTTTTGCCTCAAATTTCTATGATTCCCCTGACAGCCACACTGGGAGCCATGAAACAGCGCTTGACTGCCTCCGGTAGAAGAATTGCCGGCTGTAGTGACTGAGATGGATGTTTTGTTGTTCAGACACTCACACCTTAGAGTATACAGGCTTAAAAGCTTACTTCCTTAAGTTACTGTAAAGTATGAACATTACAGTAATATGTGTTTTTTTTTAATTAGAAAAGCTCCAATATACATAGATATCCGTATCTCACTCCTCACTCCTAGGTGTGAAATAGTCACTCCTGAAACCACGAAAACAATGATTTAGCTTATTTACTAAGAAGAAAAATAGTGATGTTGTCCTTTTAACTATGTGTCCTGTCTTAAGAGTTGAAACTAAATTAGGCCTTCCTGTCCAAATTGCTTATTACTCTGGGGGTCCCTAATGGAAGCCAGTACATACTTCATATCAAGTTCATACCGAGTTCAGACCAAGCAAAGCCTCTGTGCGCTGCTTCTCCGACAGCCTACAAATACAAGGAGAAAGTTATGCAAACAGGGAAGGCAATGAGTGAATATTTCTAGTTGTCTTCACCTACATTGCCTGCACACTTTCCTTCTCTCTCTGATTCCTCTGGCTTCTTTTCCCTGCATAGCTGGCTTTAATTAGCAGGATCTGTTAAGACAGCCTGGTTCAATTCCCTCCAAAACAAAAGAATTCTTTTCTCAAACACTGTAATTTTCTTGTCGATATTGAAAGGAGCTGGTGACAGACCGCTCTAATTATTTTATGAGTTTTTAAAAGACAAATGTGAGAAGTCTAGGGTGTGCTTGTGCGGCACAAGGCTGTGGCTTATTTTCTGCCTTAAACAATCTTTTACTCCCAAAGAAACTAAGCGTGTGCAGAGGAATCTTTCACTTTCTCCTCTCAGTGGCTCTGTACAGGAAGGAAACGCAGCAAGAGTCACGCTCTCAAAATATTTCAATGCCCTTCCCCGTCCTCAGCCATAAGGTCTGCATTGTTTTTAAGAAGCAAAGTGCTCATTGTGTGACACCCTGGGGTCACCCAATCCCATGATATCACCTATCTATTTGCTCTCAATCTGGCAAACATTTGGTGTTTTGGTTTCTTACCCCCATGAGACTTACCTATCTGTTTTCTGAGTCCACCAAGAGTGTTGAGAGCTGGCATTTACAAATGGTAGCACCACACTAGGTGGCCAGGGAAAGGAACTGTCTTAGTCAGGGCTTCTATTCCTGCACAAACATCATGACCAAGAAGCAAGTTGGGGAGGAAAGGGTTTATTGAGCTTACACTTCCAATTGCTGTTCATCACCAAAGGAAGTCAGGACTGGAACTCAAGCAGGTCAGGAAGCAGGAGCTGATGCAGAGGCCATGGAGGGATGTAACTTACTGGCTTGCTTCTGGCTTTCTCAGCTGGCTTCCTTATAGAACCCAAGACTACCAGCCCACAGATGGCACCACCCACAAGAGGCCCTCCCCCCTTGATCACTAATTGAGAAAATGCCTTACAGCTGGATCTCAGGGAGGCATTTTCTCAACTGAAGCTCCTTTCTCTGCGATAACTCCAGCTTGTGTCAAGTTGACACAAAACCAGCCAGTACAGGAACCAACACGGCTCTTACTCTCAAGTGCACAAAGCATAAAGGTGACTTATCTGTACTTAAAAAAATCCCTGAAATTACAAAAATTCATATCTCAGTTCCGAAACTTCCTTCCTCATCACGGAACATTCGAGATTACTTAGATTTGCCAAGCCAGTGAATCCCAGCGTCTCCTTTTGAATTTCGATGTTCTAATATTCAGTTTTTATTCTAATAGATAAAGTTATAAAGTGAAGGATATACATGTAGATGTAGATGTGTATATATATATGTACATATATGATATCCTATAGCATTTGATGTATGAAGAAATACTAGATAATCATATGTCTTAAAGTTTCAAATATATAGGTACATTGAGTGCCCAGAGCAGTGAAGCACGAGTCAAGCAGAGAAAACCCTGGGAACGATGTATAAAGATTTGAGTAGAGTCTAGAAGGGACCTGGTGAGAAAGGGGGGGAGAAAAGGAGGCCCTGGTTGGAGATAACTATGAAAGGGCTAAGCACCATTTAACCAATGATTTTAAAACCGTGCTAAAAACATTCAGGTCTAATCTAAACTCGAGTGAATCTACCTGTTGTAGTCTGATTTCTGTCGCCGCCATAACACCATGAGAGAAAGCCGTGTGGAGAGAAAAAGTCTATTACACCTTACTGCTATGTCTATCAAAATTTCTGTGTGCCAGGGAGGATGTTCTGAGCACTTTACAAATAGACAGCGTTCTCACACTGTTATAAGACCATCTTGAGTTTGCAGAGAAGATGGAGACTATGATATAAAGAGAAGACACGGAAGCAGGGCCAGACCCAGACAGCCACAGGCTCCTCTGTCTCCAGCAGCGTCCAGCTGTCTCTCAAAGGAAGCCCACTGCTGGGATCTTGGAGGAGAAGGGGCATGCATTCACTTAAGATGCAGTTGTAAGTGTGAGTGTGTGAGAGTGTATGCATGTATGTGTGTGTGATACATGTGTGTTCATATGTGTGTATATGTATGTGTATGAATGTGAGTATGTGTGCATGCATGAATGTGCGTCTATATGTGTGTGTCTGAGTGTATATGTGTGCGTGAGTGTGTATATGTACATGTATGTGTATGTATGTATGTATGTATGTATGAGCGTGTATGCATATTCTAAGTGTGTATGCATGTGTCTGAGTGTGCATGCATGTGTATGAATGTAAGCGTGTGAATATGCACAAATGTGAGCGTGTATGCATGTGTATGAGTGTGCATGTGTGTAAGTGTGTTTGTACATCTGTTTACAACATTTATAGTCTTAACTGTAATTCATAGTGACAGTAGAGAACAGATCACAGGCAATGTTCTAACAGGGACAGTGCCCCAGGAGCTTGAATTCCTGGGGAAAGCGGTTGACCTGAATGGAAGAAGAACTGAGCTTCCGGTCCCAAGGCCCATGTCCCCTCACTGCCTCAGGGAGAGTTAAACTGTCCCTCCTTGGTGAGATTTCTAGCTTGCTGTGTTAACCTCATCCCTTGCAGGCTCTATTCTATGCTGCTGTGGATAGCAGCAAAGCAGCTCTGATTATGCCTTTCTCCCACTAAATGTGCCACAGCGACTTACAAACCCACTTTGCTGCTATTCTTATTCTTGAGGTTTGTTTATTTGCTTTTTAAAATACATTGCATTGTCTTACTTTAAAAAAAAATCTTCAATAAAAATAATTGCAAGGAGGTGGGAAAGAGATCGATGACCTGTAATTTATATTTCAATAGAGAGACTAAAATAAGCTGCTTTTATTTTTGATTTAGCTTAGAGGATGATTTTAAAGCCCTCTCTTGACAGCTACTACAACCCTATGCTAAGGGAAGAGCTGCTGGCGGAGACTCTCACTCTCCCAAAATATCAATAAAATGAGCAAGAAAAATTAGCTTCACAGCAGGCCACTTTAATGAGACACAGAAGCAAATTGGACAAGGCGGGTAATATGATGCCTTTCGGAATATAACAGAGAATAGAATTAGTAAGTATAAAAGAAGACCCATCAATGTAGAATTCCGACTCCCAGGGTGGGAAGACAATCTTATGTCTCTATAAAGAGAGAGGCGGGCGGGCGTGTGGTTACAGGTGTGGAAGATGAACTTTCAGGATGTATTTATGCAGATGGATGCAAATATGGCCGTTATAGTAGTCTGTGCAGAATCCAGCGCGCTTTCAGTATTGAAGCCACAGCAAACCCATATTATTACTACAACTTAAATTTCCATGACAAATAAAAACAGGATCTGCGAGGCTCTTAAATGTAATCCAACACCCCCCAAGTGGACAAATCAACTCCTTTCAAAGAGATAATACCTTCTCGAGTCTACCAGAGAGCTTCTTACAGCGACTAGTATCAGTTGCACAAAAATTAGGGACATCTTCAGGATTACAAAGATATTTTCCAGTAAGGGAAAATGTAGTCAGTTACACAAACTTTTTGCTTTCTCAGCTGAGGATGTGGGGGGCACCACCATAACCATATGCTTTAAAATTGTGCTCACCTTTTAGAAAATTCCATGAGGCATTTTTTAACATCCCGAGAGAAAAAAACAATACGTTCTGAATAAGTATTGTCAGATCCATCCTCACTCCAAGGCTCCAATGACACCAGGAGGGCCTGGGCTATGTCTGTAAAACTTTACGCTGCTATAATAAATTCTCACCTCCAATCAGTTCCTCGGAGACAGGTTTTAATAAGTGATGCTTCAAAAGAATCCATTCCCACTGTTGTTTGGATATTGTCTCCATAATGTTATGCAACATGACCGTGATTTTGTCTCCCACTGCTGGGATCAAACCCGGGGCCTCATGCATTCATGGAGGTAAGCTCTTTCATGGCCATCTTGCCATACAATTCATTTGGGTCAGATATAAGCGATTTGCATTCTTCGTCTCCTGTAGCCTACATTTAATCATTGCATACATTCTACATCCGGGATTATACCAAAGATAGATAGTTTTGACGAGAAATAAAGAGCAGAGGGGAGGAGTCAGAACACACTGCTTCTGGCTGCCAAGGGTGTTCTAGGCAAAAGGAGCTCATCAATTCCTCTATAGATGCATAGGAAGCACAAATCTGATGGAGCGTGCTATGCTGCGCTGTCTCCCCACCCCCACTGTGGTCCCAAGGCTGTACACATATCCCTGGGAATTCAGAGCACTGGATGAGCAAGCTGATGAGGTGGGCAGTTGTGTGGACCACAGAAAGCAACCCGGGAGAAACAGTGACATGAGCTCCCAAGAGCCATCTGAAGACAACAGAATTTTCACAGGGCAGCCATGTTTTTAAGACCGTTTCCTGACCCCGCAATCTCCTGAAGCGGCTTGCACCAGGAGTCCCCGAGAAAGGAAGGACAAACATGAAACAAAACAGGCTATTTTATAAAACTCATGGACATTGTGGGAAATAAGGTAGGTCTTCTCAGCAATGCACACACCAGGGGGAAACATGAGGAGGAGTGGAGGTGACTCATGCCTTGTGCAGCATCACTTTTTAGGGAGTAGGAGACAAGTCAGTAAAAATGGGGAGAAAGCCTACGAGTGCCATATAAGCCAGAGCCAAGCTCCTCTGTGAAGAGGAGACAGGACAGAAGGTTTGCTTTCCCAAGGAAGGAAAACCATATTTAACCTTCAGAAGTACATACACACCAAGAGAAAGGCAGGCTCTGCGTGCGCCTTCCAGACCTGTCACTCGACCTTGCCGGCATCCTTCTTACCCTAACACTGACTCCCAACATATGCACAGGCTTAAATTTGCGAGATGAAACTTGAAAGTTAGTGAAGGCACGTAGGAAACAAGAGGCCATGAATTTGCAGGCAGTCTAGGGCAGGCAGACACAGGAGGGAGCTGGAGGAAGCTGTGGAGAGGAAGATGTAAATACAGTACTCTTATGTGAAATTTAAAAAAAAATAAATTGAACAAACAAAACGTAGATTTGACCCGCTCAGTACGCGGTGAGGCAATGGAAAAAAGCAAGCGAGACGTTGAATCAGCTCACAAATGCCATCCCCCAGGTTATAGAATAGTGCCATTTTAACTTCTGGCGTTGAGCGATCAAGGATGTAGCATAAGGTCCTATGAAGACATGTGAGGAATGTCATCTGCACCCACACTTATACAGAAGGAAATGCCCCCCTTTAAGGATAAAATGGGTCCTGAAGAGAGGATCGATGCTTCTGAAGTTTTCTAGAGAGGAATAAAGGTCCAGGGGAAAGGGTGGACTGTTCATAGGCACAGTAAGAGAACAGAGCAGCGGGTAGGGGGGATTCCTGGAGAAGCATGAGTGCGGAGTGTGCATGTGGGTGTGTGTGTGTGCATGTGTGTGCTGTGTGTACGTAGAGGTGCATGCACATACGTGTGTATTTGTATGTGTGTGCACATAAATATGGCCAGTGATGGGAAAGTGGAACAAAGTCCTGGCCCCAGATACATACTGTATGCTGTGATGGCTAACTTGGTCAACTTGACATAACTAAGAACAGTTTAGGAGACCAAGCTCTAGGCATGCGTGTTGAGGGGCAGTCTACACTGAGTTAACTGAAGGTCAAGAGCCACCTTGAATATGAGTGGCACTTTCCTATGGGCTGGAGTCCCAGGAGAGTGAGGAAGAAAGCAAGCTGAGCACAAGCTCTTACCACTCTCTGCTTCCTGGCTGTGAGTGCGACCAGCTTCCTCACACTCTTGCTGCATTGACCTCCAGCCATGGTTGGCTGGACACTCAAGCCGGGAGTCAAAACAATCCCCTCTTCCCTGAGATGTTTTCATTAGGAAAGGAACGAACGTACAGGCTGTAGTAAATTTGGGCTTAAGAAGTCCTAAAGAGGCTGTCAAGGTTTGAATACAAAGGTTAATGGGTTTGAATTTGGTCCCCAGTTGGTGGCATTGTGTGAGGAGTTTGTAGATACTTTGAGATATACAGGCTAGCCAGAGAAAGGGTGCTGCTGGGGACAGACCCTGGGTGGCCCAGCTTCCTGTCCTGAATCGGTTCCCTGCTCTGTAGAGACATAGGCAGATGGTCCTGGGACTTCCCAGAACTATTTCTGTTGCCAGGGCCTTCCCTGCCTCAGTAGTGAACCTTTCCTGCCTTTGCTGACTGTAAGGAGGAAAGTGAGCCGTATGGAGCCACAGAAGGATTTCAGGCCATGGCTGAGATGGTCACACTTCATTTAGAGGCTTTCAGTCTGAGGAGATAAAAGGAAACAGGCAAAGTCGGCAAGGACCACAGTTCACAGAAACAGCTCGGAGCTTCCCTTCTGACAGGAAGAGGGATTCAGGGTTCACTACCATCTGTACTGCAAAGATAACAGGGAGTTCTAAACAAAGAAATCTCACCCCAAACAAATCAGGAAGACGGGAATTGGTTCTGTAAATGCAGTAATACATGCAACGTGGCATGTTTCCGTCCCCGCTGGAAAAAGTGCCCCTCATGAAAGGTGGGCTGAGACCCTCACAACTCCCACGTGATTCCCAAGCCTCCAGAGGTGCTTAGCAGAGGCTATACAGTGGTCCACAGTTGCTGGTGGGAGGAGACACCTCCAAGACGGTGATGCCAGCAAGCCTCATAGGGAACTGTATGGACGAAGCTCCCCCCCGAGTCCTCATTCTTGCCTGAGTTAGCTTCCTGGTGATGCCACTACCCAAATCGCCTATGCTCCTGTCAGGGACCCCCCAAAACTTATCACTTCCTACACCTCCCCAAGCCAGATGAGCTTGAAATTGTTTCTTTGGACTGTTAGTGATGTTCTATGTGAGCTGGATGGATCTGTCCGCGCCTCTTGAGGACAAGTCACTCGGCACCATGCAAAGAGAATTTTCCCGAAAGCAAGAGAAATTTCATCAACTCTGAGAGAAAGGGATTCTCTATCTTCATTCCCAAACCCCCCACAGGACTTTTATTAAAAGCACAATAGGAGTCTTAATAAAAATTAGGGCCTTCCTTGTGTACTTTAATTTGCTATAGCAGTTATTAAAGAAGCTAAGAGCATGAAAGAGAAGATGTGAGAGACTGTGTGAGAGAAAACAAGAGGGAGAGAAAGAGACAGAGAGGGGGAGAGACAGAGAAGAGAGAGAGAGAGAGAGAAAGAGAGATGGAGAGACAGAGAGAGACACACACAGAGAGATAGAGACAGAGAGGGAAAGAGACAGAGAAGGGGAGAAGAAGAGAGAGAGACAGAGACAGAGAGACAGAGAGGGGGAAGAGGAAGAGAAAGAGGGAGAGAGACTGAGACAGACAGAGAGAGAGAGAGAAAGAGGGAGAGACACAGAGAGACAGAGAGAGAGAAGAGAAGAGAGAACAGAAGGGAAGAGGAAGAGAAAGACAGAGAGACGGAAAGGCCAGCCTGTGCTCTTCACAGCCATGCCTGGCTGCTGTCTGTCTCCTGCTCTCCCCTCATATCAGCCATCACCCCATCCCACCTTCTCACACATGTACACACTTGAGTTTTGAGCCATAAATCTTGCCGAGTCTGTCAACCGACAGCCTAATAACATGAAAGGGGTATCTGCAAACAAGATGGTCTCGAGCCGCTGCTCATGACCCTGAACAAATCAGGGCTGAGCTCCCTTTGCAGTTTAAAGTTGCCCCTTTAATCACATAACCGGGTGCATTGAAGTGACACTCAGAAAGAAACCCAGAGGTCTCCATCTTCTTGCTATCTGCGGGGCTCATTTACTCTCTCCCTAACAATTAAGTTGAGCTTGTCATATTTTGAGTCCTAATCAAAGTATAAATGAGGGGCAGCCGATAAGCCGGACTTCTCTTCTAGGATTAGTTATTTGCAAGGAATGCAGTCTTTCCCAGCTTTCTACCTGGTAACCATTGAGAAGTATTCAAATGGCACAGGGAGAGGTTAAGGGCTGTGGCAGTGGTTATCAATCTTGCCTGCACAAAGGACGAACGGTTGCCATTGGACATCTGTTGTTAGGACAGAAGGGCACTTTAATATTTCAGTGCAGATTCTGAGCTCAAAAGCAACTATACTGACCAGAACCTCTGAGTGTGTAACCCAGGCTATTTATAAACATCCAAAGTACATTCGGAAGTTTAACAACCATTAAGAATAAGAAAGTATCCCTAAGAATTACCCACATTCTACTGGCTACAGAAAACAGTGCTCCAAAAAACATAGGGACTATCTAGATGAGGAAGGTAGCTGGCACGTAGACTTGAGAGAAACAACATAGCCTCCTAAGTTAGAATCCGGTGAAGTGGCACTCAGATATCTAAGTTTTAAGTGTGAGATTATTAGAATCACTATCTTTAAAATATTTATCTATTCATATTTATATAATCATATTCATACAGGTATGGGTGTGTGTGTGTGTGTGTGTGTGTGTGTGTGAACCTGCATGAGTTCATATGCACCACACGTATGCAGAAGCCCAGAGAAGATAGAGGAGGGCATCAGATCCTCAGGAACCAGAGTTACAGGTGGTCTAATACAGGTCCCTGAGGACCACCCAGTGCTCTTAGCCACTCAGCCTTCTCTCCAGCCAGATACTCCACATTTCAAGAGCTACGCTGAAACCTTAACAGAGAGATGACTTCTTCTCTCACCATGTCAACTTCAGACGGCATTATCATTATTTGGGGTGGTAAGGAGTTCCTGGAGTTTTCGCTGGAACCATACCAGTTACTATTGCAGATTCAGGAAGAAGAACAGAGAGGAGAAAAAAAACAGCACAAAGAAAAATCAGTGAGAGACTGTTTCTTGCCTTGAGAGATGTTTCTCAGTGAACAAAATCACTAAACATTTATGTTAGTCACCTGCTTTTAGAACAAACGCCCAACACGGACCTCTTTATAAACTGACATCAACTCACCCCAGATAAGGAGCCCACAACAGGGGGCTGAAGAGATGGCTCATTGGTTAAGAGCACTGACTGCTCTTCTAGAGGTTCTGAGTTCAATTCCCAGCAACCACATGATGGCTCACAACCATCTGTAATGGGATCCTATGCCCTTTTCTAGTGTGTCTGCAGACAGCTACCATATACTCAAATAAATAAAATAAATCTTTTTTTTTAAAGGAGCTCACAACAGACCAATACACATACATTATCAGATCCAATGGGTTTATTGGGGTCATTTACAGGAGCAAAAATGACTTCATGACAACAGCATCACCAAAGCCCACCCCAGCGCGCCTGACAACCTCCCTGTGGACTTAAGAACTTAGAATCGTTATCTCATTCATTCACTGGAGGCCCACGACAAGGAGAGGACTGTTAGCATCATCCCATTTTTCAGCTGAGGGAAGTGAGATAAGCCTGAGGTTAAGTAACTTGCTTAAAGACCCATAACTGGCTAATTGAGCATTAAAGCAAATTAGTTCCAAAGACCCCTTTTAACCACTGCACTATTGTATAGAGGGGTCACCCAGAAAAGTCATCGTGAAGACCCTACTAAAATACCAGTGTGGTGTTTTCTTAAATCCACTGTGATACTTTCTCCTGGTTGCCTAAACTAATGATCCAGAGCCGTGAGTGTTTGAGCAACCTAGAAACTAGCATGGAGGTTCTCATTGCCATGGTTTTCTCCTCGCAGACCCCATGGTCTGCAATGCTTCTATTTTCACATTTAAGAATTATTTCTCTATTAGGGAACTCACTTTGTTCAACTCCTTCTCCCGAATACGTACTGTGGGGGGCTCTTCAGATGCCGTTCATCTAGATAATGGTGTACAATTTTAGCTTGAAAGCTAAACAATAGTTTCGATTTTCATTATTCGATTGGGACAATAAAATTAATAACACTCAGCAGTGTCACCAGGCTCCCGACACACCAGTCACCTAAGCTTCCCCACTCGAAAGACACACTGCTATAATTGACCCAGGACTATGTTTTAATTTGTGCGTCCCCATGGGATCCTTGCCAGAACACCAGATTAAAACCAACCCTGAATAGCTTTGCCATTTGTCTCAAAGGTAAACGTGGGGTTTAATTTTGCAAATGGTGTGGGGTTCCCACTAAATACTGGGGCAGTTCAAGACAAGGCTACAGTACTGATAAGGGCTACCTTGAGGATTTAGTCATCAGTCAACAGCACTGAGTATCGCCATAGCTCAGAGTCATGGTGACAGTGTCTTTACGGAAGACCTAGCTTCAAATATTAGGTCATCTTCAGATCAAGCCAGGGGACAGTATGGTCACCGTAGTTTATCCAGACAAGAGCTAGATAAGAGTCGAATAATGACTAAATACACTCAGAAATTGAGTATAACAAATAATCAATTTTAATAAAGATTCAATTTGCTCTGTGTGTGCATGTGTGTGTGCACTTGAGCACACGTGTGTTAGTTGGTGCATGTACACATGAAAGTACATATATGTGGACAGCAGTAGTCAACCTCAGTAACTCTCTACTTCTTTCTTTCTTATGACATCCCCTCCCTCTCCCTGCCCCTCCCTGCCCCTCCCTTGAGTGGGAGATCTACTTATCTGGAGCTTGTACATGCAGATCAGCTGGCCAGCCACACCTTGAGGTCACTTCCTGTCTCTTTCCTCAATGTTGGAGTTACAAATGTATCACCACACCTGGCTCTTCAAAGTGGCACTTCTGGGTACTGAACTGGGGTTTCCATGCTTGCATGCTGAGCACTTTACAAAAGGAGCCATCTCCCTAGACCTCATTGGTGGCTCCTTAGTGAAAACAGTTAGAAATACGGAGTTACGGAAGAAAGGACAGTGTGGTAAACAGCTACTGTGTGCAAGAATTTCGAGAAGTCGTTTGAATGACTGTCCCAGACAAGAGGGGTGGCCCCTATGTTTCTTTCAGACATGTTGTGAGCCGGAATATACACGCCTTCCTCTTTAGTCTGTTGTCTTTCCTGAGACAGGGTCTTTCTATGTAGCCCTGCTCTCTCGCTTGCTATGCGGAGCATGCCAGCTATGAACTTGTACCACGCCCTTGCTTCTGCCTTCCGAGTTCCGGCCTTACAGGTGTCTGCCATTTTTACATGTCAGTCACTGATGTTTGAAGTTGCTGATTACTTTAAAGATGATATTAAAGCATCAAGTAGACCAGACTTGGTCTTCTACCAAAACTTGTCTAAAAGAGCAACAACAACAACAACAAAGACAGGCCTACAATTTTAAAAATCTTGCTTTCCTTGTAGGAAGCATATGAGTAAAATAATTAAATTATTTTGGAGCTATATGCACAGCTACTGTCTTATATACTCCCCTACGAAAGAGTTTTCATCTATGGCAGATGGGGACATGCTAAACGAGATAAAATGTCCCTCTAATATCTTTAGCTGGTTTCTCTATCCAAGTGTGTGTATCTTCAAATGTTTGCCCCCACAGAACTCCTTTTTTAAAAGGATCGTTAGAATGAAGGAGAAGTAAAGGACTAACTCAGAACATATCACCTCAATAACGTAATTTAATAAAAAGCAACATGAAACAAATAAGAATTACACTCTACACAGAAAAATAATTTAGCAAAAGTGGTTTGTCAACATACATATACATACACACACACCACACACACACACACATACCATACACACACACACACACACACACACACACACACACACGCACACACACACACACACACACACACACACATCCTTATATTTAATATGCTTTTGTCAGCTCATTGCCCGGCCACTCCCCACCCTCCATGTCGCTAACACCTCCCCTCTGATACTCCTGAATTATTACTTACTAAAATCTATATTCTATCTTTGCTACCCCAGACCCAATGGGGAGAGCTGGGGCCTCACTTCCTGGTTCTTCCATCATTGTTCACTCTCTCCTAGAGCTCTCAATCCTGCATCTCATCCGTTCCTGGCAATGGCAAGTCTCTTTCCCCCTCGGTCTCCTTGTCCACGAATTCTCAAGTCCTGCTTCTGTCTCTCTGCTCAGCCCTTGGCTGCCAGCAATTTTATTTATCAATCAAAGTCAAAGGGGACAGGGACCCTTAGCATCTTGCACAAAGATATGTGGGTTCCCAGGTAATTTTGGGAGCTGAATTAACACGAGTATCATTAGAATCAATCCAACACACATACACATACACATACACACACACACACACACACACACACACACACACACACACACACACATGTATGTATGTATATATGTATAAATTTAAACATTTATACATATACATACACATACACACATACATATATATACAAAATCAGGGTGCTCTTAAGTCTAAGTAAACATTATCCCAGGATATAAAATATAACTGATTAATGGTGTTTAAACCATGAACCAAATCAATATTTAAGATGTCAAACTCAGTTTATATAACTGAACAGTGTCTAGAAAACAGAAAAACAAAAGAACTGAAGGCAAAGAGGCAGGTTTATATTATCCTTTTTCCCCACAGAAATAGAGCCCTGCTAAGTCCATTTCACCGTGACTGAGTGAGGATTCTGTCATATTGGCTAAGCTAATAATCACTGAGCATTCACGGGGAGGGGAGGCCACATTGGACTCCACAGTTCTAGGACAGCAGTCAAAAGCCATCTTTGAGATTTTACTTTGCCTCTTGCTCCTGACCCAAGCTTCAAAAGCGAAAACAAGTAGCAAATGAAACGCAAGCCAAAGAGAAATCGTTGAGATTGCTGGCTCCCTTGGCAGGTGTGTGTCTTTCAGTCTGTCTCTCTGTGTCTCTGTCTGTCTCTGTTTCTGTCTGCCTCTCTGTGTCTCTGTCTCTGTCTGTCTCTCTGTCTCTGTCTCTCTGCCTCTGCTTTTGTGTCTCTGTCTCTCTGTATGTCTCTGTCTCTGTTTCTCTGTGTCTCTATCCCTTTCTGTCTCTCTCTGTGTCTGTGTCTCTGTATCTCTCTCTGTGTCTTTGTCTGTCTCTGTGTCTCTGTCTCTGTCTGTCTCCCTGTGTTTCTGTCTCTCTCTCCTCCATCTTTCCCATTCCTTCTCACTATATTTTATATCTGGAAAGATCTCTGACAAGTAAGTCCACATTTGGAAGGCATGGTTCCTGAGGTAGCATTTTGTGAGGTTGTAGACGTTTTAAGATTTTGGCCTGATGGCCCGATGAAGCAAAAGGTTAAGATAAAAATATAAGTCCTTACAAATTACAAAACCCATTTCATTATATGTTTGTGTGTAACGGGCTAGTGGGAAGGCTCAGTGGGCATAGAAGAGGCTTTCCTGCCACTCCTGATTGCTGAGTTCTGTCTTCAGGACCCCTATGGTGAATAGTGAACCAACTTATGCAAGTTATTCTATGACTGCTATAAGCACACACACACACACACACACACACACACACACACACAATTCCATGAATATACACACTCAAACACTCTTTCATAAAATACACACTCATACAAACACTCACATGTACACACTTGCATGCACACACTCACTCACAGGCACGTACAGAACACATATACTCAAACACACACTCAACACATTTGTACATAAATGCACACACAATTAATTAATACAACACAAAATGCTTAATATATTTAGAATTACATGATATATTCATTTGCGAGTGTCATATCACACATATATTCTGTTGTAAGAATTTCAGATTTTTTTCACATACCAAGAATAAACATCAGAATAATTTCACCCCCAACCTTTTCATCTCCCAATTCCCTGGAGCCCCAGAGCAAGCATGACACAGGAGATGGGAGCATGCTATTCTCTTAGCCCCAAGATCCAGTGTCTTTGAGAATGAACGCTTCACTGTTGGGTGATGGGTGGTCTGCAGTGTGGAGAGCAACATTCGTCACATTATGTGACATTCAACACAACGTGTCTCTGGCCCAGATTCCCACCTGATGAGACTGAAGGAGCAGATGATGAGCCACAGCCAATGCACCTGGGTGGTTGCTTGCTATGCACGGGAGGGCTGGTCCACTTAAAAGGCATGAGGAGGAGGAGGAGGAGGAGGAGGAGGAGGAGGAGGAGGAGGAGGAGG
>CM052700.1:4890493-4947581 GCA_028551405.1 Uromys caudimaculatus | reverse complement strand
CTGAAATCCTCCAAAGTCCTGGGGAGTCTTCCACAACAACACAGGGTCAGGAGTTTGTGTCTACACTCCATCTGAGCAACCAGGATCAAGAGTAAGGCCTGCCTGCCACCAGCCAGGGTGTGGGTTCAGTCAGCCTCAGAGCACACACACGGCCACCTCCAGAGTCCACAGGCCACGTGCTCTCCTCAGCTGCCTTCCTAAACTTTCCACACGAAGTGACTCCCATCTCTGAAGCCCCCCACCACATTTCAGTCAAGATACTTAATGACAGCATCTTTCGTTTCTCCAGAGAATTATAGTAAGAATTATAATTATAATTCACACTGTAAAATCATGAAATCTCAGCGTTGGGCTAATCTAAGCAACAAATGTCCAGGTGTTGGCGACACCATTGTTGAATCTGGGAATCCTCCTATCATACCTATTTTGTCTTTTATTGTCTTTTTTTTTTTAAGAAATTGACTCAAGTATGGTAATTAAAACACATTACAGTAGGTGCAAGGGAAATTTGGAAAACTGCCAATGTTTGCAACAACTTATAATTTTCTTTTTTCAGAGGAAAAAAGGTAGTTTTGACATCTTTGTGCAAAACAATCACTAACAGTTACTTACAATTTCTGGAAAATCACTGTTTTAATCATGACCTTTCAGCTGTCCTTGATTGAAAAAAAATTGGCCACCTACAGAAGTAATTCTGTTGGGTCCTCATCTCTCCCCTGATTGATGGACTCATGGGGTTCTCCATGTTCACAGTTATAAAGAAAACTATATAAAAGTGGCAGAGCTTAGCTTCCGTCTCATCGGACGAGAATTAGACCATCCTAATTGACAATAAAAAGAGACTTTCTCTAAGTGACATCTTTGCCATGTACCTGCACAGAAAATCAAACGGTACATTTTTCTCTGATTAAATGTGTATTCTTTCGGTGACTATTCAGTACAACCATTAATTTAGCATCCATTGTGTAAAGGGTCTGATACTGTACTCTGTTGGGGGTGATAGAATGTGCATAAGACAGTTTCTGTATTTAGAGGAGCCATTAGCTGATGAAACACTCAACCAGCTAACATATCAGAAATATGGAGCCCTATTCATTCAGCCTAGAGCTGTCCTGCCTGCATATTCAGATGCGGCCAAACTGGGTTGGGTTGAGTATGTCAGCAGAAAAATGTATGTGCATTTGCTTGGGAATAACATAATTAATACGTATCTGAAGGTATATATTATGCCACACCAGAAACCTACCAAAAATATTGGTAGTCCTCAAGTGTTAGCATGTGAGTTTTTTCAATGAAAATAAAACAACGCCTCCTCCTCCTAGCCAAAGGTTCCCCACCTACTGCACAGGCTACAGAAATAGAAGCAGCATTCGGGACTCCATTAGAAGTTTATTGAGGCACCGTGGGGCTGGAAAGCTTTTAGGAGTCCAGCATAAATCATTCAATGCACCAGAGGGGAACAAAAAGGACTTAAAAAGATTTTTCCCTTTGTATTCAATTTCTATGAGTGATCTCCAATTTACAACCTTATGCTCGACCCAGAAATTGAATTAATCAATACAATTATCTTTTAGAAATCCCTTTTGTCAACTATAGTAGTTCATGGACCAGAAAGGAAGATTGAAATTTCCCAGATTGCAAACTGGCAGGCAAGACTCAACTATATTGAAGGGCTGGCATCAGAAACGGGCTGGGATACTGTGTTTTGAAGGGTTACAGAAACCAAGCGATCTTTTACCCCAAACACACAGCAGGTACTCAGTAGTCTGAAATAAATTGTTCGACAAAAAGCAACACTACAAATATATTTACAGGATCCAAACCCTGAATACTAATGAGAAACATCCGATAGAAATCAATACTAAGTCGTCAATTTAAAATAAGTAAACTCACATTTCCGGATGTCATATTCACCGAGTTTTACAAACTCAGTGTTATAGTTTGACTATGAAAAGTCCCCGCACAGGCTCATGCACCACACTGTGTGATGTCCAGTTGGCGGTGCTGTTTCCAGATGCTGTGGACCCGTCAGAGGGTGGGGCCTCGCTAGAGGAAGTGTGCCAGTCGGAACAACCCTTGGGCTTCACATAGCTCATCCTCCAAGGGTGGTGGTGTTGTTGGTTGTTTGGTTAGCTTTGGTTTTTCAAGACATGGTTTCTCTGTGTATCCCTACTGTCCTGGAACTCATTCTGTAGACCAGGTTGGCCTCAAACTCAGAGATCCTGCCTGCCCCTGCTTCCTGAGTGCTGGGATTAAAGGTTCTCGCTTTCAGCTGTGCCTTCTCCAGCATGGTGGGGTTTATCACCGGGAACCCTTTCATGTTACCAACAAAGTCTCAGTACTGCTTTACAGCTGTGGCTGTCACCTATAACTCGTGTAGGAGTGGAGACAATACAGCTAATTTAGGCACACACAGTACTTTCCCATGAATGGTCAAGTGAATAGGACAGAGGGTTTTTTGAATAGTATCTTTATTTTTTGAAGGGTGCATACATTTATACAGCACATACTGATCGTACCCCCATGGTTGCTGTCCTCCGGCTTTCTCTAGTGCCAAGATCATCCTCCTAGCATCATGGCTTTCTTTTAATTCTTATTAATAACTCTCTCAGTCCAGCCCTCATAGGCATGGGTGTGTGGCCATCTACTAGGGTATAAGCATCCACCAGGGTGCTCCCCCCCCCCCACCATCTACTGGGTATGAGCATCTCCCTCCCTCAGTGGCATCAACTGTCAATAGCTCCTCCGTTAAGGGTAAGTCACTGGAGGCCCTTCCCAATCCCTACTGAAACAAGAATAACTTGATCTTGTTCAGGTAATCACAGCTGCTGAGAGTTGGTGCACGCAGTAGCCATATCACATAGGACAAATTATCCATTATATCATCTGCATTGTATTTCTTTTGTACTTAAAACAAACCTCAGTAAGTTTAACATCTCATCCTATCTGCCTAACTAGAATTAAAAATAGCAATTCTGAAATAAAATAACGTAACTCTTGAGTTTATATTTGACCTTTGGCCACTCAAAGCAGTAAGTTCACAGAATATTTGTCTCTTGAAGCTTAGCATGTACTTCATTTGCATAAATCTTTTTATTAATAACTTCGGTTTGATTTTTATGAACCTCTCTTCCACTTGAAAAATGAGGAACTATTCATTCAGATCATTGGGTGTGATCTCTATAGTTTAAATTTTGAGTCTTCCCCAAAGATCCGTGCAGTTTGAACAGCTGACTCCCATTGTATAACTACTGGATGCTGGTGGAGCCTTTTAAAACGCTAGTCGGCTGGGAGATCCTCCCATCCACTAGGGGGTGTACACTGGATGGGACAGAAGACTCTAGTCTCTTCCTCTTTCCACTTGTGTCTCACCTATGAAGTGACCAGCTTGGCTCTACTCACACTCCCATCCATTGTCGCTATGGACCAGAAAGAACCCTGAAAATGTTGAGCCAGAACGAACACTTCCTCTTCCTAAGTTTGTTGACATATGGGTATTTTATCATAGTAACAGAAAGCCAAATAATGCAGCAAGACATAGTCTTTATTTTCTTTTTTCATGAAATCTGAACATGTTCTCTGGTTGTAATCTAGATACTTCTATCTGAAAATGTTTCATTTGTAAGTGCTCAGATATTTGTGTTTTGTAGAATGAAAAGCACTAGCAAACTCCATGGGAAATCTCTGAGATTCCCATGAGGTCAGGTCTCTGTCTACCTTACTTACCACTGAGTCCTCAGCATGGTGATGTAAGAAAGCTGGTCTGTGCTTCTCTTCACTACATGAAAGTCTAACTGGGGTCACATCAGGAACCAGTGGGGAGAGAAGAACTTGTGCTTTTACACACGGAAAACCCCTGTCCTTGTCAAGAAACCCTTGTCCCCTGTTAGGAAAGATGCTGGATATTTTGTGCGATTGTTAGTGTTAATTATCCACTTGGCACAATCTAGAGTTATCAAGAAGAGAGCCTCATGAAGGACTTTCTCAATTAGTTTCCCTGTGAGCGTGTCCAGAGTCAGGGTAGATTGCCTGGAATGTGTTCATTGATGTGGAAGATCAGAATATCTGCCCACTGTGGGTGGTGCCATTCCCTAGGTTTGGGTCCTGACCTGTACCAAAGTCAGAAACTGAACAGAGCACAGACATGTCTGAATTCATTCTCTCTGCTCTAACATGTATATGTCCAGCTGCTTTGCTTCATGTGCCTGCCACCTTGACGCCCTGGTGGTAATGGACTATCTTCTGGAATTGTGAGCTAAAGTAAGCTCTTTCTCCTCTACATTGCTTTTGTCAGGATATTTTACTGCAGCAACAGAAAGGAAACTAGAATGTTTTAGTAACTTTTGATTGAGGATGAAGAAAGCCTCATAAAAAGAAGAGACCTTACAATAAATAAGAAGGGCCCTTCCACCTAATTCTTGCATAGGAGAGGGTAGGAAATAAGGAAGCCCCTTGTTGTGCGGGCTTCTAGCATAAAGAGAATACAGTCCAGCTTCCTTTATTGTATGCGATAAGACAGCAGTGGTGCAGGCCTCCCCAGGCAAACCTGAATGGGGAGATAGGGCCACAGGGATAGATACACGGGGGTCAAGACCAGAAAGAAGGGGTTGTTTCTTCTTTACCAGTGGTCTGACTGTTCAGGAAAAGTGCTGATGGTCCCTGAGTGCTGTTATTGGGAGAGCCAATTACCAGCCACAACACAGCCACTGTGAGTGAGGCCATATGAGCCCTGCAGGACAAATGCCTGTGATTGGTGACCCTGCCAGGGCCTTGTTACAGCAGTCCAGAACAAAATCAGTAAAGGGCTGAAAACAGGCAGCACAGTTCACTTTCTCTCCCATCCTTGACAGTTAAACATATCAATATCAATGTCCCAGCACCAAAATGTCGGAGTAATTACTTCCCGACCTACAATTAAAGCGTGCGGCAATTTTCAGTCCTAACAGCCGGTTCTGTCTGAGTCATACATTGAACCAATTAAACTTAGAATCTCAGTGTCTGAACGGGTGACTTCTAATGGAAGGGGCGAAAGCTCATGCCCTCCACATCCAATCATATCTCTATTTGGTAAAATCAGGGAGGGGGGGTTCAGCTGAAAGACTTGGAAGCCGGCCCATCCCAGCAGATTGCGCTGGGTAGAGATAACGCTAGCCTGTCTAGGTATGATCGGTGCCAATGACTCCGACTAAAATTAGAAGAAAGGAGACAGTACCTTGGCTCGGGCTTGTGTTGGAGACAAGACTCTATCTCCTGTTAAAGCCAAATGATGGCAATTCAATCCCTGCCTGCCAGTGGCACCGCCACTGCCTAGCAATCAGAAGACGTTCAGAATCCAGCACACCTAACAAGAGAGGCCATTTCTTAGATTAGCCACTTAGTGGAGTGGATCTCAAGTGCCAGGAACTCAAAGGCATACGTGCATGCATTCTCAAAGGCGCAGGTGACTTCCATGCTGCATGCAGACTGAAGTAGACACAAGTCCCAGCAGAATCCAGGACCACACTGATTTGTGGCAGGTAAGGGAAATTAGTCCCCTATTAACATTAGTCTGCCAAACAAAAACCATAACGACAAAACACACTAGCATAGTGACCTCATTCCTTACCCCCAAAACACTACCCAAAGACCAACACTTCTCTGACATTTCAACAAATATAATTTTGCTCTAATCTCAGATGTGTCATGAGGCACCATGCCATTGTGGAATAAAAACTGGGCCAGAAATCAGGAAATCTGGGCACGTTTTTTTTTTTTTTTTCTGGATCTGTCATGCATTAACTCTGTAAAATGTACAAAATCTAAGCTCTCTGCACGTTGGTTCCCTGTCCACAAACCCATGATGCAGCCTTACAGATCTCCAATTTTCCTTGCTCTCTCAACCATGAGTGGCAAGAGTAATTTTGAAATTTTGCATCTTAGTGCATGTTAATAGTAAAGTATCCATTGGTCCTGGGCCTGTGGGCAGAAATGGTTTTCTCCAGCATCTCAGCAGTGTCCTGGTTGCTTCAGGACTTTAGACTCTCAGGGCTGAACCTGTTACTCTCTAGAATAGCACAGCCAAAGCTTCCCTCAGACATCTTCTGTTTTAAAAAGCCATATTGGGGGCAAGAGAGATTGCTCAGTGCTTGCATGAGAGCCTGAGAATCCAAGTTCAGATTTCCAACACCCATGTAAGATTCAGCATGGTAGTGTTCCTGCCACCTCAGCACTGGGGAGCACACAGGAGGGTTCCTGGCACTTGCTGGCCAGAACAGTGAGCTCCAGGATCAGTGAGAGACTGTCTCAAAGGTAAGATAGCAATGCTCAGCCTCCAGCTTCCACATGCACACAAAGAGGGGTGCACACATCCATACATGCATACAAAGAGGGGGGTGCACACACATGCACACAAAGAGTGGTGCACACATACATATATACACATATAGCCCACCACATACGCCATAACAGTTTTTTTTTTTTTCATTTAACACAGGTAAGAGAATTCTGCTACTAACCCTAATTCCATACCCCTAGGACTCTCAAGTGATGAACCCCACTTATTTAAATCCTCCTGTCAGAACACCAACCCATGTCTCAGCAGAGACTCAGAAGTCAATTGCCGTTAAGCAATTGCTGCCTGGAGATGAGCTCCTCCTTCGGTGCCTGCCGTGGTGATCTGACTTCCCGCTCTCTGGGTAGTACTGGACTGTGGCAGAACTCTATTTAAGAAAGATGCTTTGTGAAATGACCCTTTTCCTGGCTGACAGTGGCTGGAGCTCCAGTCTGACTCTCTCACTGACTTGGGGTATTTGAGCAAGGCCTACAATATTTCTGTTAAATGTCATTGGTGCTAAATTTTTTTGAGGACCTGACTTGTGAAAGTTATAGACTCTCAAGTTTGATGAAAATATTGCCAACAACTCAAGACTATACATTAAGGTGTAAGAAGAAAATTAGCATATTATCCTGTTTAAAGTTGCAGATGCCTTCAAAATCTAATAGAATCAGTTAATGTATTACTTTTCTTCTGATTGAAAGAATATGCAAATTATCTTGACAGATTTTATGTCATGTTGGTCAGTCCCCTGTTGCAGAAAGAAGGCTGATGAGTAAGGTAGTCTAGTTGTATTCTAGGCCACATAGACATGAATTCTAGTATAATTCAGTATAATTCCCTAACTGTGTGGCTTGGGAAATCAGAGGCCAGCACCGGAGAGTTTAAATGCCCTTAGGAATAACAAGGTATCACTCTCCACATACAATGTACAACTTCTGCAAACATGAAACTTTTTACCATTAATGGTTGGAAAACAAGGGACGAGTCCAGAGTCTCTAGGCTGCTCAGTATTGCTGCTAATCCATCATGGCCCCTTGGCTGTCATAAGGTTTGCTATAAGGGCTGTCCCCAAGTCACTGGCACCCTCTCTCTAGATTCTGCGTGGCTGCTCTGTGCACTGGGCACGTCACTTCCTGGGTAGCTTTGGCTAGTGTAAAGATCTCTTTGCACATGCTTGGGGCTAACTAGTGCTGCTTTGCCTCCACCAAACATTGTTTAACACGGAGTTTAACATCTACCACAAAATACTCGGCCCTTTGTCGGCATTACATCTTGATCTCCCTATGAAGACGTCTGAAAATTATTGGGGTTCTACAGTCAATATAACTGCTCTCCTCCATTGTCCAAACAAGCAAAAGCCATATTACTGATCATTACTCCTGATCTACAGACAAGACTAGCAACTTATAATAAAGATACAGAAAATACCCTTGACGCTCTTAGGTTGAAAGGGAGGACCCTTTAGCAGCATGGACCAGAGGTTCTTGCTACTCTGTTGCGGCTTTTCATTTCCTCTTAGACTTCATTGATGCTATTCTCTCATCTGTAGCAAACCTTTTCCCAAGACTAACAAAGGATGGAAAAGGTGTCCACGAGTCCTACGCAAGGCATAAATGTTAACTCTGAACTTTTCAACTTCATGTGCAATCTTGAAGTAATTTATGACATACGTAAATATTGCAAAATTAGTATGCATGGCTTCTGAGCGCTGCTACCCAGCCCTCCATGATTAGTGTCTCACGGAACTCTGATGCAGAGAATAAAACAACACATCTGCATGACTATTAGGTGAGCTATGGGCCTTTGGATTCCAACAACTGACCACTAGTGCTTTTACTTGGACCTCTTGATTTCTTTCCATCTGGGACAGTTCCTTGGTCTCAGGCTGTCGTGAGCATTATTAAGACATGGTCTGGTGAATTAAAGCATTTAAGTCAACTCTAATTGTCTCACATTTCTTTGTGAGAAATGTTATATATATAATATATTATAATTATATATATATATATATATATATATATATATATATATATATATGAGGGGGAGAAGGAAGGGGAGAGAAGAGGAGAGGAGAGAGAGAGAGAGAGAGAGAGAGAGAGAGAGATATGGAGAGAGAGGAAATGTACAGACATATACATTAGCAGATATGTTAAAGCTTGAGGTCAACAAGCCACGCCCCTTGCCTCTTGGATCTTTGAAACAGTGTCTGCCACGTCCCTAAAACTTGTCAGTTGGGCCAGGCAGGCATACCAGTGAGCCTCACTGATCTGCAACTTTCACAAGCACACGTCTCCACAGCTGGCTTTTAAAGCGGGTCTGGGGCATCTAATGCAAGCTCTCTTGCTTGTCCGGCAGGCGTGCTCCTGACTGAGATGTGGCCCCAGCCTCATACTATCCCAGAGTCATACTCCTCCTCCATGAATCGCTGCAGGAATACGTGACACTGATGGGCCCTGCCTGTGACGCCAGCATCTATCCTTTCTTGGGTTCTGCCTCCTAAGTTCTCCACTATAAAGCACTACCCTCTTGTCACTAATACACGCGGTGTTGAGGGATGGAATTTTGTCATCATGTGAACGTAACACGAGTCAGTTTTCACCTATCGATTTCATACCTGCTTGATAATCCAGGCTGAAACAGATATTTACTCTTTCTATCTATCTCTATCATTCCTTCTATTTATTTATTTTAAAAGTGTATGTGTGGGATGGGGGCGTGGGTGCACATGCATGTGCGTGCGCATGAGTGTGTGTGTGTCCCTGTGTGTTTTGAAGTGCTGTGTCACATGCTTGAAGCGCCCATAAAGTTCAGAAGGGAGTAATAAATCCTCTGGGATTGGGATTGCAGTCAGTGATGAGCTGCCCAGTGTGGGTGCTGGGAATCAAACCTGGGTCACCTGCAGAAGCAGTAAGAGTCTTAACCTCGGCGCCGTTGCAGACCCACTTCTTGCACTTATTGGGCAGCACCCAACTGTTCAAAAGGATTTTTTCCATCCTCATTTATTTATTTAGTAACTTTAACAACTTCATGAAAAATTAAGTCTGACCTATAGCTGTCACCATTTCTTTCTTGCAGGCCACATGGTATGCAGTCAAAAGTCGTTTCAAGTGGCCTGTGTTCTTTCCCATCTCTCCTAAGCTTCTGGTAGCGCAATATTACAAATACTCAGCACGCATTCCTCAGGGTTCTGCCCTTGAATTATCAGTGTCCACAAGGATTCTTGGTTTCTCTTCTTGAGAATTGTCTTAGAGTTTTACTGCTGTGAACAGACACCATGACCAAGGCAACTCTTATAAGGACAACATTTAATCTGGGCTGGCTTACACGGTCAGAGGTTCAGTCCATTATCATCAAGGCAGGAATATGGCAGCATCCGGGCAGGCATGGTGGAGGAGGAGCTGAGAGTTCTACATCTTCATCTGAAGGCTGCTAGCAGAAGACTGGCTTCCAGGCAGCTAGGGTGAGGGTCTTATAGACCACACCCTCAGTGACACACCTACTCCAACAGGGCCACATCTTCTAATAGTGCCGCTCCCTGGGCTGAGCATATACAAGCCATCACAAGAATAATACTTGTCATGAGGGTCTACAGACCAGATATGCTCACCGCCCTCGGCAGGTATTTCTGCTTCCAGGGTTTCCCTGCAGACAGACCTAGGGCTACATGTATAGACACACACACCTCTACTTCTTTATTGGTATTCATAGCTGTGATACATATTCTTTTACCAACCTCTTGGGATAAAATCCAACTCAATAGGGTTCTTTCAAGGCTCCGCCCTTCCTTTTACAGTGAGAAAAAAAGAGTTCCCACTCACATTTCTACATCATCTCCGAGTCGCTTTCCAAAGTTCTAAATTTCACTATAGAGAAGAGCGGCATGGGGTGAGCAGTAGTTTGTGAAATGCAAATGTGGGAATTAGAGTATATGGTTTAACTGATTGTACCAGGGATTGAACCACGACTTTTATGTGTCCCGGGCACAAAGCCCTAGCTACACGCCTGTTTGCTTCACTTTTAACATTAGATTCAAAAGTTCAAACGGTGTTTGGTGGCACTGACCCCTTCTTGATCTTCTCCACAATTCCTGTGAACAGAGTGTTCTTAGCTTGTTATATTTTGTATCTCTCTTCACCTCTGCTACCTTGTTTGTTCTCATTGTCCAGGGGACTACACCGCGGAAGGATTCTGTAGTGTTCTGAGTCCTTGTTCCTCACAGAACCCTGAGGTCATTTTAGATATTGGCCCCACTAAATAACCTAAGATACATCCATTTTCATTTTACTTAAGGTGTGCCACTGGAATAAGCTCCTAGGAAGAGAATTAATGGGTCAGAAGACCGAATGGGGTGGAATTTGCTAGCTAGCTAACATTCCTCTACCTAGCGTGGGTTCCAGTTCCTGTTGCCTTCATAAACATCTGAGGATACATGAGTTCTGCTCTCCCCCAAGGTGTTTTGGTAGAGGTAGCAGAAAGTATCATATAAGTGGTTAATTAACATTTAACTTCTCTTACTGTCCATGGAGATAACATTTAAGGAAAAAATTTAAATACAATGTACAGGTGGCTAGGGAAATTACTCTTAGCAGCAGTAATAGTTGGTTCTGGTACACCACTTGGGATACAATGCGCAGCAGTCTTTTCTTTAGAACGACACAAAGCAAGAGTTCTCAATGATTTTCCCCCCATCGACAAGATTAAATTGCACCTCATTTATATCTCTAAGATCTTTCCCCATAAAACAAGAAGTGGCATGCAGGGATGAGTTATTTGCTTGAGTGTCTGTCTTCTGTCAGCCTTTTCCACTCTGAAGTGGAGACCATACATTAACCGATGTGTTTATCTCAACTGCCAGCACTACACTCAACATATAAATTTCTCTGATAAGATTTTGCTAATAGCTTATTAAAATAACCCCCACACACATACTCCCAGAGCATGTTCTTATAAGATACAACCCCAAAAGTATTCAGACATCAAGTATTCGTCCTTTTCACCAGCACAGGGGCTAGTTTCATTTTTATTTCTACTATAGAGTCAAAACTCAGGGAAGACAAACTCCTTGAATAAATGGACAGATTGTGACGAAGGGAGCCGGGCTTTAGTGGGGTTGGAACTAAGGGCTGGGTCCCCCTGACATGCGCTGCTTCTATCCCCCTGGACAGCAGTGCAGAGCAAGTCTCCCTGACACCTATAGGATCTCCCATGCAGGAAAGTCTTACATCACCTGCAGGAAGACCAGCAAGGATGCTGGTAAGGAGCCCAAGCATGCTAATGTCACTCCAAGAAGCAAAGTAAAGGCAGTGGACAGACTTAATGGACCCTGAGTAATCGTAAAACATTTTCTGAGATTTTACTGTTGGGGCCAGCAACGCTATGGCTCCATTGACACGCATACACCTTTATTAAACCCCTGTGGTTTACATGCAAGCATCCTCGTGGCAGATTCTTTTAAAGTCTGAAATGAAAAGACACGCTCGCCCTCCTGGTCTAATCCATGTTTGGGGTCAAGTCTGTGCAATGCAGAACTCTATAGCCAGTGTGCTACATTTCCATAACTCTCCAGGAGGGCATCACATTGCTTATCCCAAAACATAATATCAGCTGTAAGACACATGTGCATGATACCTGCATCCAATTTGCTCTGATTGTACTTAAGGTAAAACCAAACACTGCTTTGGCTCTTAAAAATGACAATATCACAGTATCCGAGTCGATGTCACCCAGTTGGTACGGCAGCTCTGGTAGCATTTGCTTTCCCGGCAAAAGAAAATTACCTGTAATGCGTGGTTTAAATAATTACTTTAAAACAAAAGCTTCTTTTCCGCCTTCCTTATTTATCTGTGGAGAGCAACTCAGCAGGGCTGTGTATTTCAATAAAATTGCCTTCAGACTGCTAATGGCGGGGCGTCTGTTAGCCTGGGAAAAGCAATGGCAGTCTGACTCCTATTCCTAATATTGGGAGTTAGTCCAGACAGCTAAGAGCCAGAACTCTGCTGTGCATTTGACTATGTTATCAACACTTTGCTTGCTAATGGCGCTAGTGACAGCATTTCAGTACGATGGGTCAGACGTAAATAGGGAAGCTTAGAATTGTGCTCACAGAACCAAAGAAACTCCCTCCCCTACCCCCACCCCCAAGTCCCATTTATAAACATATCAGTTGGTGTTAAGCTTCACCACTGGGAATTAGGCATACTTTTCTGCTCAATACTTTGCTTGCACCTTAAATGGAGAGCATCCAGAAGCACCTGACATGCTCCTGTTCACTGAGTGACAACAGAGAGGTTTCCTGTGGTGCGCCTGTATGCCAGCTACCCAGCAGAAGGTCACACCGGTGATTCCCCATGGCTTTTATTTTCCCCAGAGAAAAATATAGAGCCAGGCTCACTGCTTGCCAGATATTCCTAACATCACAAAACGGCAGCGTTAAGAGCCCTCCCACCTCTCCAGGTGGAGTAGCCACAGGCGACCCTGCAGAACACCTGTGTCACTCCTGTTCCTGGGGACGCCCCAGGCAAGCACTCATGCACTACCCAGGGATGCACAGGGCTCCACTCCTCTAACTTGCATTTCTGCCCAAACACTTCTGGGGTGCCATGGGATCTTGGTTTGGTTTGGCAGATCTCTAGAACATCGCTGTGTTTAACTACTGCGAAGAGAATAGTTTAAATCTTTCACAAGCTCACAATTTGACAGGAAATATATGAAAAAAAAAAAAAAACCTAGTAAGAGTGAGTCTTTCCCATCAGGAAAAGTATTAGCAGTGCTGGCTACCACTTCCTCCTAGGTTTAACCCAGCCATGCTCAGGTTGGGGGGGTTACCTCTTCTAAGATGGATACAGTGATTCTGTAACATGGGCAGAGTCTGCCGCAGCTGATCTCAAACCAGCAACTGTGGAGGATAATAAGCCCAGGTGAAGCAATGAAATTTGTGGTCAGGATATATGATTAAGGAACCGTCAGCACATCTAGTAGCGTGGTTTAGGTTGGTACTCATTGCATATAAATGGGTAAATGTTTGTGGACGGTGGATGAACGTATGCGTGAATAAAGTGAATGAATAAATAAATGAGTTGTTGAGCAAACCAATGGATGGATGAATGAGCAAATGAGTCTCAGTACTTCCAGAGACTTTTCATAATCTGGAAATGATTAAATCCCAGCAAGTTAATAAATTGAGCTTTGCATGCTTCCTTAGTCCTGTACATGTCTCAGGCAGGCACTATGCAAAATTTTAAGATAAATCAATGAATAAAAAAAACCAGGGCATGCGCTGGGACCACAGTTTGTGAAAGACAGGTCTCCTTGTCATTCACTGTTCCCTGTGAGCTTTTACAGCCACATGGTGGTCAGAACTCTGCAGGGTCATAGGACTCCCTCAGCCGGCACTGCCTCCCCCACTGTGGGGGCTACTGCCTCCGTGAACTTTACATTCTTTTAGCTTCATACTCCATCTCCGTGCTGGTTTCTGGAATCTTTGGGAGAAGGTACTTTCTTGCTAAGTTCACAGTGTCACCTCACACAGAAAGACTCTAGAACAATTCACTCCCCTTCCTCCAAAAATAAATTAGCTTAGAAAACAACTACATTTCCTGATTCCCGTGTCTGTGAGCGTTATGGTTTGATCTCAGTTATCCAGCGGTGAAAACGGCTCATTAATCCGTTTCCAGGTGTGTCTTCTGTTTCTCCCTGGATGCTGTTACCTTTGCCCAGACCTGTCTGCTTCCCTCCTTAGGATGCACAGGTCTCCTCTCTTCCATCTCACAGTCCCTCCCATGTCAAACAACCTCACACCCACACTGAGTGTTGCCGGGTAGCTGTGGGGTGGAGTTTAGACACAATGCTAACATTCAATGCTCATCCACTCACATCAACACTGAGTAATTACTCATCCAGGGCACAGCCTAGCTGTCTTAGTCAGGGTTTCTATTCCTGCACAAACATCATGACCAAGATGCAAGTTGGGGAGGAAAGGGTTTATTGAGCTTACACTTCCACACTGCTGTTCATCACCAAAGGAAGCCAGGACTGGAACTCAAGCAGGGCAGGAAGCAGGAGCTGATGTAGAGGCCATGGAGGAATGCTGTTTACTGGCTTGCTTACTGCTCCTGGCTTTCTCAGCTGGCTTCCTTATAGAGCCCAAGACTACCAGCCCACAGATGGTACCATCCACAAGGGGCCCTTCCCCCTTGATCACTGAGAAAATGCCTTACCGCTGGATCTCAGGGAGGCATTTTCTCAACTGAAACTCCTTTCTCTGTGATAACTCCAGCTTGTGTCAAGTTGTCACACAAAACCAGCCAATACACTAGCTCTACTACATGCATAACCCCAAGACTGACAAGTCACAGCAAACCAAGAAGCATGAAGATCCAGAGTTCTCCAAGAACTGCATGCAGCCCGCCTTTCCAGTTACGACGCATCATAAATGTATAGGAACTGCATTCGAAATGACTCAGACTACAAGAAGACACCAGAACCCTAATTGCAGACTCAACAGCCTTCCCAGCGTCCAACACCTAAAAGGAGCAAAATTGTACGGCTCCTTCTAAGTCCAGCTCACCCACTGTTATCTATGGAATCTTCTCTCTCACCTATGAACAGTTGGAGGGCATGGCTCGTTCATACAGTTCATGATGCAGTTAGCATAAGTATCATTTACTTTTCTTAGCTTCCTAGACAAATCTATTGTGCACTAGCTAAAGGCTCTTTGCTCGTTTTCAGTGAGAAGCAAAAGAATGGGGTCATACCGTTGACTAAATATTCTAAATATACGTAAATTGGGGACTAAAGAGGACTTTTTGGGTAGAGCATGTTGACAGTGAGTTGGAGGTGACCTTTGCACTGCTGAGGGATTAATTTGTGAAAAAGAGGTGAAGGTGAAGTCCTTCAGAGGAGGACTAGGGAGATAGCTTAGAGGTTTCAAACACTGGCTGCTCTTGGAGAGGACCCAGGTACTGTTCCCAGAACCTCCACCAGAGTTCACAATTGTCTCTAACTCCAGATGTTGGGATCCAGCACCCTCTCCTGGCCTCCACAGGTACTGCATGCACATAGTGCGTAGACATGCGGCAGGGAAAACACACACATAAATTAAAACTAAGTAAATCTTAAAAAAAAAAAACAATAAAACTTTAAAGAGACCATCTATAAAGTAAGAACTAAGATCAAAAGAAAATTATTTGACGTGAGGAGTTCTGAGTATTTGAGCAATGAAGGTAATTTTTATCAAAAGGGAGAAACTGAATGTATCTCAAGGACAGAATCTAGCGCCATGTGACCAGAGTACGAAGGACCGAGCCACTGGCATTCAGAGGTGACAGACAACCTTCTTCAACATTTGGGTAAGACAGACCAATCACAGCCGAGAAACTGTGTTCAGCAGGGATAATCCAAAAAATAATGTTAAATAGCCTACCTACCTCTCTGTTTAACCCTAAAAGTGATTTCAATTCTTCCTACTAAAAAAAAAATAAAGAAGGCCGGGCAGTGGTGGCGCACGCCTTTAATCCCAGCACTTGGGAGGCAGAGGCAGGTGGATTTCTGAGTTCGAGGCCAGCCTGGCCTACAGAGTGAGTTCCAGGACAGCCAGGGCTACACAGAGAAACCCTGTCTCGAAAAACCAAAAAAAAAAAAAAAAAAATTTAGAGGAACTAAGAATTTTGAGGAACAAAAAACTAAATAGTCATATATATGTACATGTATTTCAGTATGTGAGGAAAATATATTTATGCTTATATTTATGCAATAGAAATCTAGGACTTACATAATTTACTTATAATCTGTAATCATTTCTTAAATATATTTCACTATGTGAGGAAAAATTATATTTGTATCTCTCCATATATAATAGAAATCTAGACCTTACATAATTATAATCTGTAATCATTTTTTACTATACTGATTTTAAATTTTTGGAAAATCCCCCTGGAGTCCTCTGCCGGCTGAGGACTGATCACCGGAGAGAGGGCTCACCCATCCCCCAGTTGTCACCTTGCTTCATCACTGGAGAGGAGAGATAATGGCAGGAATTACTCTGCTTTCTAAATTGCCGCAATGTTGTCTCTAAGCTAACAATTTTTCTGAAAACATGCATGGATATTTTCCTCTGTTATTTACCTGAAATAATAGCCTTTGTTCCTCATTTGCCAAATCAACAGTTGTGACTGAGAAAGGCAATTCCTTCACACAGTGTCTGTTTCTCACTATGGACACAATAGCTTAACAAATGCAAAGAAAATATAGAGACAAAAACAACCCTGCACGTTTGGCATGTTTGATCATCTGGTGGTAAATACAGATTAAGGACCTCTACTCACCCAGCTGCTAAACTTCAGGGTAGCTTCCATGATCCATGCTCTCTAATTCCTGCTAAATCACGTATTTATTTAAATCAAAAAAAGCAAAACAAAAAAAAAACCTACCCCATTTTTCCTTTTCATAAGCAGTCCTATCGATCACATATCAATTATAATGAAACCATAATGTTAATTTTCAAACAACCCCCTTTTCAAATAAAATATAAAATTTAAAAGCTTTTGTGGGTTTCCACAAAGCTCTACAGCTTTAGTCAAAACTATAAATTTACATTTCAGATGTGCAAAGCAATTAATCAGACGCTCACAGTTTTAAACATTATTTATCCCAGTTAAAGTTTCTTTTATAAAACAAGTTGTCAGACAGAGCAAATAGTGTGGCTCAAGTTCCAAAGAATTCCCCGAGTTAGAGCCACAGAAATGAAAATCACACTCAGGGCTCTGACAAGACAATGTCACCGGTATCAGCACTAGCCCGAGTCTGCTTTCACACAATCTATCCACTATTAGGAGAACGTTTTAAAGGGACGCCTACTGCCTGTTGCACAGCTTAAGTGTGTGCAGCCTAAGATGCATCTTGTCCACTGAAACCTCTTTAGCTCTACATGAGAGTCCTGACTTGGTAATTGTCACAGTCCCCGCATGCTCTGCCTCTGTGTGAGGAGTGTCACTGTCCTGGTCTATCCTTAACCCTTGCCATGTCACCAACACCCCAAGCACAGATCCACAGCTCTCTTCCTACTGAAGGTGCAGCTTCCCTGTGACTCTGATGGCTTCTCTTCTCTCTGGGTATGTCTCTGTGTGCCATTTTTTTTTAAAATCACGAAGGATTACCCTAGGCAGTTTAATCTCCCTTCATTAATTTTCCTGTTTTATTTTCCTACTTAGTACTTATCCCATATATCTATGTAGATATCTATATACCTATATGCACATATACACATATACATATATAAGATACATAAATAATAAAAAAGAATATATTGTATTTGTATATATTATATATAATATGTTATTTATATTTTAATGTATATTAATTTTATATACTTAATATATATTAACTTTTCACTTGTATTTATACATTTTTACATATATTCTATTTATACATATATTTTGTATTAATAGCTTTTTCTTACAATGAACTGATAGAAAATCATCTTTTTATCTAAAACTTCTCTAGAGAAACAACACTTGATAAAATATGATGTCCCCAAACAAAAGCGCTTGATTTCTTCAAATAGCACAATCTGAGGTGAAATATATTAGTTACATTCCTTACGAAACTATAAGCCGGGACAGGGCACGTGTGATAGGGCATGGGGCTCCGCGTGCAGCTCAGTTTGTGTTTTGTAGCTTGCAAGGATGACATCTCAGCCTGCATCAAGGTAATGCACAGACACTTGGCTCTGTCAATCTGAGGCCCTTTCTATCTTTAAAGATGCTATGTGTCCTTCCTTCTTCCTGATTCTGCTTCAAAGAAGAAAATCTCAAACAACTGCATGAAGTCACTATCTCGATCTCAGCTTCTTAAACTGGGAGATGGGAAGATTTGGTTACAGTGGAAGGCTTCAGACCTTGTGAGACAAACCATCCATTATAGGCAAGCACAGAAGGAACCTGAGCTGTCCCTGGCCAGCCGTGCCTACCAAGACTGCCTTGTGCTGCTTCTCTGCAGCCTCAGTTCTGAGAGCACGACATGGACCGAGCACTGTGTGCCATTACCCCACCCGACGCTGCCCACAGCATGGCAGCTCACACCCGAGGCTACTAGATGCTATGGATTGCAACGGTTTCTCTGTATATACCAAGTCTTCTGCTCCTACATAAACAAAGTTTTGATTATGGAAAAAGCTTTCTGTATTTTCCAACCATCATTACAAGTAAGAATCAAACTAGTTGTATCCTTGTATTGTACAATGTTTATTTTTTTTAATTTCCATGAATCTCTGAAATAGCCCTAAATATACTTTTTAAATGCATATTTATATAATGTGGCAGTTTCAGAATGGTCCATTATAAAACCAAACTATTGATCAACTCTGAAAACCACTGAAGATGTCCTGCAGTATCAAATGTTCAGTCAGGATTTAATTCATTATGTAAGAAATAAATAAGCATACCCGTCCCCTGGTATGCAATTTTGCTTTCAGTTTTAATGAATGGCAAAGTTGTATATATACTAAAGAGATGGCCTAAAATAAATTTCATTATAATTTATTATCAGCAGATGCTTGATTTATATACCTATGTACCTGGAATTTCATAAAAATTTTTCAGGAGTAAAAGAGTTATGGGCAGAAAATTCTCTAAGCTTTGATTTATATAATATCTGAGTACCAAGAACATTTGCCACTTTTAGCTCTTATTTGGTTGGTTTTGGTGTTTTCCTTGGTGGTATTTGTAAGTGGAAAACTGGGAGAGGCTTATCAATAGAACACCCCTTTTGAAAGGTCATGCAAATGTGGTTCTCAACTCTGCAAGACCAGGTCAGATCCACTCATAAATCCAATGGGTATATCATTTTAAACATAGCATTTTGTGGAACTCATATTTAATCTAGGCAAGAACATTATTTAGCATATAGACAACATCAAGATATCCCTCAAATTACTTTTAACTAAAAAGTGATATTCTTTCAAGGCATGGGCCAATAAAAAACTGTCTAATCTCTACAGCTAATACTTGAAAATAACAAAATCCAATAAGCACCCATACAGAACCAGAAGCTCCGATCATACACGAGTAAGAGTAACCATTTTCCCTGAAGAGGTGTGGTCAGACAGAGCACAATGGCATTGATCTTTTCAAGTGACAAAAGCTGGAAACTGTGTAGGAGAGAGGCAGGTGGGCCTGGCTGCTGAAACTCCCTAAGGGGAATTAGACCAATAGGGAGTCACAGAGAGGGAGTCTTCTGAGTGGCCAAGAGATAGCAGCCAGGGTTGAAATCACTGTTTAAGACAACCGAAAGAACAAGAAGATGAACAGAAGGTCATCAGCCTTCCTCCCATCATGCCTCGGGGCAGACACTAGCAAGCTTCCATTCAGTAAGGACTGACCAACAGCCAAATACCCACAGGGGCTTGTTCCCAGCAGGTTCTGACTATCTACATCTTATTTGTATAGAAAGTATTTAATTAACCTTCCTTTTACGCATGATGCTCAGCATCGGCTAATTAAAAGTCACTACTAGCAAAGAGTTAACTCTGAAGAGCATCCAAAGCCTTCTGGTAGACCTGAAGAAAGAGCATGCTACAGAGGAGACAGGGCTGGTGCCCCTAGCACTGGACTTTTGCCACCACAATTACATAATTCAACATTTCGTGTATTTTAAGGGTTGAATTCTGGGAAGCTCATCAAAAAGTCTTCATTTTAAGATATGTTAATAAAAAGAACAATCATAATCGAACTGTGCATCTTACTAGGTTTCAAAATTCATTCCACTCACTAAGGTTTCTTTAGATTATTTTTCATACTCAAAACCTACAAATCAGTTGACCAAATGCTGGGCTTCGGACAGATAGAGCTGGCTATGATCAGAAAATGTGAAAGAACACCCAGTTAGTACTCACAAGAAGCAAGCGTCAAGACATTTGAGATCTGTACTACTGACAGAAAATAATGATCAATAATGGTAATGCCAGACCTGACCTGGTGAGCCTCAGGGTCAATCTCTCCTACTTCCAGATGTCCTTGACGCCTTCTGTTCCGGTAACACTGAAAGACAGAAAAGAAACAGCAACTGTAGATTAACCTGAGAGCAGTTTCAAACATCAAACACTACGAGGTCAGACAAGCAACATCTCTATGACAAAGTTTTAGAATAAATTTTCAGAAATTTTACCTCAATAGTTTTTTTCTAGACCCGATTGATAGCCAATGGTGGACTCATTAAACCGTGCCATTTAGTACCTGGTAAATGGATAATCCATAAGAAATAACCTAGGAACCCTTTGTGGATGACATTTCAAAAGATAGCAATACTTCAAATGTAAAATGGGAATTAGCTTTTTTAGAAATGTGACAGCTAAGTCACCTTGAATACGTCACAGTATTAACTGAACCGCATGAGCACGTGTGTATATGCACATACACGCATACATGTTTGTGTATCTTGCGGGCTCCCAGGCGTGGTTTTATTAGGATGAGTAAGTACAATCACTTTATAAGCTATCATAGTTAACCTCAAATATGCTATAGCTATTCCCATTGCCACGGAGCTCCCGGGAAAGCATCCTGCTAGGCACCCCATTTAATGAGCATGTATTTACTAGCACTTGACTCATCTCAGCTCTGGCCACTCTAGGACAGTAAATACAAGAAAGAACTTCTAGGCTAGAAAATAAGAAAGAGCTTAAGAAAAGTAGAAACGCCCAATTCATATTAAGTCATATTACCTATCCCTGCACGTCTTCTAAACCTATCATGAAGCCGAAAATGCAAAATACTTTTTGGTGAAAATATTAGCATGGTGTCATTATTTTTTTGAGAATAATTGCTGTGGTGTCTCATTGAGTGAAAAGGTAATCGGTTCCTCTGTGTGTGTTAAGCTTATCCCATGACCACATTCTATGAATTCAGTGTTTAAGCATTTTTGATGGTATTTGAAATCATGTAACAAACTTATTAAATTAAATAAGTTAAAATTGTACATAGTTTTTCCACAGGAGGATTCTATCTTACCAGAAAGATTACATGTTCAGAAATTTTAAAGAAAAAAATTTTTTTTATTTCTTTTGAGACAGGGTTTCTCTGTGTAGCATTGGCAGTATTGGAACTTGCTCTGTAGATCAGGCTGGTCTTGAACCCAGATATCTGCCTGCCTCTGCCTCCCAAGTGCTAGGAAGAAATTTTAAAATAATATTTAAAATGATACTTTTGGTCAGCGCTAGAATATTGCTCCTAATGTATCAAGTTCAGGTATAAAGAGATAGGGCAGATCACTTATGCCTTTGATTATTGATTTTGCTAATATTTATATTTCAAAAGACTTAAGTGGTTTAAAGGGATTTCTGAATTTCTAAAATTATTTCAAAATACATTGACTTCTAAGAATAATTATATATCATAATCATGTGGCATTGACTCCAGGGATGAAAACTTATCCTGATGTCTAAACATCAAATAACATCAGAAGTAATATTACAATAAAATAAGCAACATTATTGTACAATCATCCTGACTGTGAAAAGCACTTGACAAGATCCATCACCCTTTTTGGACAAAAACACTCAGCACAGCCATCAAAGAAGTACTTCCTCAATCTGCTAAAAAAGAAATATATATGTGTGTGTGTGTGTGTGTGTGTGTGTGTGTGTGTGTGTGTGTGTATACATATATATATATATATATATTATAAGTGTGCACACAATACACATACATGTATACACATACACACAATATATATATCATATACATATACACATATACCTATACATATACATATATACACATACACATATAGCCACAGTATTTAACAGTGAACAGTGTATTTTCCCTAAGGTTGGGAGTCAGACAACCTCACACCAGAGGCTTCAAGATGGGAAGGAAGAAGCTAAGCTGTCCTCTTTTTTGTAAATAATGTTTTATTTACAAACTCTTCTCTTTTTTTTTTTTTTTTTTGGTTTTTCGAGACAAGGTTTCTCTGTGTAGCCCTGGCTGTCCTGGAACTCCCTCTGTAGACCAGGCTGGCCTCGAACTCAGAAATCCACCTGCTTCTGCCTCCCAAGTGCTGGGATTTATTTAGAAAATCTTAAGTTACCAAATTATCACAAGAGCAAATGTCTGATGTCTATAAAGCAGAGGATACTTGACCTTGTGTAAAAAGGTAACATACATTCATATACTAGCTCTGAATAATTTTGAAAATAGAAATCAATGCAATAATTCCATGTATACAAGTAGGGGAGAGAACATCGTGGGTATCAATTTAATACTGGGAGAAAATTTGTATGTTACAAACTAAAAACTGTATTAAACAAACTTAGACTAAGAGGCTGGAAATACGTCCTATATCCACATATAAGTAAACAATAGTCTTAAAATGAAATTTTCCACCAATTTATCTGTAGATTCAACTTAAAACCATGTCAAAACCTCCAATTTTTCATATAAAGTGACAAAATGATCATATTTTTAAATAAAAATGTAACATATCCGAGCATAGCTGAAACAGACCTGAAAGAGAAAGAAAAACGATTTGGGAAGGGGGGTGTGTGTGCAAGTGCTCCAGTTTCTAAATTTACAATGAAGCCATCAGAGCAGGGTGCGGCCAGCAGCAGTCTGGACGGGGCAGGTATTGAGTAGAGAGCACATAGACTTCACAGCTAAGACCAGCTGGTTTTGGCAAGATGGTCAGAGAAGAAAAGCATGCAACCTAATGCTTGATTTTATTGTTGTTGACTTTTGAGACAGGGTCTTACTATGTAGCTCTGGCAGACAGGGTCTTACTGTGTAGCTCAGGCTGGCCTGGAACTCAAGGGAATACACCTGTCTCCTGAGTTCTGAGATTAAAGGCATGCATCCGTAAACCCCTAAAGCCATAAAACCCTGGCATGTAGCTTGGGTTTTTACAAGCAAGGAGGAGGCTGAAGGGCTGTCTCACTGACAGGGCGTTTTGGAGGTCATCCCTGGCACAGAAAACAAAACACAGGTCAACCAATCTAGTCTAAGCCCCTCTTACATTTCTCAAGTGAGAAATGAGTTCTTGTTTCACTAATGAGGTGGTCCGAGGTAGGGGTACAATAACCTTGAGATTAGAGGCATGACTTTCCAGGACCATGCCACTAATATTTTAACAGTGAAGTCACTAAGATTATTATAAACGTACAAAGTAGACAAAAAAAAAAAATCTTAAGAGTGATTCCATGAAATTTTGAGTAAGTTTTTGGTAAAGTTTACCTTCATGGGAGAAATTTCTTATTACTGGGACCATTTCTTGATGAAGTAAATTTAAAAAAATTCTATTAAGAATTTGAGGAATTGAGGGCCGGTTACTAGAGTGCTGGACTAACACGCATGAAGCCCCGGGGTTGACTCCTAGCATCATGTATATGGGGGCGGCGGCACACACCTGTAACCACGGTGCTCCAGAGGTGGAAGCAAAAGGGCAGAAGTTCAGAGTCATCCTTGACTCCACAGCAAGTTCAAAGCCAGCCTCCACGAAGTCCTGAGGCTCAGTCTGGAGCACACACCACCCACCCCACCCCCGTTACTCCCCAGGTCAATTTAGCCACCCAATCATGGCTGTGATTATTACAGTTCTCGCTTTGTCCCTTTGGATTCTACTCTTCAGCCCAGGCTGAACTTGACCCATAAATCCTCCTGCCTCAGCACTGTGCATACTGAGATCATAGGCGTGAGATGTCTATGAATCTCTCAACTATTTATAGTTTGTCCCTCTCCCTGTGAGTGGCTAATGTCCTGCCTCATGCTCTTTGCTGCATGCACAACTTTCTTGACTACAGTGATCCTCATGCACTCTCGCCGGGTTCCATATTCCTGGACTAAACTCTGCCCGTGGAAAAATTCTCCCCTGTGCAATTCTTCCTTCTCAGTGAGGCCTCAGTGAGCTCTCCAAGTGATCTTAAGGCACATGCGTGCTTACCCAGGACTGATAAGAAGAGGTTACCAAACAGACAGAAGTGCTCCATTACAGATTGCATCAAACTAGAATGAGTTTTGGTTGATATTTCACAAGTTGGAAGATGGTGATAAGATGGTTGGTAGAAGTTAGAAATGTATTTAAGAAAACGAAGTATCCTGGTCATGTGTGGTAGCGATCTTACACTCACATATAATTTCATTCCTGAGATATATGCATGGGATGTAGATTTCTTCAAAGTTACTGATAATAGGAAAGGGGGGTGAGTCCAAATATCTAACAATGTGTCTTGGAGAGAGGGGGAGGGGGAGAGGGAGAAGGAGAGGGAGAGAGAGATCATCCCTCCAATGAAAGGACAATACTTTGCAAGGCACCATCTTCAAGTGCAAAATCCCATGAATCATGACTTCAAAGTTTCTTAACTGTAATTTTATTACAAAACATTACTGTTCTTAACATATCAATGTTGGTTACCAGGCAGATGCTCTGTCTCTGTGTCTCTGGCACAACCAACCCACACGCGCCCCGGCATGTGCAGTAAAGAGAGGGGTCAAAGGGTAAGCAATGACATGCTACAATACTAATTCTAGAATTTCCTTGTGCTAATCCTATATCCTTTCAACACTCATGTCACTGTCCGAATAATAAAAGGCTATTCAATGAACTCAAAGACCTTATATATAAATCATGTGCTGTTTAAATACAGCATGTGTTTTAAAACATCCTGGCCTGGCATCTCATGCTCTGATATTATATGTGAGTACACTGTCGCTGTCTGCAGACATACCAGAAGAGGGCATTGGATCCCATTACAGATGGTTGTGAGCCACCATGTGGTTGCTGGGAGTTGAACTCAGGACCTCTGGAAGAGCAGTCAGTGCTCTTAATGGCTGAGCCATCTGGCCAGCCCCATAATATCCTGTTATTCTACCACAGCATACACACCTGCACCCGTCCATCCCATGTAGATCTAAGCACTAGACAGTAGTCAGGAGCACTCTCAAACCCCGGCTGTGCCTCACTAAGTGTTGGATAAGTTTTCAGCAGTGAGTCTTTGCTTGTCAAAAGCACCCTATGAAGTAGACATTACAGAAAACACGTAAGAGATGAGTCCATCGAGCTGACCTTGGACTCCTGTAGTTACAGGTATCAGGGCAGAGCTCTCCCGTGATCCTGGGACGCCCGATAGCACAACCCACCTTCTTTCTAATCGAGCCCATGGGCAGCTGCGGCAATGCTGCTTTTTAGTATTTGCTAAGGTATTAAATGAGATAATGATTTAAAATGGATGTGAGTTGGTTATATTAACGTAAAAAAAAAATGCAGACTGGAGACCTCCCTCCCCCACCCCTGCCTCCTTCCTACCTGCTCCCCACTTCCTGTGATTTCTTATCCAAAACTTTCCACCTCTAAACCTAGCCTGCTTTGTGGTTTTGCCTCTATAAAGCCCAATTTAAAGTTGGACACCAACAAGTGTTGGTGGGTACACTCATCTGGGGGGACAGGCAAACTTCTCCGTTTGACTGTCTCCTGACAGATCTACTAGTCTCTTGGCTTCACATCTCTAGGTCATCGTATAAAAAGCTCTATTTTATTTTTAGTTTGGGTGTGTGTGTGTCTGCAGGTATCTGTGGAGGCCAGGAGAGGGCATCAGGTCCCCTGAAGCGGGAGGTCCAGGCAGCCATGGGTTGTCCTACATGCTATGTAAGCTGGGAACTGAGTTGAGGTTCTCGGTGGGAGCAGCAAGCATTCTGACCCGATGGTCCATCTTTCCAGGCCTAAGTCTCTCAGTCTTCAGCACAACTCTACTGAAAGTGGCTACAAGTCTAGGTTTTGTTCGTTTAGAAACTGCTCTCTGAACCTCTCCTATCAGTTTCCGATCAGAGCAGGAAACCGAACACTAAAATCCCCCCAGGAAGCTTTCTGCTTGCTCAAAACAACAGAGTAAGACTGTAAGAAGGACACTAGCAAGACAGAGGCTAGAGGCCATTCAAGCCTCTGTCATAAGCAGAGAAAGCCAAGGCATATCAGCACAGCATGTGCAGCTGAGGAACAGAGCAAACAGACCCTCCCGTTTGGTCTGGGATGGTAACTGGAAATGAGATCCGACCTGTGGGGCCCAGGATACTTAAAGCATTAGGAGAGCCCTCTTCTTTTTTTAAAGTAGCATTGTGTGGTTCTTGATTGTGAACCTTGTAGATCAACTAGGTTTAGCCATATACAAAGGTTGGATACTCTGGGGTCCCAAAGCCTGCTTTGCTACAGCCAGGACAAATTTTTATTCTTGGGAAAAGCAGAAGCCACTGTGAGGTTTGAACAGAACAGGAAGTCCTGTGTCTCCGCTTAGCCTTTAGCATCATGGACATACAAATCACTTAGCATCTCCCAACAGAACCCACATACTTCCTGTAGCAATCTCAGAGTCCTTGACAACTAAACCTGCTTTCGATTATTCTCATGGCTATGGTAAGAACACACGCATTGGTTCTCCTGAGTCAGGGAAGCAGCACTAACTTCAAGGCACACACATTTACACAGAGCAAGGTTCAAGGCACACACATATACACAGCGCAAGGTTCAAGGGACACACATATACACAGCACAAGGTTCAAGGGACACACATATGCACAGCGCAAGGTTCAAGGGACACACATATACACCGCAAGGTTCAAGAGATACACATAGATACAGTGCTAACTTTGTCATGCACACATAAACACAACACCAAGTTCATCACTCTCACATATACACTGTGCTAAGTCCATAACAGAGGCATATATGCAGCACTAAGTGTGTGTGTGTGTGTGTGTGTGTAGAGAGAGAGAGAGAGAGAGAGAGAGAACTATATGCATTATACACATGCCATTACACACACATATACACAGCACTAAGTTTACACACACACACACTGTTCACTTGGTTTTGCTTTTGAGGAAAGAGTAAGCCATGGATGGCTCAGGGGTGTTCAAGCTAAGGTTTTTACTGTGAAGACAGATGTGGGAGAACGTATTAGTGCGGAAACTCCCATTAATGAGCATTACAGAAAGGCAGGGAGACTGTATTTTATTCAAGAACTTTGTGACATAAAGCAATGGTTTTGTATTCTGAATGGAAAATTTGGACAGAAGGAATGGTACTGACAAAGTCAAACCCCAGAAAGATGGATGGATGAATGAATGGATAGATGGATGGATGGATGGGTGGATGGATGGATGGATGGATAGATGGATGGGTGGGTGGGTGGGTGGATGGATGGATGGGTGGATGGATGGATGGACGGACGGACGGACGGACGGATGGATGGATGGATGGGTGGGTGGATGGATGGATGGGTGGATGGATGGATGGATGGGTGGATGGATGGATGGACGGACGGACGGACGGACGGATGGATGGATGGATGGATATTGGTGGCAAATCACAGGTAGCCTTTCTACTCCACTAGAGTACCTTGAGAAAGATGGGGCTATTTCTTTAAATACAACCCAAAAGTACAAATTCGTGGAAGGTCAAAGAAAAAATGGTGCATGAGGAAGCCAGGCTTTTAACATCATGGAGATCACACCATGGCCCAGCTGCTTAAAGTAGATGCCCCACTGTGAGCTCAGACTCAGGCTTGGGGAACAGTGCAGTCCTGGACTCCATTCCAGGAAGCAGCAGCACCCTGTAGAGTCTGCAAGTCGATACTCCACCTTTCACCGCTGTGGGTGATCTGCAGACATGGAGGAAAAGCCACGGCAGAGACTGATCCTGACATGCTTTGCTGGGTAGAGCTGAGACAGCCTTCCATGAACAGGGAAACGATCTGAGTCAATACAGTAAGCCCAGGAAACATACATATTAGATTTGCCAGGGGGATGTCTAGCCACACCACTGCTAGGACATTTTGAATGCCACTCAGTCTGCCTGGTCCTGGAATAGGGAAGGATGGCCAGAGAGTAAGTTCGCCCTACCACCTAAAGCTTGCCACAAAATGTTGAGCAGCCAGACTCTGAGGGAGAATCCATAGCAGATGAGTGTGTAACCACACACACACACACACACACACACACACACACACACTCAGACATGTACACAAGTGCACTGCGCTTCCCTTAGGAAGTGCCACGGTTTTCCACAGGGACTCAGCCTATTGGCCTAGAGCCTCTTTACAAAGCCTGGCTGTTATCCCTAATGGAATCTCCAGTCTGCAGTTAGCCAAAGAACGCAGGTTTATGCAAAGGTGGTTGCTTGAACTACAGCAGGAAGGGAGGAGCAGGAGCAAGAAAGAGCAGGAGTAGACAGATGTCCCACTGACTCCCCATTGTTGAAGGACATAGTCTGTCATAATGAATTACCTTCAATTTGAGCCAGCGGTACTGTTAGATTGAGCCTGGCAACCCAGGTTGACAAGCCGAGCCTGCAAGATCATCTAATGAGGGGACAGGGCTGCTTCGGCCCTGCCTTCACTCAATTAGCAGATGGGGCTTTTAATGCCGCTCTGAACAAGCAAAACAATTTTGATTACTTAGAGCGAAGCCTCCATTTGGAATGTTTCAGAGCCCCCCCCCACCTTTAAAATATAATTTATCCACAGAGTATGTGAATGGTAATAACATATTTTAAAGCCATTCACATCGTTACTCATCTTTGCTTAAGTAATATTGAAATATATTTTTTTAAAAAAAAAAATTCAAATGATGAGAATTTACTCTAGGAGATGAAATGTAAATAAGATAGCAAAGAAGAAAGAATATTCTGCGGCAGGCTCTGTCTGTGTGTGTGTGTGTGTGTGTGTGTGTGAGTGTGTGTGTGTGTGTGTGTGTGTACCCACAAGTATACACAGGCGTGACATGCACACCCGTGCCAGAATCCCATCTGGTAAAATTCATTCCATCACCCACTCTTATCTGGAGACTTGAGTAGTCTATGGATCCCCAATGTAAGATTGTAGACCTCGCCCACGGTGGAAGGGAGCTCTTATATTCCATAGTGTTAGTATAAGAAACTGTTGTTTCTGCTTTATTCGTGATCTTTTCCTGGGGTTGGGGCTTGAGGGCAAGCGCTCCACATTCGGCTTTAATGCTGGGGCCACTGACTGACCCAGAGCCTTCCGCAAACTGAGGCTCTTCAGCCTCAGTAACTCTTCCCTCCCATCTGAAACACACAGGGACTCCGCAGTCTCCAGCTCTTTCCTAGTCATCTCAGAGCATCCCGTCTGCTCTCTTAGGCAGCGTGTCTCGCCCTGCCTGAAATGCTTTGCTGGTTTAATCAGAGGATCCTTGGATAAAGATAAGCACTCACATTTTAGACACACTGCAGCTTCCAGGACTTCGGGTGAAATCAAACTTACATTCTCTACAGACCGGGAGTGTCAGCCTCAGGCTGACTTCTTCCTTCCCTTTACTGAAGACCAAGAGTTGAGGGTGTGACTCCAGAGCTACATATTACCACCAAGCCAAGCCTGTTGCGTAAAGAAACGGTAGTGCTGGCTAACGGTTAAATGACAGACATCATTCCATATTTATTTTATACATACTGTCTAAGAGCCGACCCGTCAGCCATCCAGGAAGGAAGAGAAAGCTAGGAGATGTTCGTTTATAACTATGGGCCACTGGAAAACTCCCTGATAAATCATGAAGTCAGCCAATTTTCATGTTTGTCTTCTTTTTATGGTAGCATTTCATTAGTAAAATAATTTTAGTCATTATTACATGTTTTGCCTTTAAAGGGTTAACTACGAAAACTGGTTTCTCCCTCAAAAGCCTGGGTTGCACAGACACAGAAGGGAGAGTATTGACATTTTTGTGTAGTAAATAAAAGTAAGAAGAATGAAATAATGTGGTTTAATAGAAAGCAAGGGACACCACCTATACGGTGTTGTCTTCATGGCTGTAACTCAGATGCAGGCAAACAGCCCGAGCAGACACTGCCTTCTCTTTTCAACAGAATGTCTAAGTCATCACATTGGTGACTTAACTCTGACGTCCTAAGTAGGGAACAGGCAGCTCTGTCCAGTCTCCTCTCTTTTCAAAAGAGGTAGGAAGAAGGGAGGAGGAAGTCTTGGCATTTCTAGAAATGAACGCAAACACGATTTAAGGAGTAAGGCAGGCCATCAGCAATACCATTCACGGCCCTTGATCGTGTCGTTCAGGCTCCTACCTCCCTTTCAGTGTTTGGTAGAGCCATGGTCTCAAGCTCACACTTCAAAGATTGTCATGTGTCTATCCATCATCCGTCTTACAATCCACCAGATACTGTCTCAGCTCTGTTGATTAAATTTGCTTTTAAAATACAAGCTTCAAAACCAAAAGCCGTAAATAAAGGCAATAATGAAGAGGCCAGTTCAGGACCCTGGGAAAATTCCACCAGACTCCCTCCCCTCCTAGAAGAGAAAGGTCATAGAGCACATAGGCTCTCCTCCCCTCCAGAAGGGAGAGGCTAATTACATTGCTCAGACCACAGGGGAGGCCACCTGACCATCGGCTACCTGCGGGTGGGGGAGGCTTAGAGCACATAGACACATTCCACAGGGCAGACACTGTTGGCTACTTACAGACAAGGGAAGTCCTTGCCACCTCATTCCCTAAGGACCAATCAGTTTAAAAGTCACGCTGTTCTGCCCATCACATTGTGCCTAGTGGCTGTTGCTCTATTCTACCCCTGAAAACTGTATAAAAATTCGCCAAATGAGCCACCCAGGGTCATGGCCTCTCCTTCAGGTGTACAGCGACCCCAGTGCACTGGAACAATAAATTTCTCCTGCTTTTGCATCGATCCCTGGCTCCACGTTGTTCACTGGGGATCACAGGTAAGCTAAGGCTCGCCAGACTCTTACAATATGATTTGCTTCCATTCAATCCTGTTTACTCCCGCTTACACACTAGACATAGTTTATTAGTTCCCCATACTCAAACCTATCTCTCCTGTTTTTATGTATTTAAATGATCAACTATATGTAATTATTCTTATTTGTTAGTCTTTGTGATGGGGACAATAGCATTCTGTTAACTCTCTGGACCCCTTTTTTTGATCCCCACCTATCCACAGACCTTGAAAACATCTACAAATCATACATAGAGAACGACCTCATTAGTTGTTTTATCACATGACATTTTGCTATATGAGCTTATTTTAATTCATCCAACAAGTGTCTTATATATGAGGACTTAGGTTGTTTCTAATATTTTGTAATTGCAGCTAATGCTATATTTAATAACTACATATATTTTTATGATTATTTACATTTCAGGGTTGCTAAGAATCAAACCAAGGGTCTCATGCACTCAAGGCTACGAGACCACTGAATGACAACCCCAACCCTCCAAGAGTATTTCCAAAGATCATCCCACAATTTTCAGAAAACTGTTGGTGTGAGAGAGGGTGCCAAGACCTGTTTGAGCTCCTGTGCTCTGTCTCAATGTCACTGCTAGGAGAGCAGGGCAGGAAGGGACGCCTGGATGGCTATCCTCACTTCTGGTGAGTTCCCTTGTGTTCTGAATCTTGAATATGGTCCACATATGCAGAGAAATTAGAAGAAAGCATGATTGAGACTTTTCTCAATCTTCCTTCATTTCAAAAGCTGCTTCTGAAACCCTAAATTAACTACAATCTACTGGGACTTCTAAAAACCTAAGAGCCAAAAAATAACACACACACAAATACCTTTGCAACAAGGAAACATCATTCAACTTTCCTCAAATGTAGAACTCATATGAGGGTAGAGATATATGTATGTATGTATGAATGTATGTATGTACGAATGTATGTATGTATGAATATATGTATGTGTGCATGAATGCACGTATGAATGTATGTATGTATGAATATATGTATGTATGTATGAATGTATGTATGTATGGATATATGCATGTATGTATGCACGAATGCATGTATGTATGAATATATGTATGAATGTATGTATGTATGTATGAATGTATGTATGTATGTATGAATGAATATATGTATGTATGAATATATGCATGTATGAATATATGCATGTATGTACGAATGTATGTATGTATGAATATATGTATGTATGTATGAATGCATGTACGAATGTATGTATGTATGAATATATGCATGTATGTATGTATGAATGTATGTATGTACGAATGTATGTATGAATATGTATGTATGAATGTATATATGAATATATGTATGTATAAATGTATGTATGTTTGAATGTATGTATGAATGTATGTATGTATGAATATATGCATATATGTACGAATGTATGTATGTATGTATGTATGTATGTATAGATGGATGAACATATGGATATGGGTATGGATGGATAGACAGGTGGATTAAGAGATGAGTAGCTGAGCAGATTGAAGGATGTAGGACAGGAGAGAGGAAAGGAGAGATGATGGGTAATAGACAGAGGGAGGGATGGATGGATCAATGAATGGATAGAGAGATAATCTCCTGGAACAAACCATGACAGCTTGGTGAGCACTGCAGCATACACAAACTGACATGAGAGCCCTGAAAGTCAGGAGGTGTGTTTGATGATGGTGATGATGGTGGTGGTGATGATGATGATGATGGTGGTGATGATGCTTTCTCTCTGCTGAAATGAGCAACCTGTGTGTAAATCCAAGGCTATCTTATATACAGTTTTTGAGTAATGAACACTTTTTGAACTCCAGTTCGCACCTTGAGGAGACTGTATATCCAGTAACATATTGCCTTCCATGGTAAAAGAGATGTCTGAGATAACCAGCTTATAAAGAAGGAAGGTTTTGCAGGTTTCAGCCATGACTGGCTGGTCCACTGCTCCAGGACCTGTGATGTGAGAAAGAATGTGACGAAAGCATTTATTCTGTGGCCGCTGGCGATGGAAAGGGAGCCTGAGAGCAGGGCCCCTGACAGATTTTGAGCACACACCCTCACTGATCTTCAGCCTGACCCTCAGCCTCACCTCCCAGACTTTCTTGCATCTTCTATTAACACCACCCTGGGGATGTGACTTTGATATGTGGGCAACTTGGAGACACGCCAAAGCCAAACCACAGCAAGATCTTCACAGGAATGAGGCCGAACTCCTGTGAGAGCGAAGCTCAGAATAGCAGCAAATCCTTCGTGCCACCGGACCAAGAGGCCAAATTCAACAGATGCCTCCAGATAGAACCTGTTCGGGGCGGGATCATAGGTTCCTCGGGAAGAGGGAGATGAGACCATAGTACTATCTGCCAAAATACAACAGAGGGGCGTCTTTGAACTCCCTACCAGGAGGTGAGCTTCACCTTTTAAAACAATTGCAGATTTTCCATTCACCTTTGTCTTCATTTGGAGGAAAGCTAATTCTCCCAGCAAGGCTTGGGGATTCCAGCAGAGAATGTGAAACAACCTAGATTTTGTGCCAAGATCTGCATGACCCCTACTGCTGCACTTCCTTTAAGGAGTCTGTCAATTTGTGAGGTTCTTATAGAGCCCCGGCTGTCTGGGAAGTCGCTGTGTACCGAGGATGACCTTTGAACTTCTGTTTATCCTCCCTATGCCTCCCGACCTCTAGGATTACAGGATATAACACCATATCAGATTTGGGTTTTAATGCTAAGTGATACTAATTTTATTATTAACTTATTGATGATATAATTTAAATAAATTAAATAGTATTACTATTACATTATATCATTCATAATACAAATATCCGATTATCAACATTCCTTTTGAGGGGATGGTCGGATTGTACCTTGCTTCCTTGTTGACCAACCTTCTTAATGCATACGCACACACACCACACACATAACACACACACATACACGCATTCACACAAACACATCACACACACCACATATATCATACATACATACATACACACATACCACACACAGATATACACACACCACACATACACATCACATATACCACACACACACACCACACACCACATATATCACATACACATACACACATATACATACCACACACGCATTCACATACACATATACTACATATGCCAAACACACCATACACACACACATCACATACCATACACACATACACACTCACACACACACACACACACACATTTTGTTGTGTTGTCTCACTCAGGGGACTGAGAAAGCACCCACTGAAGCAGGGGAGAACAGTTTATCACAGATCTTGCAATCATCACCGATGCTTTGTAGACGCAAGAGAAGCTCAGAGATGAGGAGGTGGATCTGAGGGAAAGGGTTGGCAGCAGGGGCCTTCTTCCAGCACTCATGGGACGCCAGGCATGACAGCTCGCACCTGTGACCTGGTGTTAGCAAGGATGGGAGTCCCAGGGTTTGCTGGCTAGCGGCCCACCTTGCTGGGATAGGGAGATGCAGGTCTCAAAATAAGGTAGAGAACAGTAGAGAAAGACACCAGCGTTGACCTCTGGCCTCCAAACATATGTGCACATATGTGCAGGCACCCACACACATATGCATATATGCATGTGTAAAGGTATATAGATCACAACTGACAAGGGAAGTGCAAATATACGAATATATATATTAGATTGCTTTATTAATAAACTATATGATCCTTTACCAAACTGAACTACCATTGTGTGGCTTTAGTCAATTCTCTCCCCGAACTGTTCTGTATGTTTAATAATAATGTATATACATATACATTATATATACATGCCATATATACATGTGTATGTATATACATATATGTGTGAAGTGCATCCCTTCATGCTCAGGCACCCCAGAGAGACGGGACGTGCAGGGTGTGAACGGTGGACTTGGGGAACGGAATGGGTCCAGCTGCCTCTGCTGACAGAAAGCGAGGCATATGGCTCCCTTCCTCCCTGGTGTGCCTGGGTCTCAAAGCGAGCGCTTGGTTTCCCCGTGATGAGCCTCTCCTCACATGCTCCACCGGGAAGATATTTTGTATGCCACAGAAAACTAAGATGTTTGCATTCCCACCAGTCCTGGGATAAGGCATTTTCCTTCATGCAGACACAAAACACACAGTATATGAATGTTTAATGGAGACTAAAACTGGGAGAGGAACAGAAAACAAGAACAGAGCAGGTTAAAAAAATATCTGGTTTCTCTCTATCAAAATACTAATTAAAATTCATGTTCATGGGATGGTTATACATATGTTTTTGAACTAAAAGTCTAACCTGGCACTATTTTTTGGCCTTATTTTTGTGACAACATTTTTGTCCATATGGCACGAAGTGAATCATTTTACATCTTTTTTTAAGCTCTATGTGTTTTTCTTGTTGTCTATTCCCTCTCTCCCCACTACACACACACTGGCAGCCGCTCCCAAGTTACCAAATGCCAAGTCAACCCGCAAGCTGGCTGTATGGAGCTAGATACTGTTGGCATGCTCATGTTCCTAGCTTTGCAGAAACACTCTGTGTATGTGTGTCTCTCTGTCTGACTGTCTGTCTCTCTCTCTCTCTCTTTCTCTTTCCCTCTCTCTCATTCTTACACCCCCCCCCACACACACACACACACACACCAACCATAGTTATTTCTCCTTCCATTTGGGGACACTCTTCCCATGTCCCAGCCTTCTGTCTAGCTGCAGTGTGTACCTTAATGGGTGCTGGCCATATCAGCCTTCACTCTGGCCTTCCCTTACTCGACGGCACTCTGACAATTAGTGGTTCACTTATGAACGGCTTTGAAGTGCTAAATCAAGCCCATGTAATTAGCTTAGTCACAGCACAGCAGAGATCCAGTCTGTCCAGCAGCCTCCCCACCTCCACCCACTTTGTAGAGCTGCAGTCTTCCGGGTTCTCACTTCTGCATCTGGACAGTGTTGCTGATGTGAGGTGAAGCCAAGAGGCCTGACCCTTAGGTCTTGCCTGGCTCACGTTGTGTACATGTGTGGTATCCACTGGGCATCAGGCTTGCTCAGTCTGTGTGGAGGGGCAGCAACTCCACCTAACAAATGTAACTTTAACAACAGTAAAACAACCTAATAGCTTAGCATGCCAGGGGGCTAATGTGGCGGGCCATTTACTGCTGCACTAAATAGCCCTGCTTTGGTTCTGATGCCAAGTGTCGAACTGAGAATTGCAAGGCGGGAGTAGCTCCTAATTCATTAGATAAAGGGGGTCATTGCTCATAGGGCTGGGGGCCTAGGATAGGAAGTTGAGCAAGGCATTCTCCCTACAGACACCTTTGTAAGTGGGGCTACCTGTGGTCCAGCCTAGCACACTCAACGAAACATAAGGGCTCAGTTCTGGGCACGCGTACACAAACTTGTGACTCGTGACTCCTGGCTTTGTTCTGTCATGTTCACCGGAAAGAGCCTAGAAGGGGGGCAGAATCCCACAGCTGACCTGTGGTTTGTTATTTGTGAATCATCCTGACACTCTTGGAACAAGGTCTGACTTCTCCTGGGCTGTAAAATGAGTTACCCCTGAAATGCCCATGCCAGCTATTCTGTCTCCTAAGCCCCGAACAAGTTACTGTGGACAGTCGTGACCTGGCTAATAGGCTGGGCAGAAAGAGACAGTGAGCCATAAAAAGACGGAAAAAACCTTGCTAACATTGTTACATTGTCTAACATCACCATCTTTTTATTTAGATTTCTGACAGTTATAAATTGCCTCTGAGTGGTCCTTACACTGCTCTAGGGCAAAATCATCGACACACCTGCTCTATGGTAACGGAAGAGAGAAACGAGCTAAATTTTCAAATGAGAACCTCTGAAATGGGACATCTTTATTTCCTGAGCGTTAGCCCTAAAACAACTGACTTCACTAATTCCCTCCGTCACTCAGATTGGCCTTGAATTACTTCCCAATGGGCCTCCCGTGCGCCTCTCAATGAGAAAGGGTAATGGGGGATCTGTTAATTAACTAGAAGCAAAGTTGCACGGTGGGGATCAAACACTGGGTACGTCCTAAAACTCCCACAGAGAAGATGAAATGCCTTGCAAACTTTAAAGACTTCCCGTCATTAGCAGAGACCTTGCTGCTGCTGGCCCAGACCCCTCCTGTTCCTGAGAACAATGAGGACAATGGAGACAGAGAAGAAATGGTACAGCCGGGGAACAAAGGAGCTGGCTATTTACTGGCAAAAAAAGAAAGAAAGAAAGAGAAAGGAAGGGGGAGGGAGAGAAATGGAGAACTTTCTTTTGTTGGTGGTTCCTGTCTACTTTAATTAATTTATGACTGCCGGGGACTGAGAGCACCTCATGCTCATGGGCCCCAAGCAGGGGTTAATATAGAAAACATCTAGGGTTTACTCCCAAGAAAGGGGAGCAGGACACAGAAGGGATGCTGAGGAAGGGCAGAGAGTGGGATGGAGAGATAGAATAGGGACATATAATAGGCAAGATTTCACTTTGAGCAGCAGAGTTCAAACAGAAACAAAGCCACCGTGTCCCAGGACCATCCAGCGCCACGTCCCAACATGGAGCTCCCATCTTGACACTGACAGAGGCCTCCTGGCGAGGTCCACAGAAACATAAAGAAGCATATTCATAGTAAAAGGGCTGGGCTTGTGTCTCAGTGGGGAGAGTGCTTATCTAATACACACAAGGCCCCACATTCAATCCCAGCACTGCAGAAACCAGCCATGGTGGGCCACACCTGTAACCACTCACGGTATGGAGGAAGGGAAAGGAGATGAACGTTACCTCACGGGCACGATGAACATGGGGCCAGTGGGACCAACCCTGACTCAAAATTAATCAATTAACTAATTAATTCATAATACACAATAATAAGAAATAGCAAAACTATGTAGCCATGATACTGACTTCTGTTTGTCTCTCTCATTTTCTTGACAAGAAAATTCATAGAAAGCTGTAATAGGACTCAGGAGAGCAGCTCCATGGGTAAAGTACTCTCCATGACATTGTGAGGAAGAGAGTTGGATCCTCAGAGCACATATAAAAAGCTGTGTAGACACGGCAGCCTTCATATGATCCCAGTGTACTAGAGGAAGAGACAGAGCTAGTTCATCAGCTTGCCAAAACAGAGAACTCTAGGTTCAGGGAGAGGAGATTCTACCTCAAAGTCTAGGATAGAGAGCAATAAAAACACCCAGGGTCAACCTCAGGCCTCAACTTGTAGACACACGCATGCTCTTGTACACCTGGGCACAAGTAAAACACATGCATACCACGCACATGTGAAAACTTGTGCTGAAAACTGTCATGGCTGCTGGGAAACGTTCTGATGTTGAAGGGCCCTGCACTCATTCCTGACCCTCTGTGGTATGGCTGTGGCTCCATCCATCCATAAGACATGGCCTGACTAGCCTGTGGAGGAAAAATCAGGGAACCAACCAGGTGCACAGCCAGGAAATGGACTCTTCGGATTGCAGGTAAGGCTCTTGCTTTGAGATGGGGCCATAGGATGAACGTAGCTATGCCCCCGGGGGCTCATACGTCAAATGCTGGTTGAAAAAAAAAAATCAACATTGGACTTACTTCATTTTGTTTTACTCTCTCTCTCTCTCTCTCTCTCTCTCTCTCTCTGTGTGTGTGTGTGTGTGTGTGTGTGTGTGTGTGTGTGTGTGTGTGTTTGATGTAGGATCCTCCCGACTCTACAGCCACTGTTCATGGTTTTTACATGGGTGTTGGGAAGCCACCTTTGGGTCCTTGTGCTGGCACCGCAGTCACCTTACCATACCTAATCTCTCTAGCTCTCTAGCCCTTATGTTTATTGTAATAGGAAATACTCATTGTGCTGTGTGCGCTAGAGTCCGATGTTTTGATGCCAGCATACACTGTTTTGATATCCAAGTACTGGTGTTGATCATTTTATGTATCCACTTCAGTTCCCTTTTTTGTTGAGGTAAATATTCAGAATCCTTTTCTCCAACTGAGTCAACACTGTACAATATAACATCAAACTCGTCCTTGATCTTCTCTACAACATCGTACCCATTGATTGATCACCCAAGCCCATCATTACCTCAGCCTACCTGACCTGTCCATCATTACCTCAGCCTACCTTACCTGTCCATCATTACCTCAGCCTACCTGACCTGTCCATCACTACTTCAGCCTACCTGACCTGTCCATCACTACCTCAGCCTACCTGACTGGTCTCTGTTGACCACTGTGTGCTTTTACTTTGACAGCTCAGTGACAAAACTGTCTCACCTGTCTTCACAGCCCTACCAGGAGCACTCTGTTTATCCACTTGGCTAGTGGACACAATAAGCCATTCCCTGAGGACTGTGTCTTACAACTCAAGTTCTCCCCTCTCCCCTATCTAATGAGAATGACCTAGACTTGAATAAACTCAACAACAGTCCACTCTAGGGGAGAGCCATATGCTTATAATTGAATCAATAGAAAATACCATGGAATTGAAAGAGGGATCAGATAAGTGATCACCCTCAGCTGAAGGGAAGTCTGACTAGTGTTACCAGTTAATCCTGCAACCAACTTAAACACATGTAAATTATCTAGACTCCTGTATAGATTCTCTACACACACACTTCACAGAGGGGAATTTCTGACTACAGTGACTATACCATTTCCACTGACCCTCTGAAGAATGACAGGAAACTAGGAATTAAAAGGCCTATCTGACACCAAAGGAAAACACAACTAAGCATGTGTCTTTAAAAACATTGTTTATCTCTTTGGTCTCTGTTTCCATGGAGATAATAATTATCTGAACCTCCACAGGGGTGTTTGAAGTGTATAATTACATAACATATGTCAAAAATTCAAAACCCCAGGATGTAGCCAGTGTGACTGCATATAGGACCTGTAGATTCAATGGGGCTATCAATTCTTGGGGATTTTACAATTCTCAAACTTTTGTACAAGCATATAAATCCATGTAGGCCCCTTGCATTCTGCCTCCACGGTCTTTGTGTATCTCTCCTCTCTGTGCTCTTACCAGCAAGACTGTATCATTTTCTTCCAAGATCACAATGCTGTACCTCTCTTGTAATCAACAACTTTCTTCTCCCTGTTTTTGTAACAATCCTATCTTCTGTGACTCTCTCAGCAAGTATCAGAATTAGGAAATTCCCTTTTCATCAGAAGGAATTTCACTATTGGCAGCAGCAAAACCAAAAATAGTAACAATAATAAGGCTGAGCTGTAAAATGGGCAGGGCTATGTCTTGACACAGAGATAAATCTACACAAAATTAATAATAATTAATTCAAAATTCAAGTAGTTCAAGGAAAATCCAAGACGGCAAAGTAGATCAAGTATTAGAAGAAGCCTTCACGGGGCAAACTGACCATTCAAACAATGGATTGGGTTGGCGAGATGGTTCTGCCAGTAAAGGCATCTGCTGTCACACCTGATAAATGTTGTGATCCATGGAACCCATGCGGCAGAGGGGAGAACAGTTCCCTCAAGTTGTCCTCGAACCTCCACACGTGTGCCATGGTGTATGTACATACACACACACAGGCATGCATGCACACACATACACACGCACACACAGACATAAAATAATTTTTTACAAAGACAGTAGATAGGGAAGTGCTTTATAGCAGAAATATTGGCCAAATACTACTGCCTTATGACTTGATAAATGGTCAGGGTGGAGCCTCCTGCGTTAATCGGTAACTCCACCAATGAACAGCTGCTGTTTTGGGTTTTTGGTGTGCTGGTTGCCACGCTTTGTACAACATCATTTAGAAGCAGCTGATAGTAGGCTTGATAGTCCCTGTGGCCTGCGGGGCACTTTTACCACATAAGGACTGAGAGAATTGCCAACATATCTCCATTTCTGGAGCATCTTGGGATGTGGGGAGGTATGCCCACCCTCTTGCACATAGCATCCTACTGACGGCCATCAGAAGAAACCAGTGCAATTGCAATACATAATCTAGGTTGCGCTTGACTCTCACCAGTTCTGACTGGCATCTCAGTCAGGCAAGGAAGGATAAAATAGTAAAATACTCAGATAATGTCCTCAAAGCATTGATTTCTCTGCTTTCTCTTATCTCCATACTTACAATGAAAGACAGGATTCTAGAAACCAAAAGACAAAATACCCTAGTCCCACTAAGGAAAGAGTAAAGTAAAATGACTAGCAGTTAAAACAGGCTGGGTGGCTAGGGCGAAGACAAGCACCTGCCCAGAGACAATCTTAGTCATACACTTATAGGAACAGCAAGAAAAGTACATAAAAATATTAAATCAAAAGTTAAAATGATAAACGTAAAAATTGTATGTGGTTGTGAAGGCAAAGCAAGCACAATAAAATTTGATATGAAATGTAGAATGATATAAAAAACCTATCAGTATGATAATCAAAAATCATGACAGGAGCTGGCAAGGTAGATCAGCAGGTAAAGATGCTTGCCACCCAGACAGGACACCTGAGTTCAATTCCCATAACCCACATAGTCCCAGTGTGTCCCATGATCAATGCACAATGAGCCATATACCTGAGCATATAGATCGGAAAACAAATACACACACACAAAAGCACACACGTGAAATACAGAAATAAGTGTTTAAAGAAACAAATCATAGAACAGTGAACAACGAATTCCTGTGGGCAGCCCACATTTGAGTCAGCGTTGTAAGGAGCAAAGAAAAAAGAAAAGAGGGCAAGACGTTGGACAGGTAGGGAGGCAGAGTAGATCTGGGAAAGGCCAAGGGAAGAGCATGGGCAAAATACGTTGTGTGAAATTCCCTAAGAATTCATGACAATTAAACAACAAAGATAGCTTCCACAAAGCTGTCCTTCTGAACCTTGGTATCCTTGAAGGGAACACCTTGTTGGCAGAACATAAGCGTCCTCCGAATCTGGGGCACGGAACACAAGTATGCCAGAGGGAGGCTTTGCCAGCCTTGCTGCGTGCTGCCATGTGGTGTGGTGGAACGGGCACAGGGAAGGCCTGGATGCAAACTTGGCATTCAATAACCAGATAGGGTTTTAAATAGATCCCTGGAAAGAGCAAGCTGGAGAACAGAAGATTCTTTTCCAACACACTCAAGTAGGAACAGATCGAAGATGGGAACTTACGTGAAGACTGAGAGTCAGGAAAATGCACCGAAGTTCGGGAGCACTGGATGTCCCGGCTTCCAGAACAATCCTGGGGCCGAAAGAAGCTCTGTGAATAAAGTGGCTGGCTCACAAGCATGGGGTCCTGAGTCGAGATCCCCAGTACACACACACACACACACACACACACACACACAAGAGCTAGGTATGCCAGTATCAGGCTGTTAAAACCTGTATGCTTCCAAGCATACTGGGAGGGCAGTGTGACAAGATATTGGGATCCCTAGTGCTTACTGTCAGCCTACTCAAAACAGAAAGTTCCATGTACACACACACACACACACACACACACACACACACACACACAGGCCTACACATGCATGCACACACACATGCACACATACATAGGCGCACACAGGTACACATATACATAAACACACATACACACAGGCACACATACACACGCACACACACATGCATACACACATGCACAGACATACATATATACATGGACACACACATAAGCACATACAGGAACACATATACACATACACATGCACACACATGCATACACACACACACACACACACACACATACACACACACACACAATCCTCAGGGAGACTGCCATTGTTTCATGGGCCCTTCTATTTTGCTGCCTGGATCTTAACACAGAAGCTGGGGCCAACTTCCTCCACTTCTTACGATTCTGTGCCTGTTTTCAATTACTCCATCTTAACTTTGCTCAGAAGACTGAAGACAGCGTCAGTTACCAATAGAAGGAGACTGGACAGTGGACTCATCAGACCTAGAGGGCTGAGGCCACTGACAGGCACCTTGCAGCCAAGATGGTTTGGGCTTCCATTGTGTTAGTCAGCAGCTCTCTAGCACACAGCACCCACTCTCTCCCTCCCACTTCCGGGAAGGACTGTAAGGGAAACATCTCATCCAACATAGACATTTGAGAGGTGGCTGTGTTTAGATACTAAGCAGCACTCTTCATCAGTGGTTTATATGTCCCCTGGTCCAGGGGACCTTGTGCAAAGGGCAAAGAATTATGTTCATCATACTGGTCAGGGAGCCATGAGGACAGGATGGACAATCGATCCTTGCACTAACATCCTCCGATTCAGAGGTGCGCCATGACTGGTGAGATGCCCACATCAAGGATTCGTTGCTCTTATACCACCAGTGCTGTGTGTATCCAAGGCTGTGTTACCCCTGATGGGAGCAGCAGCCGCTGAGGCCTGGCCCGCTCACATGAGCTTTTTATAATACTTTTCTTTGTTCATCTCTGCTGTTTCCTCTCCTCTCTCTCACTGTCTCCCTCTACTAGGAAGTCAGGAAGGCGCTGTTACCCTGACTAACTTCATTCTATGCTCCCGGCTTGGAAAACTACTTTCTTTTTTCGAGTTGCATGCGACCATACAGAGCCCATAAAAGATGGTTTTAAAGCCATCTTATGAGTAAAGGCTTGGCAGCTCGGAAGCATAGATTAAATAATTTTATATTTTCTAAGCTTATTTTTGGTTCATATCTATTCCAATTACTTGAGGGCGCCAGACTTCAAATGTGTGTCGGGCGGGGTGGGTGGAAAATTTCTGGTTTATTTAAAACTAAAGGAACACATAAAACAAAACAACAACAACAATTCTCTGTGAATCCATCCCATGGCTCCCTCACACCATGCCCTCTTTTGTTTTCAAATTAACTGTATCTTCGAGAAGGCCTGACTGCATATGTCTTTTACCCTAAATGATGGAATTATCATAGTTAAACATATCCGCAAGAGCTGCAAGAGAATCTCGCACTACGTATTTTCCCACAAAGATCCTTCAGTTATATGTATTTGATTTTTACCTGTGGCGTTATAACTCGGGATGGAGGCCAGTATACATTAATAATATGTAACTTTCATATGCGTTTTACTTTCCATCGTCAACATTAACTATTTTATGTATTCTGAGAGAATGCACTTAGACTTTTTAAATATAAGATTCCCATGGACATGAATTTGGTTTAAAGCACAGATGATTTTCACAGGGCATTCTGGGATTCAAAGATAACAATGACCTGGTGGGGGATGAAGCCAATGTTACCTACCTCCTGGAATGTTCGAAGAAGCCCTGGGTGTGCTAATCCACTCACCAAACACACTACATTTCAGTTTCATTCACTATGTGGCACACAGAATCACTGGCTACACATTTAAGAAACTGTAAAGGTGTAGAGTCAAATCGTATCTTTCAAAGCACGAAATACTTCAGCTCTTTTGGACAGCAGTGATGTAGTATAAGGACCCATTTCATATGCAAACATCATGCCCGAGCTGCCAGTATACAAAGAGTCATTTGAATGTTTAATTTCTATTTTAAAAGTTTTGCGTTATTCATTTATGTGCGAAGGTGTGTGTGTGTGTATGGAGATCAGGGGACAATTTTCAGGAATCAGTTCTATACTTCTGCAGTGTGGATTTTATGGGTTTGGGTAAGCTCAGGTCTTCAGGCTTGGTGGCAAGTGTCTCTACCCTCTGGGGGGTCTCAGTGGTGGATCTGGAGATAACTTTCATGTTATTTCCAATGAATCTCTCATCATCTCTTGCACAACTGGTGATCTTCCAGTAATTTGAGCATAATAACAAAATTTAAGTAAAGTCATATTTGAAATGAAAATTTAAAGATTTTTCTATTTGATTACAAGAATCACTTTAAATTGTAATATCAGAATATAAAAGAAACCAGCACATCTTATATTTCACTTCAGATCAAGTTCTGTACTGGGCCCCTGAGCCTCAGAGGCCCCTCCTGTGACTCTCAGGTTCTTATTCTGGGCCCCTGAGCTGCAGAGGCCCCTCCTGTGAGTCAGGCTCCGAAGAGGAAGGGCATATAGAAACTCAGCCTGCACATCTTCAGACTCCTTTTACAATGAGGAAGGGAATGAAGTCTAACTCGTAAGCATGATATCAACACATACATTCCTCTCCCTGAGTAGATGTCTGTCTGAGAGGCAGAATAGCCCAGGACAAGAGCAAGGAAGCACAGAGGAGCACAGGGCAGAAAGAGAAATGTCTGCAGAGAGCTGAGCTCTGTGCTACGGTCCTGTGTGCAGATGGTCTCCAGCAATCCCTGCCTGTGCTAAGCTGTCCTCTCTGTGGACTCTCTCTCCATTCCAAACTCTTCTCCTGTGCTTTACAGTCTACATTTTACATCTCTCAAAACGTGATCCAGCCCACCATCACTACAGGGACCTAATCCCGTGTTGTACTTGGAATACTGCTGAGTGTTCCAAGCAGGATTTCTGCACGGCTCTCACACTCTGTGGTAAAATAGAAAGGCTTAGTCAGATAGATAATAGATGGATGATAGATAGATAGATAGATAGATAGATAGATAGATAGATAGATAGATGATGGATAGATAGATAGATAGATAGATAGATAGATAGATAGATAGATAGAACAGATAGGTGGACAGTTCCTCCTCTATAGTTTCAGCTCCCAGCCATTTGCTCACTAGTTTATAGGTCACAAGTGGGAACTAAAATCTCTGACACTTGACTATATGTGCCTCCTCATTTATGTATCTGTTGACAGATCAGCTACGATTGAAATACCAACTTTTAGTCAGGTCAAGAGGCAAAGGTAGCTGCCTTCAGAACCCCAGCTGACCCTCATTCGTGTTGTATTACAACTTTGATTCCAAGCAGGCTCTGAGAGACAAAGGGAAAGTGAGTCACTCTTCCAGATATGGGAACCTTCCAAAACATAGCTGAGCACTGACAGAACTGTTCCTAAAGGCCCAGGGCATCTCTCCTCTGAGCCTCATTCATGGAAAGAAAGAAGACAGTCACCAATGTGCTAATAATTCTGCTTAGAGACCACGAAGGACAAAGTAAGATTAAGGCCACGAAAATATCAAATTTCATCACCAGTGAAAGACATAAGATTTCTGTTATTGTCCCAAACTGTGTTGTGATTTTTTTTCTGCTTCAGACTTAATCTCAGCCTGTTGTTCCTTGTTTTTAGGGCTCCTGAAAGCAGAAGTCACCAGCCTGGTGAGAGACCATTAAAGGCAGAGGAGACTCCTAGAAGCACACCATGTGACCAGGTGATACTGCCTGGATTAGCATTTACAGTCCTGCCAAGCCCTGGGGCTACAATTAGCTCCTTGCATTAAACTGAAAACACCTGAGAAACTTGCCACTGAAGCAGCCGGTGGAAGTGCCCGGTCTGCTGGTGACACTTAAGGCAAAGTAGAACTGAGCAGTAAAAGACAGGAGAATAAAGTTTCCCCCACTGAACTCTCAGAATCAGAATGTGGTCTGAAGATGAGTGGGCAATTTCCTTTAATGAGATTTCTCCACGTTTGTTTAAAAAAAAAAGAGATTTCACCTGCCCATTCCCTTCCAAGCCAATGCCCCAAATATCTATGTTTGGCGATGGTAGAGGAGACACTAGGAATAAAACCACATGGCCACAGAGGAATACTCGGCTCCAGATACAAGGCCTTATGCTAATTTTAGCAAAATGTATATATTTCTTTTATATACAGAAAGTTATGGCGCTATATAAAGAGACCCTTAAACGTGATATGCCCCCAAGTTCTATTTACTGCCTGACTACTGCTTTAAAAACATAAAAATTACACATAGTGGGTGAATCCGTAGTACACTGCCTGTCTTCAAGGTATAGCCAAATCATATATCAAAAATTTAAATTCTGATTTTTATAGGATGTATTTAAATATAAGACAAAACAAAAACAAAACAAACAAACAAAACCCAAACTACTCTTTGGCCCCACGTTGGAGTCTCTGTTTCCTGCTTGTGTTCCACTTGCTACTTACTGGGTGCCATCTATTATTCCTTTGTACGCCGGATGCCGGTGGTTCATTAGGGGGGGTAGCTGCTGATTCTGTGAAACCACAGTTCCCAGAAGAACAGAAATGTAACGTATGGAGAGAGGGTTATATACATCTCAAAGTTAAATGTCAAGGATTTCACATACCAACATTAAATCTTGAAATGTGCGCAAGTATTCAAATTATTTATTCTATACACAGCTTTCTTGGCTCAACTCCCTACTTAGGCAAGAAGTTAGCTGCCCATCTATAAAATCAGCATGGAAAAATAAATTCACTATCTATCTCCAAAGTCATGGCTAACTACACATCACAGGACAGTCAGGATTATAGAGTTTCATTCCAGAACAGTTACCCTTGGTGGCAAGAAGAAATTCACTGTAAAATGATATGAAATACCAAGTGGCCATTTGTTCTCCATATGCTATGGCAAATGCATTGCCTACAGTCATCTCTCTTCATCACCGCTGTTACATAGCGGGCATTTCCACCTGGAAAGGCTCACAGGATAGACTTTCCTGATGGCGTGGGCCTCCTCGTGTGTAACTCTAGTCCAACTGAGATCCAGTATGCCTAGCAATAACAGGGTGATCGGTTAACCGGACCTGACTCTCCTCCCTCAGCTTTTACCAGTCGATAAGTGCAGAGTAGCCTAAGCACTCTCAAGCAGCACCAAAAAGAACTGAACTCAAGATTTCTATTCTATTGGTAACGAAGCCCTCTTCGTCAGCCGTTAAAATAGAAAGTATGAAGTCTCTAAATCATACTCTTTTACGCCTAAGAAGAACACGTGGTACCAGGATCTCTCTATGCATCCAGATTCATAATGTGTTGGTCTACCATCTGAAATGAACCCAGATTCGAGCACAGCTTAAAATAGGTTTGGTGGGAGCAGGTTTTAGGTTCATCAGCAGCACTGCCTGACTCAATGGTAAAAGCCTCTTTGTGCTGATCTTACCATCTGAGAGTTCTTCATGTGAAAATTTAAAAAGGAATATTCTCTTTAAAAAGAAGGAGGAGGAGGAGGAGGAGGAGGAGGAGGAGGAGGAGGAGGAGGAGGAGGAGGAGGAGGAGGAGGAGGAGGAGGAGGAGGAGGAGGAGGAGGAGGAAGAGGAAGGGGAAAACAAAATTTGGGACAATAAGTAACCTCTTTCTCCTGGGCAGGACTATGGCAGTCTGGGCCGTAAATCAGAACAAGGGTGTTGTAAACCGGAAGTTCGAGGAAACAACCCCACCCACTGTTTTTCCTGTTGGATACAAGATGAGCTTAGCAAGTGGAAGCTCCCTCACTACTTTGCAGTGTTCAGATGACCAAAGGTATCTCTGGGGGAATGATATAGAAAATATGTTTCCTTCTCTGTCTCCACAGAATATTCAAGCTCATTAGGCCTGCCATCGACGCACTGCTGTTACGATCCCCAGCACGAAGCTCTGGCAAACACCGATGCTGCCATGTGTAGGCCATCAATATTCTGGATTTCCCCTCAATTTAGGTTTCGAATATACAGTGAGTATTGGATGATTCATGAAAATTAATCAGCCCCTAAAATTTGTGACTATAATTAGAGCCATTGGGAATAAATTCAGTACTCTGATTGTAAACAGCTCCTTTTTAAAAATAAGAAAAAAATAAAGGGGGGGTATCTGTTTGTGAAAACAAAAAGCGTAAAATGAAGACCACCAAGAGAGATGTGCTCGTCCACTTATACAATATCCACTTATCACAGTCCTGCTCTGTGAACCAAAAGTTATTCCTATTGCTAAGGGCGGCAGCTTGGGGGCGTGGGTGGTCACCGGTGACCACGTGCTGTCACCTTGGTGTGAAGTTCTGTGACGAGCTCAAAGGGCCTGCACGCAAAGGCGAATGCCGTAAAGATGGATGGGATATTAATAAAATTTGAAAACCTTAAACCGAACTAATCGATTTGAAGCTAGAGGCTGGTTGGAAGCCATTTTCTGATCCAGGAATGGAGAAGAAATGTTTAACCTGGTTATGGCTGTAAACATTGCATCTCTTCTAAATTAAATCAATTTTCTTGATGAAACTAATTTCTTGCCTGAAAGGTATTAAAATAATTTCATTATAAGAAGGCCTTTGCCTTATGTCTGCCTATTTCCACTAAAGCGAGCCATCCAACGCACGTGTAGCAGCATAGAAGTCACCTGGGGGTGGGGGCATGTGGGAGCCCTGGGCAAAATAGAATCTGGATAACTCGTTCTCAACATCTCACTTCTTCCAATACTCATTTCCCTGAGTATGTTCCAAATATATGTGCATGTCAAGATCACAGGATGAGACCTTGCAGGGACAGACTTTTTGTCCACATATATAACTTAAAAACAAGACCAGGGTGCTAAGCCCCAGGATACACACAGGCACAGATAGTCAGTGAGGCCCAGGCTATTACAGCTTTTGAGAGTGCTGGGTCAACGTGTATGAAAAAATGAGATCCCCTCAGCTTCTAGTCCCGCATCCCTGGTGACGTATCCTATGGGAATCATCGCTGAGATGCACAGACACAAACCGGAAGCAGAGTCTGAGCTAGTCAGATGACAGGACACAAACCTGATGCTTGTCCCTGGGAAATTAGGGCAGAAAGAGGTGATTCTGAGGGCAGAGGGCTAGCCCGTACAGAAGCAGGGTGTAAAGGAACCTGTTAAGTTGTTCTCTTGAAAAAAAAGAAAAAAGAAAAAGGATTATTGGGGCTTTTGTTTTCTACCACCATATAATTTCAAATGTTCTAAACATAACTTTAGTCTTTTACAACCAGAAATAAAAAGCAACAAAATCTTAAATCCGTGGGCTTCGAGGTTTTTTAAATGCATGCATTTTTCTCATCATAAAACGTGTTACTTATAGAAGTATAACCTATCAGATAATAAAGGAATATTTCTCCATTTTCAATTAATAAATATTCCTTTATGTTATAAAATTTATTATGTTATCTGGACACACTGCATTGCTTTTCTAAAGTGTAGAAACCCCCCAATTTAGGATGACAACTGTGTTTTCTACTTTCTACCTCTTGTAACTGTGGCCAAGTTCACCAACAAAACTTCAATAATGAGGCTTCCGGTGATTGAAAAGCACAAAGAGTGAAAAGTGAAGTTAGTCCCCACAAATGGACTGCGCTTTTAAATGACCCTGGATGCATAAAGTTATGTGTCTAGGATCCTCAGTTCACGTTGTCAGTCCATTTACATATCACTCTTTGTGCACTGTTTAGAATCATTTTAAAAACTGATTCTAAAAACATTAAATCAATTCAAGAAATAGTCATATCAGACATATATACATGCACACATACTCATGCAAACACACACATGTATATAAATGCACACACATACACACATGAACACTCACTTGCACGTATGCACACACATGCAAATACACATATACACACATACAAGCACACATACTTATGCATACTCACATGCTCACATGAACATATACATACATGCACACACTTATACATACACACACATGCACATACATTCACATACATATGTGCCCACACATACATGGATGCACACAAATACACAAATACAAGACCTGCACAAATCAAATTAGTCAATATCCCAATATGGAAGCCAGTGGAGCCCGTGTGACCACAGCCCTAAATGAGGAGACACCAATTACTGATGGCTTCTGAGAAGTGGACAGTCAGTTTTCTTTAAGGATATGGCCCATAGTAGTCAACTATAGTCCAGTGGGTAGACCCACAGTTATGAACAGTACAAATTGGACATGGTAGGTTATTGAAAAGAGAGAACAGATGTGAAATTGGGAAGGGCTGGTCGGGTAGGTGGGGGATTAGGATGAGATGGGGTGAGTATGGGAAAAATATATTGTCTAAAATTCCCAAAGAATAAAAGTATTACATGAAAAAAGAATATAGTTTGTGTTTCAGAGAACTTTAAAAATTAGTTCTTACTATTTTAAAATCCCCCCCCCAGGATATCTAGCAAGTAAGAGAAATTTCATAATGTATATAAATGAATTCTAGAAAAAGTTAATGAATAAAGAGTTAAACAATAAGAACCTCTTAAAAATGAAGAAACAAACAGAATACACACAAGGAACTCATCAACTAGGCTACTGGACTTGTCCGAGCTGTGCTGGACCACCTTCTCGGAAACTTGCTTTGGACCTTGGTTGCCTGATTACAATAGGCACACGGGTCAATTAAGGACTGAACCTGTGTTTTCCCAGCATGGAGGTGTGGAAGAACCATGAATAGGCATACACCCATCTGTGTATATTACATCTTGAGTCCAGAATTCACTGCTATGGAGATTAGTTCCTTCTAAATAAGTTTTAAAGCCTAAATAGTCAGTAATCACAGTAAGGTTTAATTAAGCAAAAATGAAAGTGTCGGACCTGCAGTCTGAGAATTCAGAGTAGGAAAGGATGGCCGTCTGCAGATCCAGATGCAGGCGGAGTAGGTGGTAGCATCAGGGGCCAGAGGGAGGAGAGACGACTTCAGATACTTGTGACTTATATAATTCTGCGGATCACAGAGGTCTCCAAAAGCTTCCATGTAGACCTGCTCTGCTCACAACTGCTGCGCTGAACACTCACACACACCTCTGGGAGCAGCAGTTGACCGTCACGGGTCCCGACAAAGTCCAGCATTTGGCTGTAAAACCGAAGACTTTAAGTAACTCATCGGGGTGCTCGAGTATTCCCGTTTTCTACTTTAGTTTTATTGGATCTCATATTTTAATGATGTTTTCTTACAGAATGTCTTCTTAGTTGTCACATCACGTAGACTATTTTTTAAAACTCGTTCAGCTCCTTTGCCCATCATTTCTCCCTGTTGGTCTCAGATTATTTATAGAGACTTATTTTTTTTTGAGAGTGTTTGGAGTAAAATATTTTCCAGTGTCCATATCCATCATTGTCAATCACACCCGACTTAATGTTCCAAATGATAAGAAAAATGTTCAAGAAAAACCAAAGTAATAATTTCCAATTATCTACCTAGCACGATACCACCTGAAGTGAAACTGTAAGAGACTAAGAGCCAGGAATACATCCTCATGTTATCAACTTTTTTTTTTTAATATGTAATTCTCAAATTTTGGCTCTTCTGCCTTAGTTCCTCCATTATAAACGCTGCCATGTTGGCAGTTAATCAAGTCATGATTGGAAAGTGCTCAGAGCTTAAATATTCTTGGAAGAGAAGTTAGTATACAGGTGCAAAGTAAAAGAAAAATTTTTAAATGTTTCCTACAAATTAAAGGGAAAAAAATCATAAAATTCTGGTGGGGCCATGTGTACACAAAGATAAAGTGCCTCCACACGGCTGTCAGTGCATGGGGCTAGGCTTGCCCAGGGTGGACACATCTCACTGAGTTATGACAGTACAATCCAAATACTTCCCCAAGGCTTGGAAACAGCTTGTGATACATACAAAAATAAAAATGCTAAATGGTAAGGGGGGAAGAGATTTATGAAACAATCAAACAAACAAACTAAAACTAACCAGACAAAAATACGTGCTTCCTATCAATCACTTTCCAAAGAAAAATATCATCTTTAATGATCAGAATTTTTCTTTTTTTTTTGGTTTTTTGAGACAGGGTTTCTCTGTGTATGATCAGAATTTTTAAAAAATAAAATTCAGTTTCTCTTAAATGAGAAGTGAACAATGGAGCAGTTGATATCAACAGCTACAAGATCCATGTGGGACAACCTCTTGGAATGTGTATTCTCTGGCTAAGACATCTCTGGGTGGCTCTCCAGTGCCAGTCACTGGGCTGCAGGCAGGGGGCACAAGGGAGAGACAGAAGGCCCATACAATTCGTCAAGGAAGTTGAACACCAATCTGTCAGTCACTCACATGATGGCTATGGAGCCCACAGTGAGCCAGTTCTGGTGGAAAGGAATGTAGTGACTTGTAAACTGCAACTGGCCTGTCTTCCTAGAGAAGTTAGGCTCACGCTGAAATCTGTTCAATGGCTAAGAGAATCTGCCAAATGGTTAAGAGTTACCACAGAGAGGGTCAGGGAGAGAGCAGAGCTTTTGACAACAGCAAATGAGGAAGCTGGGGTTTTGAGGGCCAGCAAGTGGGACGTTGAAGCACAGAGCCTGTGAGATAAGCTTTGGGTGGTCTAAGGGTCAGATAAACCAGAGCCATGAAGTGCTGTTGATGGCTTACTATTTTCTAAGTCAGTGACATTTTCTATAAAGCCATTTTTCATACTGTCTCATAAGTTTAGGGTCTGAGAGAAGTTTTTCTAAGGCTTCTCATTCAAGATAAACTTTTACTGAACTCATCAGAAAATAAATGGTTCAGAAGGAATTCTGCTGAGCCTCTCTCTTCAGTGAAAGGAAGAAAGCACACACAGGACCTCTTTGAAGCACACTGTGGTGAGAGGGGTTGTTGACCAGTAGGCTGATGAAGAAGAACTTGATTATGGCAAAGGGTAAATTTTGCCTTTGAAGAGAAAATTCTTAGTATGGCTTCTCTGACGCCAAACTCAGAAGTCTGTATTTGTGCAATAAACAGATCATAGGCTTCAGGGAGCAGGGCACAGTCCAGCAGTTAAAGAAGAAACAGAAAGTTGCTTCTTCCATGTGTGTCCAATGTGGAGCCTTCAAATTTCATGTGCCCTGTGGCAGCTAAGAATGCAGCTCGAACCAAAGTCATAAGCATTGTAGCACACTGTGAGGTAGGTCCGTAGCCTGGCTGCACAGGGAGAATGAATACTTGGCAGGTGACACAGTTGTATGACAACTTCAAGAGGCCAGACGGCCTGTAAGCCTTTTTAGACCTCCATTCATGGTCGTGGCTACCCTGTCGCCCGATCTTCCAGCTTTGCTGATGGTACTCTTCAGTGCGAGGTAGTTTGTACATGTCCTTATGACTACACAGGAACAGCAAATGACACAGATGGAATAAAAGTCTTTCAGTCAAAATGACTAAGGCAAGACACTCCCGGAGTAAGGTTAAGGAGTCACAAGTGGAGACCATGGTTGAAAAGCTGATTAAAACGTGTCCCCTTTGTACGTGTCCCTGGAGTTGTCCCAAATGGCTTGCACAGATGACAGATGGATTGGTCCATCTTGCCTTTTGGATCAGCTCTTTGTATCAACAATATCTGAAAGCACATGTCACGACGGCCCATCGCGCCTGGCGTGGTCATCACACTGGAGATGATTGTTCCTGAGTTAGACATTTGGAAAAAGGGAAAAGCAACATGGCTTTCTGAAGATTTCTGTTGTCTTTCTAATCAGTCCCCTCCTGGTCTTCTCTCCCATGCCTGTTCTTCGCATTGATCCCAGGCATTGGCATGGGACTTTTCCCTTTAGTTGAGAGAGAACACTGACAAACAGGAGTGGTAGAAGCTGAGAGACCATAAACTAATCAACTTGCTTGGTTACATAAAAGTTTGAAGCCAGATGAGACAATCTTTAAAAGAAACAGAAAATGCAAACGTGTACATCACCTAAGGCCCATGTTTATTACATACATCGGACCTGCTGAGACCGATGGGAACGGGCTTCAGGGCTGGGTTTTCTCCCTCATCTTCCTTCTCATCAGACAGCAGCCTGCTCATCATTCCATATGGCCTTATTGACAGTTGACGACAACTTTTACTCATCATTACATATGGCCATTTACAGTTGACAGCTGTCACCCAGGCAAGTTCACATACGTTGCTGAGTAGTCACATGGCATCACAGATAGGAGAGTGAGAGCCAGGGCTAGTGAGCCACTGATCAACCAGTAATGAGCCTCGACAGCTGGGAAACTACCTCCCTGAACAAGCCAGGTCTCACAGGAGGCCACACCACCTGAACCAGTGACACTTAAGCATCATGCATTTCCCAAGGACCACTTATTTATTTGTTTGTTTATTTATTCATTCATTCATTCACTCATTCATTCATTCATTTGAGTTATTCTCACTGTGTAGCCCTAGCTAGCCAGGATTTTACTTTGTAAACCAGGCTGGCCTCAAACTCACAGAGATCCATCTGCCTCTGACTCCCTGGGCACTTTGAAAGCACCATTGGTCAGACACTGATACACTTCGTTCTCTTTTCAATCAAGCTGATCTCCCAAGGAAAATGAGGGCTGACATGAAGAGAGCTCAAGTAGGAAATGCTACTCCTTACCTCCTTATGAGAGGGCATCTGAACATCCCTGCCTTGACCTGTGATTCAGGTAAGGGGTCCTTGGAAATTAACTAAATCACAGGCCAGCATGTCAGAAATGTATCTGAGTTGCCTATTTCCAAACACACATATGGCCCAGGATATAGTCTGAGTAGGCTGTTACTATTACAGTGAACGCAACGTTTAAAATGGTAACTTTTTATTATGTTTCCATTTTTAAAAAGAGTGTTACGTCATGAGGTATAAATGTGCCTCTGTGTTACCTGCATATTAACTAGATTCTCCGTGCAGAGGACACTGTGGTGGATGTCCCCACCTATGCCAAACAGGCCTTCTGGAAGGGGTTCCAATGAGAGCAGGAATCACTAAGGATGCTAACGTGGATCCAAGGGGAGAGGGAAACAGACCGTGGAGACACAGGCTAAACAAGTCAAAAGGTTGGTTTTCCATGAATATCAGCAGGAGTCAAAAATGGCACTGCAGTTGTCTTTGGAACAGGGCAGCTGCTGGGTTTGCTGAAAGGCTCAGTCATTGCAGGGTTTAAAAAAAAAAAATCTAAAGGCTAGAGCATTTCTGTTTGAACTTCTAAAGTGTTTTAGAAATCACAACACCCAGCTAAGAATAACATGGACAATAGATTTCCCAAACCATTATTTTTATTTTGCTTTTAAAATACGATAGTTACTAATTGAGAAGGTCAACTTTAAAGACACAAAGTAAATTCATTATGAAGTACCTAGAAGTCACCTAAATAGATTTCCAACTCAAAAGATATGTGCTCTGGTTTAAGATGTCTAATTTAAATACCCATCTCTTCCTTTGGGCATAGCCAGGAGCTAATTGAGAGGCACTTAACAGGGGCAGATCTACAGCTCTGTGCAGTGTATACTAGCTCTCAAAAGGAAGGGCCTCTTAGTGTAGAAAGAGATCAGACCCCAAGTTACCTGGGATTTAACTCCATGTTCTCTTGGAGGTGACCTGGACATCTGAATATAGGTAAAAAATCAAAAGCAGGCATGAATCTCCTGAAATTGACACCTTTGTTACTCTGTATTATGCTCTTTGGACAGCTGCCATGAGACCTCTGGCTGTGAGGTACACACTTACCTCGGAGGCCCGTAATTATGTGCACTGCTTCTAGGCAAGAAGCACTTTGATCGGTCGTATAAAGATAATATTTAACAATCTAATGTCACTTTCTTTAAAAGATTATTTGTTTTTATTTTATGTGTAGGGGTGTTTTGCCTGTATTATATATGTGTACCGCATGTGTGTCTGGTGCCCACAGAGACAAGAAGAGGGTGTCAGATCCTCTGCAACTGGAGTAAGAGATGAGTGTGAGCCACCATGAGCTAGAGAACACTAACCTTACCTCAACAACATCAGTGAGTTCTCTTCACTGCTGGGCCATCTCTCCAGCCCCTGTGTTACTCAGCCTCTCTCAAGTATACGCTAAACTGAATAGTTATAGACAAAATTTAGATCAGAGTTGAGAGCTGACCAGCAAGGTGGTAGCTCATTCCATTGGGGTTCCAAAGGCCTGGGATGCCTTCATGCTCCTAATGTTTAAATGCAGGGAGACTGGGCAGCATCAGAGTGTCTGTCACCTCAAATATTAGAATTCTGTGCTGTAAGATGAATTATAAAAGGTGAGACTCCTCCCAGCCAAAGAAGCACAAAACCCAGATTACTACCTCCCTTCTTCCTTCTGTCCTGAGGACCCTCGAGGGAGAAGGTCCCATCCTGGGCCCCATGGCAGGCATGCTACATACCACAGAAGAGACCTGCCCAGGCCTTCCTTCTCCCAGGCTATGCCATGTTAGCCTTCTCCTTAGCCCGATCACAATTTCTGTGGATGCTTATTAGCTACAGAAAAAACCAGGAAACACTTTGTTCCTAGGTCTTTGGATCTTTATTCTGAAACACCTCCTGGGGGGGGGGGGGGGGGGGGGGGGGGGGGGGGGGGGGGGGGGGGGGGGGGGGGGGGGGGG
>CM052700.1:4864697-4881092 GCA_028551405.1 Uromys caudimaculatus | reverse complement strand
ACAGCACAGATGGTAAACATAGCCTGTCAGTGTCTGTCTTTGGCTATAGACTTTTCCATGTGACACCGAGAATGTTGGGAATAGAAGAACCAAAGGGACACTGCTTAGTCTTGTGACCCACAGGCATGCTTAGTTATAGACCAACCAACCACTCAGGGGCAGAGTAACTTGTCAGAAGAGCCATATTTTTCTACATAGCCTGTAGACTGTGACTATGGCCTTCCAAGCCACACTGAAGTATACTCATTGTAGGCATCCAAGTTTTGTAAGTCTTTCAAAACACCATTCAGATAGATAGATAGATAGATAGATAGATAGATAGATAGATAGATAGATAGATAGATAGATAGATAGATAAATAAGTAAGTAAATAAATAAATATAAGCAGGAGAGCCAAAGTCTGGGTGGCTTTCTATTGTAGGCAGAGACCAACATTGGGAAGAAAGGGGCTATTGCACCTTAGAGTTTACAGTCCATCACTGAGGGAAACTGAGACAGGAACTCAAGACAAGAACTTGACACAGACAACATGGAGAAACTCTGCTTACTGGCTTGCTCAGCTAACCTTTATAAACAGCCTGTTCCCACCTGCCCAGGTATAGTCTCACTCACAGAATCTTGGGCAGTCCTACATCAATCAGCAGAAAGTTCTCACAGATCTATGGCAGGCCAAGTGATGTAGGTGGTCCATAAGTTTAACATTCCCTCCTCCTAGGTGATGTCAGATTGTATGAAGTGGCCTGCAGAAACTAACGATGACATCCCAGAACATCACAGAGGGACTGCCCAATGGGAACTATGATTTTTAAACACTCCTTCCCACTACTGTATTTCTTCTAGATTCCATCTTTAGTCCTAAACGAAAGATGATAGCCTCTGAAAGAGAGACATTTAAAACACAACAACCAAACACTAAACCAAATGTCTACAATACAGCTAGCAGTAAAGGGTGCCATCCTGAGACAAAGCTATGAAGAAGCTTTGGGTTACAAGGGCTCTTGACCTTCACTGGAATAGCAAGTACATTTTCACTACCCCACCCCAGGGACGCGCCAGGGCATTATATCATCCATTGTTCAGATGAAGAATCACATTTTGCTTGCTGTGTCTGTTTTACAGGATCATCTCCTGACCCAACAGATGCCATGTATAGGAGTTCAGCTGAGCTCCCTTGCAAAAGATCACCATAGCCGGGGACTTCTTGACTCTTGACATTCCCTAGAGGAAGGACTAGGAAGGTCACAGGAGCCTTACCTGATTGAGTATCCAGCCACCCATCCTGGCCAACTGTATGCAATCCTACCTGAATTGCGTGTGGCCTTGGGTGACCACAGCATAGGGTCTGGGAGGACGGAATGGAGGCGCAGGCCTCCAGCTGCACTACCATGGAAGGGTTATCATCCATGTTGGATGCAGAACTTCCAATATTGCTGCTTTAAGGGCACCCATATTCCTACCCGTAAATTCCCGCCCATGCTCTGAAAGAAGGCTTAAAGTCATTTGTTACCCAGGGTGAACTACTTTGGTGGTATCCAACTTTATCTATCATAGGGATCTTTTGAAGAGGGGCTGCATATTGCCTAGTTCCCTCCAGGGGATGGGAATTTCACAAGTGTCTTCAGCCAGCGTTAAATTGGGCACATTCACAGTATAACTCTGACTCATAGTTAGGTTTCTGCTTCCTGTTTTTTTGCCCCCACTGGATTCTTGACACAACTTTGACTCAAATGCTGGAGCAGGTACTCAAATGTAGGCATACCTGAAACTGGGTTAATAGCGCTTGCTGCTCTTCCAGAGGACCCAGGTTCAATTCCCGGTGCCCACATCAGTAGGCTGACAACAGCCTGTAAGTCCAGCTTCAGGGACTCTGTTGCCCTCTCATGGAAGGTATCTGCACCCATGTCCCACGGCCGTACACAGACAGAAACTCATTTTTTTAAAAAGGTGTAAGCCAGACTTCACTTCTGCCCATGTTTTTGCGCAGCAGTACTGTCTAGCAGCTATGCAACCGCCAATCCTCCCGAAATTTTAGATCCTAATTTCAGGATTTACTAGGTTGGAAACAGCTTCTGGGCAAAGGATGTTACTCGGAAAACATTTTACCCCAGAAATAGCTGGATTATTTCTGCTTGACAGGCAGTCTGGAGGCTTGATTCTCAATGAAATGTAGGTATTCTGAGCTGAACACTTCGATCTTTTAATAGCAGTACTCATGAAACAAAGGGAGACCCGAGGGAGTAGATAAAACAAAGTGGGTTTTACTTATGTAGAACTTATTACTGATTTGGTGGGGGGGGGGGGGTGAGTGTGCGCACGTGCCTTCAGATGCCAGAGGGGGCATTAGAAGTCTCCCCGAGCTGGAGTTGTGGGCAGTTATAAGCCACCCAGTGTAAGTGCTGGGAACCAAACTAAGGTCCTCTGAAAGAGTGGGAAAGCTTTTCCCAGTGAGCCAAGTCACTAGCTCCTAAAAAAGGTTCTTAAAAAGGTTAACATTTGCTTTGCGTTTTACCCCATCTCAAGTTCACTTTACCCTGTACCTCTGTAAATCCCCAGGGTTAAAGCGGATATTTTATTTATTTTTCATTTGTTTTATTGTATTTTCTTGTTTGCTTTGTATGTACATGTGTGAGAACCACAGGACACACATGGAAGTCAGAGGACCATATGCAGGAGTTAGTTTTCTCCGTTCATTACATGGCTTTCAGGATCTCACTAGGGTTATCCGGGCTCTACCCACTGAATCATTTCACCAGACCTGTATTTGCTTTGCAAGGGTCTGTTCAAAGACTAATCCACTTCTGAGTTAGATAGATTCTATGAGTTTTATTCCTTTCCAAAGTAATTAGGCAATGTTTGTGTATATATGAATGAGTGTGTGTGTGTGTGTGTGTGTGTGTGTGTGTGTGTGTGTGTGTGTGTGTGTGTGTGTGTATGTGGTGGGGTAAATTTTTTATAATGTATTTTTGCTGATGAAAATTTATTATACTTTTAAATTTAAAGTATTTATCTAGAAATGTTAATGCTAGTACAAGCAACAATTTAAAATTTAAAAAAAAAAATGTCAACTATGGTTTGGCTATGAAATGTGGTCCCAGGCTGGTGGTCTATCTTAGAAGTTTACAGAAACTCTAGGCATGAAGACCAATGTGGAGAAAGTGAGTCTTGAGGGAGGGTTGTGGTTTGAAAGTTCTGCCTAGTTTCTGGTCCCTTGTTCATACTCTGTTTCCTGCCCCCGTGCTGCTTTGCACCACTACAGGCCCAGAGACATAAAGCCAAGTGACCAGGGACTAAAACCTTTGACACGTGAGCCAAAATCAAACCTTCATGCCTTGAATTTTTCCCGGCAGGTACTTGGTGCCTCCAGGAAAGCAATGAAAAGACATCTGCTCACGGAGCCTCCCTTAATCCATATTGTTCATCTCAACCATGCTCAGTAGTGGTAGTAACAGCGCTCAGGTTAACAATTAGTTTCTTTAAATCCAAACTGTAGATTTCATTTGATTGGCTTATGTTGTGGGCTGCCCTGATCACCTAAGTATCCTGATGCTGTTTGTATTCTGATGTTAATTCTGTTTCCTCAAGGTGCAGCTGCCTCTCAACAAGCAGTTAATCACATAGTCAAGTGATCTCATGTGAACCTTTCTCCCATTTTAACTGGTCAAATAAAAGCTATATACCTAGACTGTGCAGATCTAGCATTATTCTAACTTATCCCCCAGCTAGGAGACCCTTGGCTACTTGCAATTTCTCCTGGCTACATGGTTCTGCTCTACCTTTGTTTCCTCCTCCTCTACTGTCTGTCCTCTCTCCTTCTTCTCCTTCTCCTCCTTCTCCTCCCTGCCCCGACTCTCCTAGACCTCCTATCCCACCTTTGCCTTCCACTGCTCAATCATAGGCTCTAGTCTTTATTTGACTACTTAAAATGGGGAAAACGTTCACCTGAGATCACCTGAGTATGTGATCGACTGCTCGTTTTGGGAGCAGTCTCTCTTGAGGAAGCAGATTTAACATCAGAATGCAAACAGCATCACAGCAGCCCACAACATTTCCCCCTTTTTATCCAATAAAATGGCTCTTTTCTCTCAGATATAAATTGAGCACAACCATAACAATTATGCAATCATATATATAGTATGGTATACTCTTAACATCTAGTCCATCATATTTGTCAGTTTAGATAAAGTATTCTACCATCTAGCCTAAACTAAAGAGTTTACAATGCTGTGCCTATTTTATGTTGATTTTTAACTTTTATTCCTATCTGAAACACATTTTTACAAATCTAGACCATCTTCCTTAATGCTAAACAACTTATGTTTGATTATGAGACTATAACTAGTCTTCAATCCCATCAGATATCTGAGGAGGAATTAAATATTATCTAAATATGTAGGAAGCACAAAGACATAGCCTCCAAAACTATACAATTTGTAGAGACAGTTGACTACCTGGACAATTCTTTATTTTCTTACAACATTGGAGCATCTGTCTTCAGCCTTCTGGCCCAGAATCATCTGACAGGCCTTAAGCGAAGCAGGAATTATGAAGGCCTAGCTTACCATATCTTGGCAGAGCTTAGCAGTCTACTATACCAAATCTGTTTGTCCTTTTTTGGACAGTATTTTTGCCTTCAGAGGAATTAGGGTGATTTTTTTCCCAGTGGCTACCTTGCAATAATCGAAGCAACTCTGCCTGGAATGGGTCTCATATCTGGGGAATAAGTTAGTACAGTACTAGATCTGCCCAATCTAGACACATAGCTTATAAATATAATACCTAGATTGTGTGTTTTTATACAGGCTTACTGGGGTTGGAAATCACTGCAACAGGCCTATCAAGTGTACTTTAGATACTTCATTTTAATTAACCTGTCTCCTGGGTCACTTCACAGTCATGGTCACTCTTTATTGCTGAGGCATTTGGTTATGGAAGTGATGAGAGGAGTGGGGAAAGAAAGGCTAGAAGGGGTTTTTAAATTGAATGATGCATACATCATATATAGATAGATATTTAACTATTTCTTTAATGTTCTGACATTGTAATGTAATTACATAATTTCCCTTCTCCTCCGTCCCATATAGTCCTTTTTGCGCTCTTTCAAATTCATGGATTCTTTTTTCACTCGTTGTTGTTAAATACATATATGCACACACATATATATATATACATACACAAGAGAAAATCATGCCTGGTATAGGAAACCTAGCCAACTACACAGGTCTCATGAATTCATAGATCTTGGAGGAGAACCTACACATACCATGTTCCTGAAACAGCATAATTCTCAATTACATTCGAAATATGGGTCCTTATTTGTACCCACAGGTAGGTGTAGTCCTCACCCCCATCCAGGAAACTCCTCTGTGTATATACCTTTGAATGTGTGAACACAAAAGTTCCCAACCAGGGGTTAACTGATTCCACTGCAGAGCAAGAAAGGCCGTATAGAGATAGAAATGCTAAGAAGGTGGCTGAGGTAGGTGGTGACATCATTAGGTCACGATCCCCATGAGCTCTGAAACCAGTGCTGCAGGAGAGAGCATCCAGAAGGCAGAATCCAGAATTTGTTTCAAGTTGTACAACATTTTTAAACTCTTATTATTTTTTTCACAGCTTATGAATGACCAAGGCAAACTTAAATGCAGGCGATGGCTGGGGAAATCTGCTACACACATCACAACTGCCCAATACTGCCTGGGAGGCCTGCATTCCCCAGTTTTACTACTGAACAATTCCAGAACAAACTCATGGGAGCATGGGAGCCAGTGGCCTTCCCATGTACACTTCAAGTCCACCGAAAATGCCAAACAACTTTAGTTCCTCTAGAGTTTTCCCTAACTACCAAACCAGAACAAAGACTCTAGATAAGGTTGCATCACAGTCTATATAAGAACACAAAGCATTACGCAGAGACCACTACATTGATGCCTGAAATTTAAAAAAAAAAGGGGGGGGCAGTTTTTTGTTTTTTGTTTTTTTTTAAGTGAAAGATACATGTCATTCAAAGAAAGCCTATGAGAGATGCAAAAGAAGGATTTTTAAACATGGAGGTGGGTCACCTTGGGGTCATCCCTTCAGTTGTGCTTCTTAGGACCATTTCTCTGTCATTTACTATCCTGAAGGAAGATGGGACACCAAGCTTGGCCCATTCACATGCAGTCTCTTAAGGACTCTGCTCAGTGGTTCATACTTTATTTCCTTTGGTGGAAAGAGGCTCTTAATTATAAGTAATTGCTGACAAATGCAGCCATTCTTGAGCAGCTCTGATTAAACTCCTGACTCACTTTGTCATCTGACATTTTAAAAGTATTAAACTAACTCTTCTATTACTTCTAAGTCAACATTTTTTTCAATCAATGAAGAAATGGAAAGCCTTCGCCAAAGACCTGAGTAAAGACTATCATTTTCCACCGGTGTTGTTAATGCATTTTGTTCTGGATTCCGAAATTCAAATGCACTACTAAAGTTCCCCTGGATGACATACATGCACATGTACTTAAAACACTCAGAAAACAAGGCTAATAATCTCATGCTAATCCCAGATGACTACTACGTTTATGTGAAGCATGGAGACCCTCCAGCATTGTCAGACATGTCTATAATTTCCTGTTGATCAAAACATCATAAAGGGTGGAGACCATTTAGTTTTAACCTTCTTCCAGAATTTTTCCCCAGAGTATTTTTATTGAAGATGGTCTGTTGAGTTAGTAAGACTAAACTGGGGATATATCAAAAGGAAATTCCCCTCAAGAGAAAAGATGATCCGTAACAATTTATAAAAGATCCTGAAAGGGGTCTGCAGTGATGGCTCAGCAGTTAGAGGAGCACTGGCGTTCTTCCAGAGGACCCAGACCAGTTCCTAGTTCCCATGTGGTGGCCAACAATGGAGCTGCCAGATGTAATTCCAGTTCCAGAGGATCTGACGCCCTCTCCTGGCCTCCTAGGGCACTGCACCTACATGGTGCGCATCACACACACATAAAAGTAAATCTTTAAAGATTCTGAAAGAAAGTGTAATAGAAGTTATAAAAAAAAAAAAAAAACCAGAAGCTTTATGCCGTACAGAAAACATCACGCAAGTTAATACTTAAGAAGCAAAAATGCAGATGGCTAGAATGGACTTCGCATCTCCGGAGGATTCTAGAAGGAACTGTGTGGAGAGGCAGGTACTTGCACAGGTGGCGGGATCAGGAGCCCTCATGTGAACAACTGGCGGGGGAGTGTGTGTTTGTTCCCCTTCATTTTCAGAGAATAACTGAGGTTTGGATTTCAGAGGGTCATTGGATAAAGCTGTGGTCTTTCAATCCTGTTAATTATTATGTTTTCAGAGTAATGCACATGTCACACTATAGGTGGAGACCTTTTAAAATCAACATCAATCATATTCAGAATTTTGTTTCGGTGAGACTATTTTTTTAAAAGCACCACCCACATTAAAATGTAAAAGTGTACTGTTCAGAGGTCTCATTAACGTTGCATAATTTAGAGGGTGGATTTGTCAACAAATAGCTCATTCTCGGAGGCCATTGAACCCTGAAGGGATAAAATGCCTTAAAAAACAAAACAAAGCAAAACAAAACTGACAATCTTTAACTATTCAGAACTCACTTGACAATTTGCAGTATATTGGGATTACTTTCCTTTTTAACGACATAAAGCACTTTATGTTTCTGTATTATGGTAACCAAAGGGTGGGCCTGGGCAGGGGGCATAGTTGGGGGTGGGGTGGGGCAGGGGCATGGCCGTATGTGGTTAAAACAAAGGGGTTGCTTATTTGCAGGTAGAAGAAAAAGAGATCCAAAGCACCAGTAACCCCAAAGAATGACAAATCATTAACTGGCTGCTGTGGTTAAAGTAAATAACTGTAAATGTCATGACTGTTGAAAGCATTCGAACTCAAGAGATGAGAAAACAAGGCCCAGCCAATGGTGTGGCCCGCTGCCTTCCCCTGCTCCTCCACAAACACTGGGTTCGAAGTACCTGTGGGAAACTGCATTTTCCTGTTGTTGGCGGTGGCCAGTGTCTGCACGCTGTTGTTCAACTTGGGCTTCTTCTGACTGCTGTTAATTTTTTGAAAGGGTGTTTTAACATGAAGCATTTTAAACACGCATAAATAAAATATCCATCATTTTCTACGTCTCAAATTCTTTCGCTCGCAGTCAATCTTGTGGCAGCGTCTCACAGCCTTTATCACATTCCTTTGACAAAAAGCCCACTGGGAAGAATGCTTAGTTTATTTTATCATGTTTCATTTTCAATGTGCAAAATTTTACAAGTATCTGGAACTATTTAACCTAATTTTGAAATGCAGATTAGTTTAATTTTCAATACTTAACAACACACATCTTCTACCTAAAATATGCGTTACCACTAGGGAAATAAAGTTTAAAAGCATTTACGGAGTGATTTTGAAGTTTGTTTATTGTGCAACTAACCTATGATTGCTTAACAATGACCTTACTGTGAACCTCAAGCTAACCCTACCAGGGCCTGCCTTGGTGAGAAACACACCTGACCCAGCTTTTCCTCTACCCCATCAGCCCACTCCCACATCGACCACAGCCATTGGTTGATCTTCAAGGCCACTCCCACATCGACCACAGCCATTGGTTGATCTTCAAGGCCACTCCCACCTCAATTCACAAAGGTTTTCTTTATAGTTTCACAGTCTACAGTGCTTTACTTTGGTTGCTCTAGGATCGTCTTGGGTATACTGTCATGAAGCTTGCATTTTTCTCTTAGCTAATAATATTAATTAAACTAATGTTTTTACTTTTACCCCATTCAGATTTTATCCAGTGACATCTGTGATTGTCCATCTACTTAGTGGCAAGTGTTGACATTATTTAGCAAATAGAAGCATTCTCCTGTGTCTATTCTTTATTATTGTTGTTGTTGTTGTTATGTGTGTGTACATGCACACACGTGTGTGTGTGTGTGTGTGTGTGTGTGTGTGTGTGTGGTATTTATTCACCTGTATGTGTATGTTGGATTTGATAGGAATACATTTGTACATAGGCATGTAGACAGTAAAAGAAGATACTGGGTAATCTCCTTAATGACTCCCCATTTGTGTTTATTGATGAACCCAGAGCTTACCTGGAGACCCCATCTCTGCCTCTGAGGTTACAAGTGGCCACCATGCCTGCCTAGCTCTTACATGGCTTCTGGGGACCTGAACTCCAGACTTAACACTTACGCGGCAAGTGCTTTATCAGTGAACCCATTCTCTAGCCCCAAACACTTTTCCATAGTTGAAAATTTAGCTAAGGCAGCATTGGATTTCTTTCTTTCCTCCTGCACACTGGGTTCTATCACATGTGAATCCTTGAGTCATGGTTGGTAACTGTAGGTGTTTTGCAAGTTAAGCCTGGCACCCCCTACCCACTACTTTGATTCTTTTGGCTTCATGAATTCTTCTCTGCACCAGGATCTATACCCAGATTATTCTCTTATAGTCTTGACTAGCAGACTTAGTGTTTTGCCTATTATACTCAGGTTCCGAACAACTAAAAATGACATCTTAAAGAGATAGATTATCACTAAATTGCCATGCTGCCCTGAACTCTTGGCTCGAGAGATTCTCCTAACTCAGCCTCTCAGGTTTCTGAGATCAAGGACTCATGCAATAATACTGACTTTTTTTCTGCATGGTAGGAGGCAGAAGCCACTTTTGGTTTCCAAAATAGATACTAAATTTTCACAGTTAACATGTCTTTCATAGCTTTGGAATCTTAGCTTCTCATAAAGCTTTTATTTCTGCATGGCTGGCTCATTCCACCTATAAATGTAGCCTATCTCATTGCTTACATCAGCTTTGGAAACATTGTACTACCAGGCTGGAGAGATGGCTCAGCAGTTAAGAGTGCTTGCTAATGATTCATGAGGGCCAGAGTACAGTCCCAGACCCATGTAACAACCTGAGCACCCTACAAAGGGCTGGAACTCCAGCTCCAAGAGATTCAGTGTCCTCTTCTGAGCTTCCTGTGCTCCCAATACAACAGAATCTTAAACATGGAAAAGATTATACTATGTATCTCCTGTTGCTAGAAACGTAACAATTGGTACTGATCTACAAACATGCAGTTAACTCTGTGACTACATGCATTCACCCTGGGCGACTCTTTCACCAACACATCATTTGCCAGCCATGGCAATCCTAATGAGTTTGTCATGCTTTACTTCATTGGCTGGAATTTCTAGAAAAAATAATAATAACAGTGAATAGCAAGGTGATCACAAGGAGTCACTGCTTGTTTTTGATCACTAAAGGAAAGCTGACAATCTGTGACTCAACAATTTGTGTCTGCTAGAGATCTTTTTTTGTATCATGGTAAGAAGTCCCCCTACCCTAATCTACAGTTTTAAAGATAGAAGGCATAGAAGCAATATTTTACTAAGAATTTATGTTTAGTTTCTTGAAATGGTTATCTGAGGACGCCCTTTCTTCTGTGTCACTCTTCCCACTAGCAAGCAAAGCTTGGATTTCTGAAATAGCATGACTGGATCACAACAAATTATCCTCTTTGGCTGTTGCTCAGTTCACTTTGCTGCCTGGGTTTTGAGGATTTTTCCATTTGTTATCCGAGAACAGTGGTCCTATACGTACCCTTTCTCATACTGTTCTTATCAATTTCAATGATCTCTTATCAGATCAGCAGAGGTGGCCCCCTCCTCTTCTTTGTGAAGCTGCTGAAGATTAGATTCACTTTCCTCTTGTGTCTGCCTAGGGAATTATTTGGATTCAGACTTTATTCTGCAGGTCAGTTCTGGATCCCTGCGGCCGATTCTTCCTCTGGTTATGGAATTCCCTGGCTGTTTCTTTCTAGGGCACTTCACTGCCTTGTACTTTTCTGGGATGTTTAAGTCCACCCACTTCTTCCTATCTGCTGTGAAGCCCACAGCCTCGGTCCTGATGCTGATCATTGAAAGGCTGCTGGCTTGCTTGCACAGTCTGAGAGGTTTGGGGAAAACATTTACCATTCTCAGTAATTTTTGTCTTCCCTGTTACGTGATAAGCAGTTGGACCTGTCTGGTGTGAGTTCTGGAGGTCAGGGGAATCAGGCCTGAGTCCACTACAACAGCAGCAAGTCCTCTTATCCAGTGAGCCCTCTCTCCATTTCTTACTTCAATAATTTTGTTCATACTTTACTGTCTTTGCTTGACTATTTTAGCTTTGGTTGTTGTTTTATCATTTGGTTAGAGACTTGTAGCCCATGATGGCTGTTGACCTACTGTGTATCTGAGATTGACCTTGCACTCCTGATGCTCTGGCATCTACCTCCTATGTCCTGGGGTTGCAGAATGTACTAATGCATATGGCTCCTGATCTTTTTAAAAAATAGTACCCACTAGTTGACATGTAACACTCCTGTGTGTGTGAAGGGCATGGTGCAGTAACCCTTGCACGCATTCAACGCATGACAGTCACATCAGGAGAAGGAACATTTTTACTCACATGTCCGTTCTCTATGTTGGGATACAACGTCTTGAGACTAACTGTAGACCTATTAATTTTTACTCTCTCTTTTCTTTTACAATATATTTATTTAGGTCAATAAACCTGTTAATAGGCGCTTTCTCTACACATCCTATAACTGTGTGTAGGCCATTATTCATGCCCAATGTTAAAGTCTTACCATTGCTATTTTGACTTATTTTTAATTGTACAACATTATTTCTAGATCCCTTTGTGTTAATCATTTGAGTCATGACTTCATTCTCACAGCGTTTCAAATCCTTGAAAATGACTGAGGGCTACTCTATTAAAACTCATTTATTCATTTACAGTCTGGCCTGGTTTAAGTAACTGTCCCATGTGTGCTTGAGAATCATATCAGTTTCAGTTATGTGCAAGGCTCTACCAGGCTCACAAGGTCAGGCTCCTTAACCTTGCCTCCCCATTGTGGACCTCTCGGTCTTTTCCCATCCGTTTTATTCTATTAACTGCTAAGAGAAGTGAGTTAGTGCCATCGCTCCAGTCTGTTTGTCTATTCTCTCCATTGTTCTGTCAATTTTTCCTTAATTTATCCCGAGGTCATGGTATTAGGGGCATTTAGATTTAATAACGTACTCTCTTCCTACTGAAAGGAAGCCTCAATCATTTACAAAGTAGCTCAAACTCCAGTCACGCCTGGGGTTTTAAAGTCTATTGTGCCCGGTGGACTGTACATCCCGGTGTCTGTGGAGCACCTGCATGGTGTTCTGTTCTTCACAGTTATTTACCCTTTTCACCTGAGGAGCCTGAGACACAGTTGGTGAGCAATGAACTCAACAGTGTGGCCAGTCTCTCTCCATAGTCAAGTCCATGTCTCTCGAGTGGATTCTTACAGTCAACTTGGGCTCACAAGGAAAACCGCGAGGAAGAATTTCCCACAGTTCCACATGGCAGTTCTTCTCACATAGCTGAAATGCTTGCTCCTCTAACTTCCTAAGGTAACACGCTGCTTAAAGAATAAACCCTGATACTGTTGCTGTTGCCAAGAGGCGCTTGCTGACAGGAACCAGGTGTGGCTGCTCCCTGGGAGGTTCTGCCAGCACCTGACCAATGCAGAGGCAGATGCTTGCAGCTAACCATCAGACTGAGTTTGGGGACCCTGGTAGGGGAGCTGGCGGAAGGACTGGAGGAGAAGATGGGCATTGCAACCCCATAGGAAGAACAATGTTGGCTGGCTGGACCACCCAGTGCTCCCAGGGACTATACCACCAACAAAGGAGTGTACAGGGAGGGATCCATGGCTCCAGATACATTGTAGCAGAGGATGGCCTTGTCTGACATCAATGGGAGGGGAGGCCCTTGATCCTGTGGAGCTTTGACGCCCCAGCTTAGGGGGATGCTGGAGCAGTGGGGTAGGAGTGGGTGGGTGGGTGTAGGAGCACCCTCTTAGAGGCAAAGGGGAGGGGGGAGAGGGCAGATGGGATAGGGGTATTGCGGAGGGGTAACCTGGAAGGGGGATATCATTTGAAATGTAAGCAAATGGAATGATTAATAAAAAATAACTAATAAAAAAAGAATATTTACTTCAGAAAAGCACCCCTCATCATAAACTGCAGTACGCGACCTCTTTCTCATATACATAGAAAAACATGGCTGAGAACCATTAATCCTAGGAAGTTTCAGTATCTATCATAGTTGACAAACTTTTAAAACATCTATTTAAGTTTTTAAATCGTGTGTATGTGTGTCTACGTATGGGTATGGCCATGTGTGTGCAGATCTATGAAGTCCAGATGCGCAGCAGTTTCACGTATACCCAGCAAAGCGTCTCTTGGAAGCTTTGCCTTTTGCCTTTGTCATAGACATTTATCCCAGGAGCCTGTGGGTGCCTGTGTAATGCACAGATGCTCAAACTGCCCTGAAGAGGCTGCCAGGATGTGATGAGTCCAAGATTTCTAAGTGGACGTCTGGACTCTTCTAAGAAGGAAAAGTCATACTAACTATGCTCAGGAGAAGGAGCTGAAGAAGTCAGAGCTGGGCTATCTCATCTCTCCGTGAACAAAGACACATCTAGTGCTTTAACAAGCAGATAGAAAGAAACACAGGTAAAACATCGGTAACTGACTTTTACACCTCTCAAATTCAAAATTAAATCACACACATTAAAAATGTTTATAAGGGGCTGGAGAGACAGCTTGAAGGTTAAGGGCATTTATTTGCTACTCAAAGGATCCAGCACCCATGTCAGGTGGCCCACAACCACCAGTAACTCCAGCTCCAGGGGAATCGGTGCCCTCTTCTGGCCTCTATGGGCACAGCACACACATAAACATATGCACATACAGACGTTACACATACAGAATTAATAACTAAAAGCATAAACATATCCACATGCAGGTATAATACATTCATATAATTAATAACTAAAAACAAATTTTTAAAATGTTTATAAATTATGATGATGGGAACTAAAACTTCTCAAGATTAATGAGACACAGCTAATTATAACCAATATATTTATTTTCAACTAGGTTATATTAATTTTTAAATGCTACAGAGCATGCGTGTGTTGTCTGTGTCTGTGTGAATTGGTGTATAGAAGGCACCCACAAGTGACTCAGACTTGTTTCAGTAAGCATAATATTATGAATATGTTCATGTGATTGAAAACATTTTTCAAAACTTCTTTATTAGTTGTATAATTTCTCACCATATAAATACACTCAAAATGTATCTAACCATTATTCTATTCTTGAAGAATTTAGTTAATTCCAAATTCTTCCCATGACCAACTTATGAAAAGAGAGATATTTATATAAATGTCATCTGACTTTTATATGATTTTTTTAAAAGTTCCAGAGTCTTAAATCTAAGATCATAGCAGGTAGACCCTAGGGTTTATTTTCTTAGCTCCTCCCATGAGAACTCTCCCAGACCCATCTTCCACAGCAAGAACTCCCTTGCCCTTTTCCTCTGCGGCTTGAGTTGGTCATGTGATGATGTCCTAGTCAATAAAAGTGAAGAGCAGAGCCTGTGGAAATGTCCAGAGGAAGTCATTTTGGGAGGGAGCATGCTTTTCTTCTTGGGATATTTCCTCTAGGCACGAATATGGTTTTATCTTACTAGGGCCAGGCATCTTCCCTCGCAGTGGTACTTGCCTCCAATGTCCCTGTCCTTGCTGTTACCTACAAGATGGCTATTTGGCAAAAGGGCCATAGAAAACCTTTCAACTCTAGGTTTATGGTCAAACTTTCATTCCTGACCCAAAGAACATTCTGGATTTTTTAAAAAATACAAACAAACATTTCATAAATGCATGCCCAGATGCCCACAAACTGTTTCTGCCAGAAAATTGGAAAATATTTGTTTGGCCTCAGCAAAATTGCTTTTCTTGTTGTATGTGTTTACAGAAACATACCCTGGAATATTTAGCAGTCTATGGAAATTTTTCTAAAGTGTGTGACAGACCCATTGTGACCTGAAATGTTTCTTTTGCAACAGCAACAAAAAAAGTAGCAACAAATATTTTACAAAACTGTTTGTCAATGGATAATAAAAGCTCTCTGAACCTCAAAAATGGATCTCATTAAGCAAGAGAAAGGGGTTGATTCTCTTACCTGCATTTTAGTGGAGAAATTCTACCTTCCTGACACTCATGTTCAAAGCAAAGTGCTAGCCATTGCCCGATATGAGAGACGACGCACCGTAAGTTTTACATGCATGGAGTCCACATATTATTACTTCTAAAGTAAAAATGAAAGGTGTCATGTCAACTTCCATTTTGGTGATGTAGCAAACGTAGCAACTGATTTTCCAAAGGTTTGGAATATGGTTTATAAATGTACCCTGTTCAGCTTCAGACTCCTGTAGACAGGATGGCGTCAACAGCAAGAAGGGCGCTGGGAAGATGAAAGAAGATCATTAACACTGCACTGGGCCATGTAGTAAACACGTGAATGTATGACTCTTGGAAGTAGGAGTTGTCTATAGTTTTGCAAAAATAATTTATGTTTATACATGTAAATTTATGCTTATGTAAATTTAGATATATAAACATAATAAAATTATGGTTTATGTAAGAAGAGGCATTATCTTGCCATTTTATAGCCCCCAGAATCAAGAGAAAAAGTCTATGCACGTGTAGGGACATCTCCACTTTTCTCCTCAGTCGTTCATATCTAATGTCACGGAAACAGCAAATGAGTGCTTTAGCACAGGCTAGACCATGTCAGACTCTTGCTCCTGAAATGATTTAAAGGAAATCTTCATGTATATTCCTGGTCGCTTCTGTGAATCCACTCAAATGCTAAGAGCAATGGTGAACGTAGAGGGAATTCACACACACTTATGCACACTCACGCACACTCATGCACTCACACACACATTCACACACATTCACACATACTCATGCACACTCACACACATTCAGACACATTCATGCACATTCACACATATTCATATATATTCACACATATGCACACACATTCATGTACACTCACGTGCATTCACACATTCATACCCATTCCCACACATTCACACATAGTCACGTACATTCACTTACATTCACACACACACACACACACACACATACTCACACACATTCACACACTTTGCTGTGAACACCACAACTGCTTTGCCAAGGTCTTTAGTGATGTCCAGCATCCCCATTCATACTCTTATAGGCGGTCTCAGTCTGTGTGTGTGTGTGTGTGTGTGTGTGTGTGTGTGTGCGCACATGTGTACATGTGTGTGTATGTGTGTATATGTGTGTGTATGTGTGTGTGTGCATGCGTGTGTGTATGTGTGTGTATACATGTGTGTGTGTATGTGGTGTGTGTGTGCATGTGTGTATGTGCGTGTGTATGTGTGTATATGTGTGTGCATGTGTGTATGTGTGTGTGTGTACGTGTGTGTATATGTGTGTGTGCGTGTCTATGTGTGTGTGTATGTGTGTGTGT
>CM052700.1:4841288-4864597 GCA_028551405.1 Uromys caudimaculatus | reverse complement strand
TGTGTGTGTGCGTGTGTGTATGTGTGTGTGTGTATGTGTGTGTGTGTGTATGTGTGTGTGTGTGTGTATGTGTGTGTGTGTGTGTGTGTATGTGTGTGTGTGTGTGTTCAGGTGGATGTGCACATAGATGCATGTGTGGAAACTGGGGATCAACCTCAGCTACCGTCCTCAGGAACAGCTTACCTCCACTGAGGGAGGGCATTTCATTGACCTGGGCCTTACCTGTTAGGCTAGACTGGCAAGCCATGGACCCTGGGTCTGGGTGTCTCCTCTCAAGCCCTAGGACTACAAGCCCATGACACCACACCCCATTTTACGTATGGATATGGGGATCTACCTCAAGCCATCATTCTGAAGAGGCAAGCATTTGACCACTAATCTGTCTCTCCAGCCCCTCTTATACCATCTCAATGTCCTAGAACTGACTGTTGTTTATTTCCCCAGGTTAGACCAAAAAGAAAAGATCACTGCCCAGCAGCTGAGATTCCTAAGAACCCAACTTACAAAGGCAGGAGCCTGTGGTATGGTGGAACCAGGCTGGAGCTTCTCATGGTCAGATTGCTGTTCTGGCTACTGGTTGTTGGCTTTCATGGCAGATCAATGACATTGGTGCAGCATGCCATCTCTTCCTGAGAGTAAGAAAACAGGTGCCCAGAGGCCACCAAGACGACACGAAACCCATGTTGCTCCATTGGACGATAGCTTTCTCTAGTGACATATGCCACCCCTGCAAACACTGGATGTAGAGATGACAGCACTGAGCCCAAGCAGAGGCTGGCAATCTGTAGTCAGCCAATTAAAATATAATTCTTTGATAAAAACGTGGCTCCAAGTCTCTCCACAATGTACTTTTGTTTAGTTCAATGAAATGTAACATTAGCCAAAGATAACAGATGAGCAAAGTTCAATTTACCCCAAAATGAAACAAAATTTGTCTCAGCATGTCTTTAGGTGAGATTCGCAGGGTACAGTAATTTCTCCCACAAGAGGGAGCTGGTATTTTTATATTTTTTGTTACAGGACGTAAAAATAAATTAAGTTATGAATTTTTTGAAATGTTTACCAATGTCAGGTTAAGTTTTAAAAAGAATCAGATTTCATTTAGCATATTACGTAAGACATCAGGATGCCAAGAGATTTGACAGAAATGATTAAATTTTTCCCTGTGTCTACTATGACTTGTTTTTTTTCATGTGTAAGAATGGTTGTGTCACTGCCACAGTTTAGAAGAAAATTCCATTATATTTGTAGAAGGGCTCGTTGTGTCAAAGTGACTAGGATTATCAGAAGTGCTACAACCTAAATTTAATTACATAGCAAGAGAAATAAGATTTCAGTCACCACCTCTCAGAAAGGGGGTTGTATAAAACAGTGGTTTTCTTTGCTCTGACTGGAAAGGAAAACCCTTTGGTTAGGGACCCTTTCTCCCACCTCTGAGAAAGCCTTAGGTAGTAGGGCAGGGAGTCAAGAAATGAGAGGTTAACACTGCTGCTCTTCTGGAATTCCAAGCTGCCCATTAAATCATTGTTTTTCTTCCCACTAGGGACAGGGAACCTAATGGACCTAAAGTCGATTCCTTATAAATGACATAAAAATATATTCATTTCATGAACTAATGTGCCATGGTGCAATCCTATTTATACCCTCTGCTTTCAAAAGGAAAGACAGACCCATTTCTGACGGTAAAAGCTTACTCCATCATGCGATGGACAGGTTACAGAGCTTACCAGGTCACACCAAGAACAGGCTACAGAACACACTGTCCTCTGAAGCCCAAGCCAGGAAAAGACTAGGGCTGCAAAGCCGTTCTGGTGTTAGAAGCCCACTCTGGAGCTAAGCTCAGGGAGGCTCCCTGAGGTCACCCATTCTCTGAGCAGGCTTGGGGGGGTCTCCAGGCCATCACCCTGCCCAGAGCATGCACTGCTCGGGGTCCCGAATGCTTTAACTATAGCATAAGGAGAATTAAAAACAAACACAACTTCCAATTAATAGTCAATTCTATAATCATGTTAAGAACTGGGGGTAAGGGGAGAAGTCAAAGGTATAAAGGCTCATTGATACACAAAGGAACACAGTAGGAGATCCAGCAGGGGCCCAGGGACTCTGGGGGCCTGGAAGATGGTTCATTTATCAAATACAGAAAGTAAACAGGGGGTGGCAATTTTGGTTGTATTTTTTTACATACTGAATAAATAGTTGAGCAAATTCTATGTGTCCAGAATAGTCCCCAAACTAAAGGCACTGCTTACTTAACTTTTAAAAGCTATTTTTATATGAGGAAGGTAAAATACTTTTTAAAAACACTTCAACATATCCTATAACTTTAATTTGTCAATGCTTTCTTCTATCTTAAGTGTTTTAACAACACCAGATAGAAAGTAACCTTGTTAAATGCAAAGAAAGCACAGTTCCAAGTGGGAGCTAGCTGTGGGGGAGGGGAGGGGGGCCAGGTGGGGGAGGGGAGGTAGGAAACTGTAACTGCAAGCTGCAAGATCGTTGCTCTCAGAGCAAGGCAACCTCACCGACTTTTTCCATTGTACAAGATACAAAGGTAAATAGTCAGAGACTAATAAATAAGAAAAGCAACTTTAAAATGGATGTTTCTGAGAGAATTCTAGCAACAGGTCAGTCTGAGATTTGCTGTTTGATTTTACTGGTTTAAAATCCATATAGTGATTTTTAAAAATTAAAAAAAATAACTCACTGTTGTTCTTTATTCTATTTACCAAGCAGAGTCATTTATTCCCTATTAGATAAAGTATAATCGACTGCACGGAAAGGGTCACTGGCCTGCCATTTAATGATATTGCCAGCCCTGATCTGCATTTTCCCGGCAATGTCCCTCAACACAGAATAAATGGCTGATCTCTTCACAATAACAGCTGATTTCTATTTATTAAGCTAAAAAGGTCACCATTTTCTACGGCTGGGCCGCCCTGCACTATTGATAATTTTATGCATAAACAAATGGAAAATTTGTGCCACATAAATATGCATTAGCAATTACTTTTTACGCTTGCCGCATGCAAATGTGCACCTCGCAGGCTCTGGTCGCTTTTGTTTTAGCTCTTGGACACAGAAACAAAAGAGCACAATACACAATTTTCAAATTGCCAATCAATAAGCAATGCAAATTCTGAGGTAAATGGCATTAAAAAAAAAAAAAAAAAAAACTTGCTCAGAAACAACAGGACAAAAGTGAGGGTGTAAACAGGAAGGTCTTTTTTTTTTTTTTTTAGGATTTTTATTCCTTTCCTGTTTATAATGAAAAGGCTAAAGTCCTCTTGACACAGATCAGCCAGCAAGGCTGGTCCCAGAGCCCATGCCAGATGGGCAAGGAGAAAATGCACACATGTTGAGCAAACACACAGCACACCCCAAAAAAGGGGCTGGAGTGAAACCGTGCTCCTACGTGCCACCACCTGCTCAGATTTCTGTTCAGCTCTAGAGACTCACAGAAGTTTGAATTTCAGGGATTTTTTAAGAATTAGGCAATATAAACAGATATCAAGATTTAGCCCCTCTGTGCTCGACAATGAAGTTTTGTTTGCTCATTTGTTTTTTGGGTTTTTTTTTTTTTGTTGTTGTTCTTTTCCAAATGTCAACAATATCCTCAGCAATGGGGAAAGTACACAGTCAAAAACTGAGATGTGAGGGTGGAGAGATGGCCTAGGGGTTGAGACGGTTTGCTGTGTAATCATGGGGGCAGAGCTCCGACACCAGCACCCGCATAACCGTTAGGTGCTCCTGCAAATGCCTGTCTGAACTACCCTATGTTCTGGTCTGGATATGGACACACATGCACACACATACAAAGTAAATTTTGGTGGGATTCTTTTAGGTACACAAAGAATAGGGGTACAGGAGGAATGTTTAAGAAATAAAAGGATCCCATAAATTGTTTAAGAATACATACTTTAACTACAAAAAATAAAAAAATAAAAAACACTATCAGACACTCGGGGAGGGGAGGGAGGAAGGGAGAGAGAGAGAGAGAGAGAGAGAGAGAGAGAGAGAGAGAGAGAGGAGCAATATGATAAAAACACATGGCAGAGGGAAGATGTATTACCTAAACTGAACACATAGTGAAAGGTAAGCCTAAAGAGGGCCAACTGGTCTACCAACAGTGACCTTGAAGGCACTGTGCTAACCTGCCTGCCATTTTCACACTGATCTCCGTTGCTTCAGTGGCAAGGATTCTGTGGGTTTTCTATACTACTACTGATGCTTGCATTTCAAGGGGCAGAGACTCAGGGAGGTTGTGAGGCTCAGCAACTTATAGAATGCGATCTGGACTCACATGCTTGAGGCCTGCACCTCTAACAATCCAGCTTCCAACAGGGCCATCTGGGAGCTCCCTCAGAGCACATCCATGTAGACCAAACTGCTACAGTTCTTTCCAAATGCGTGGATGGCTTTGACTTTGCATAAATAAGCCAAAATGTATTTGAAAAATAAATTCGTGGTTTCTGCAAGTTTCTTTAATGAACTTATTAAAATACTTTAGCTACTGTAAAATATACAGATACTAATTTGTGTGTTATATGGATGTACCTTCACGCATTAATGCAAGCCCACTGAGAACAGACCAGGGCTTTCATAATCATGGGAGGACAGAAAAGTATTTTGTGATCTACACCATGATCTTAATATGATTAAACCTTCTACTGTCTCACAGGATTAAAGAGACTTCATCACAAACTGGGAAATTGTTTTGAGCCCACATGCAAATCTAAAGGCAGTGCTGGGGGAGCAGGGCCTTGCTTGGGGCAAGATAAGGATTCTGAAAGTCTATCTTCATTAGAGAAGGCCATGGAGCTTGTGGAAGTATTTCCTCCCTGATGCCATCAGTGACAGAAAGTCAATGATGCTGAGGCTGGTGAGGTGGTTCAGTCAGTAAGCACTTTTCTTGCAAGCTCCAAGACATAGTTTTGATCCACAGAGCCCAGATAAAATGCTGGGCATGGTAGGACATGCTCATAATTCCACATGCTAGGTTGTCAGAGCCCTGGCCAGCCAGTCTAAGCTATTTGGAAAATTCCAAGCCAGAAAAAAAAATGATGCAGTCTCAAATGAAAAATAAATAAATAAATAAATAAATAAATAAATAAATAAATAAATAAAAGATAATAGGGCATGTCTGAGAACCAACAGTTGATGTGCCCCCTTACTTCTACATACCTTTACACACACCCAAAGAAATACTGATAGGGATATTGATAATGCAGTGATTTCATGTAAATAAAGAAAAGACAGCCCCCAGAGAGAGCACAGAGCATATCACATGTATGAACACACATGAAGGTCCCAAAGGGCTTGACAATTTACTTACTTACGAAAGTATTCTTTCCAAATACTAAGCTAACTTTCTTTTTCTTAGTTGCCTTAGTTTCTAGTGTTGTTTTAGTTAGGGTTTCTGTTGCTGTGACAAAACACCATGGCCAAAAGTCAAGTTGGGAATGAAAGGGTTGGTTCGGTTTACACTTCCTCACCGGAGTCCATCATGGAAGGAAGTCAGGACAGGCATTCAAACAGGGCAAGAACCTGGAGTCAGCAGCTGATGCAGAGGCCATGAAGAGGTGCTACTTACTGGCTGGGTCATCATGGCTTGCTCAGCCTCCTTTCTTATAGAACGCAGGACCAGCAGCCCAGAAATGGCATCACCCACAATGGGCTGGGCCCTCTCCATCAATCACTAATTGAGAAAATACCCTATGGTACAGTGTCATGGAGTTTTTCAATGGAGGTTCCCTCCATTCAGAAAACTCTAGTCTGTGTCAGGATGACAGACTCGCCAGCACAAGTGTCTTTATGCTCCGTGTGTTCTACAGAAGTTCACATATGACTTATATGACTATAGACAAACATGAGCTCATTGCCAACCTCCTGTCACAGGATGAGGTTTCTGTGACAGCCACACCCTGCCTCACTCTCTGTACAAGGTAAAGATTCCATACTAAAATTTTGACCATTCCAACCGAAGGGAACGTCATCCAAAACTTAGACCAGAAGTAAATGGCAAGCCTGCAGCACCACTCACTCACTCACAGTGATGTGGTCTAACTGTCTCCTTGCATTTACCCTCTCAGTTCTTCTCCCCTTCCTTCACCACAGCCCCTCACCCCTTGCTGAGGAGTCTGCTGCATACTGAGAATGTCTTCAACCCCAATCTCATGTTCATATCAAGAATGTCCAAGTAATTCAGAAAGCCATGGAGCAATGGAAAATCCTAGGGAGATATTCTCATGGGGAGCAGAAGAGCCACCATCTCACTGGAGCCTCTTGGGATGACTTCATGGGGCAAATGTTCTGGCATTCACCTTAAGAGTCTGATTATCAGGAGAATAGATGGAGGTATAAAAGCATATGCACAGGTATAGGTAGGTCTCTGCTATAGAACAATGTTTCTTTAAAAAAAAGAACAACAGAAAATTACAAATGTATTCAAAACTAGAGAGGACATGACAACGAAAACACCCATGAAACCTCTTGAATTTCAACATCTATGGACTTGTAATATCATAGTCTCTCTTCTCTCTGCCCAGCCTCAGGCATCTCAGGGTCCATCTCCTGCCAGTCAGGCCCACAAGTGTGCCACCTTCTCCCCAGGGACTGGGGATCACTGTTTGCTCCTGGGGTGATTTTAGGTGCTGGAAACATCTTTCTGGTCCTGGTCTGGGGCTGCTGTCTTACAATTCACTGCCAGCAATGAACAGTAGTTTCTCTCTAACGCACAGAACAACTGGAATGGACCACGGAGCTTCTTGTCATCAGTGGCAGACCATCATTTGATACCTTATTCATAGCTTCCCTGGGAATAGGTCACATTGTCATAGGGGACCCTTCCCACAGCATGCTGACCCAATGAGCCATGCTCCCATTCAGAGCCACCAAAATGCTCCCATAGCTTCCATCCCACGTGACAAACGGTGATCTTATTCCACATTCTTTGTCAGTTATGTGTCAAGGATTTTCCCTTTGTATTGATTTGTTCACTGATTTGCCCTTTGTAATTATTAGTCCATGGCTCCAGGAATTCTGCTTGGGTGCCCAAGTTCACGGAAACTTCCCTAGCCGATTTGCAGAAGGAGGGAGGTGGCAGACAAGTTTATGTCTTAGACAAGGTGTGTCTAATCTATGCACACTTCTTTATCCTAGCAAAACACAACCTTCTAATTTTATGAGACACCAACACACACACACACACACACACACACTCACATCATAAAAGTGATAGATGATGGATAGCCTGTGGCTCTCACAAAATTACATTTTGAAAATATGTGTTGATGAATTAAAACTATAGATTAAAAGTCCCTGGATCAGGCCTGCACTTAATAATTAATAGAAAAGAATAAAAGTAATATTTATGACTTTATCTTATCTAAAACACTTGAATAATTGTACAAGAATAATATTACCAGGTGAAGACGAATTTACCAAATTTGAGTTATATTCTGTAGAGAAATTTTAAAATATAAAAAGGCCTTGAGGCGGAAATGATACACCTAAATTCACAAGACAGAACTTCTACCTGCTTTGATATAAAGCGTTCTTGTAGAAATATCAAAGACAAAAGAAAATATTTACTTAAAGGATAATTCGAGAATCAATTTTAAAAAATAATTTTAAGTGGGTGTAGAGATGGCTCTGTTGTTAAGAGCACTGGCTGCTCTTCTAGAGGACCTTGGTTCAATTCCCAGCACTGACATGGCAGCTCACAACTGTCTATGAGTCTAATTCCATGGGTCTATTCTGGCCTCTGTGGGCACTGTATACATATTATATTCTGACAGACATTCAGGAAAAACACCTATATACATAAAATAAAGTAAAAATTCCACCACCACCACTACTACAACCATCACCACCACCACCACCCCCACCCCCACTATCATCATCATCAGTGTGTGTGAATATATATGTTTAGGTACATTTGCAGGGTGTGGGACCTGGAGTTGGTAATTGCAGCTGCTAGTGAATGCTGAATACCAGATTAGGTTTAGGTGTGTGTGAATACATGTATGTGTGTGTGTGTGTGTGTGTGTGTGTGTGTGTGTGTGTGTGTGTGTTTAGGCACATTTGTGGTGGCTCGCTTAACTGTGAGCTTATGTATGGGTATGACAGAAGACAATCTGGTCTTTCCTCAGACCATCTACTTGTGTTTTTCCTCTCCCTGGTAGCTTCTCACGAGGTAGGCTAGACTGGCTTGCCTGAGAGCCAGGACACCATTTACCTCTGCCTTCACACCCACATTGCTGGGGTGACAACTGTGGCTCTGTGGATTGAACGCCATTCCTCATACTCACACAAGCAGTTTACTGTCAGCACCACCTCCCCAGACACTTTATTTTTTGACAGAGATGTGGATTTCCCTTTTAGGAAGGTCAGTTTTCAGTGCATAGTTTCTGCTTGGAGACTGTGAAAATAGGAACAAAGCACTTGTGTGTTTTGAGGAGGGTGTGGCGCTCCTGCCCTGCCAACCGCAGAGCCCCTCCTCTCCTCCCCTCCTCCTTCTGTCAAGGTGACTGGCGACTCCACACTGGCCAACCAAGAGCACAGGCAAGCCAGCTCCAAAAAAGGTGACCTCAGACCCATCAGATCCGTGTATGCAACACCCTGGGGTTCCTCTAGTTATTTCAAAGAGTGCTGTAAAGTTTTCAAGACATTCTCAAAACAAAATCATTTTCTGTGTTTTTTAGTCTTCAGGCCTTTAAGTGTCCACAAAGTCGACTCTTCTGCCTGGTCTCACTCTTGGCTTTTATTTCAGCTCTAGAAGACTTCACCCCTTTCCTCCAAATTTAAATACAAACTCATAGAGAAGATGATGACCTGATCCCAGGTTACCTCTTCTGCTCGCTGTACTTGGTGACTGATAACACACAGAAGGGAAGAACTGACAGGAAGCTCTCACAGCTTGGACCATCAGCTTTTTTCTAGAAATGTATGATTATCGGACTTACAGTATGTGCTTCCTCACTCATGGATAAAATACTGTTCTCTACTTGTGTGTGTATGTGTATGAGTGTGTGTGTGTGTGTGTGTGTAAATGTGTGTGTAAGTGTGTGTGTATGTCTAGGTGCCTTTGTTTTCATGTGCATTTGCATGTGTGTACATATGTTAGTGTGTGTGAGAGAGTGAGTGTGTGTGCATGTGTCCGTGTGTGTGTGTGTGTATTAGGGTTTTGAGAATATTATGAATTTTTGTGTGAGTGTGTATATATGTGCATGTGTGTGTGTGCATATGTGTGGTACTCTGTATATATGCACTTGTGTACATACATGGTTGCGAGTGTGTGTGTGTGTGTGTGTGTGTTTGCAAGCCAGAGACAGATGGTAGGTATCCTCCTCTACTGCTCCCTGTTTGCTTTGAGACAGGGTCTCTCACTGACTCCTCTGATGAGCTCTAGGGATCCACTGTGTCTGTTGACCTAGTGCAGGGATTGTATTGTCCATCCTGGCTTTTAGATAAGTGTTGAGATATGAACTCAGGTCCTAACGCTTGCATGACAATTACTTTGCAGACTTCTAACATGGAACTTAGGACAGCACTGGACAACTGAACATGATTTTAGACTCACTGGGGAATGTTAGGTGATGTCTAACAGCAGTCTTTTAAAATTAACTCATTAGTTTTATATGCTTTACCTTCATATACTATAGATAGATAGATAGATAGATAGATAGATAGATAGATAGATAGATAGATGGATGATTATAATACATATCAATGCATCACATATGTGAGTTACAGGCAGTTGAGGGCTGCCATGTGGATCCTGGGAATTGAACCTGGGCCATCTGGAAGAGCAGTCAGTGCTCTTCAGGGCTAAGCCCTCTCTCCAGGTCTCTGTATCAGCAGCCTTATATAAGGACCAGGCAGGTCTCAGAATGTGAACGCCCTAAGTAGGGCATGCTTCTCAACATCCCCAGGACACAGCTCCCACAACAAAGACCTCTCCAAAATGTAGACGGGATTGCAGCTCGGAAACCCTAGACAGACAATGCTTGTATTTAGGCCATCTGGTTTTGACTCTTACTTTTGTTACATAATCATAGTAATGCTTTCAGAGTGTGGCATTTCCAGGGTGCTAATGACTGCCTTGGCACAAGGCGATCAGCTCGTGCCTCCTTGCTAATTCCACTCAACGCCCCATGCCTCCTCTTTGCGGTTCAAGGATACGCTGAGCCGTGGTTCAAGTGACAGAGGTCACCATTACTGAGATAAATGGATCATGAAATCACTCGCCTCGGTATTTATCCACCCTTTGCAGAGAAGAATGTTAAAAAATAGAGCAAGCAAACAGGGATGGTCAGAACCATCCATGTCAACAACATGAAATGGGAATGGAAATTTATCTGTGAGGAAAGGAGTGACCTCTGACCTTCTGCTATGTAGAGTAGCCATCAAAAACTCCACAACAGCGCAAGCCCATCCTTAGCTGTGTATTTAGGGTTCCGCTGACACACTGCTAGTGAGAAGAATCGTAATGAACAGTACCTTCTGTCCAGAGAAAGCTGTTGCTGCCCTTGCCCGGTTCACATTGCTCAGTGAAGCTGTGTTCTCATCTGTTTCCTGCAGATGGAGCCCAGGCTAACCCCTTTTTCTTCATACCAGTCCTAACACCAAGCAAAGAAAAGCCCTGACTGTTGGCAGCTGCCTTGGCACACATCCATCTGCCTCTGTGGGGCTCTGTGGGGGCTCTGTGGGGCCTGCATCTCCCAATGTTTCTCTCTGTGGGGCCTGCTTAGTGTGGAGACCGGTCAGCTCCTGAATAAGGGTCTGGGGATTTGAAACCTAGTTAATTATCTCTTTAAGGGTCTAAGGAAAGCTACAAGCTCTCTTGAAGAAATACAAATGTCTATGTGGCTAGACAATTTTTGACTCGCTTTTCTAGTTCCTGATATTCTTGAGAATAGACCGCTGTGTGAACTCTCTTCAGGACTTTCTCCCCAAGGGCAGATGTATAGCTAAAGCTGTAGGGTACTGTCAAGCATCTCTCTCGATAGTATAGGGCAGGTCAGTCTGGATCAGAAGCACAGTCTCCCTGAGGGCACAGTGAGGCTGCACTCTGGTCCAATAGAGAAGGCTCAGCTCCCAATCCGTGTTCCTCACCAACTGAGGGTAAACTCAGACTACTTTACTGGGGTCGGCTTGCTAATATTTCGGTTGCCACTCTTTCTCTGAGGAAAACACCATTCTGTACTTGATCTGAGAGTTTATAGTTTCCTAAGTAGTATCTAAGAAACTTCAACAAACTGTATCAGTTTAACCTAAGGCAAAAAATTCCCAACCCTTCACAGACAACATGATAAATAAGCCGATTATTCAAGACAGTATTTTATCTATACATGCCAGCCAGATCAGTCAAGTATGTTTGTTTGTTTGTTTTTATCATAAGTTCTAATACTTACAGATGCTTTTGAAATGATATGGTTTATTTTTGCACTTGTTTCAACAACAACAATACACATTTGGTTTTCAACCATACAGGGAGAGTTATCCCAGAGGCTTAAGAAAAGGTGCTTTAGATTTGAGACTTTTTCAGGTTTTTTATAATATTTGTGAATACAAAATGAGATATCTTGGGAATGGAAATCAAGACAAAAAAGCAAACTTCGTTCATGTGTCAAGTGTGCCTTACACACACAGCCTCGGGTGATTTTATGTCACAGATTTAGTGAACCTGGGTTTAGGCCGAAGCTCAGTAAGTGAAAGGAAATGTGGAATTTCTTGCTTGTAGTTCTGTGTTGACACTCTGGAAGCTTTAGATTTAGGTGCACTTATGATTTCTGTCTTTCAGATTTGGGGTTCTCAAGCTGTCCTCACAGTGGCTGGCATGAGACCCTCCTACGAGCAGACCGCACTGTTAAGAGCTTCGATTCTGAAACCCAGAAGCTTCTGATAACTCAGCCACAAGTTCTCTCGTACAACAGGACAGGACTCTGGTGAGTTAAACAATGTGACCAAGACCTAACAGCAGGCCGCTGGAGGCCTGGCATGCAGCCAATGACTTCTCTGCTTTTCCCTCTGAGCTGCACACTGGTAGCTCAGAGACACGTAAATAATGAGACAAGTTACTTAAAGAACAGTGTAGACAGAGCTCCCTGGGACTATGATGGGTGTAGATAGATGGTTCCAGAGCAAGGAAGGGCCTCAGCTTCCCCTGGAAGCCAATGATAACTTCCCAGACAAAACCTGAACTAAAGTAATGCCGACAGGATGACTTGGAACAGAGCGACTGAGAGGGACCGTCGGCCTGTTACTAACTTTCACATGAGGAAATAGAAGTTCAGGTGCAGGGCCATGGTCAAATAGCTTTACTGAGAGCCTTGCTGACCCCACCCAGTATCCCCCACTTGGTATCCAGCAACAGGCAGTGCTCAATGATACCTACTCTGCAGGCTGTTTGACTATGCCTCTTTTCTCATTTTTCAAAAATACGGTGTACTTGGGCGTCGTCCGCTGGAAGAGAGGCAGCAGGATACAACCTTGTGCTATCTTCTCCTTCTCAGACTTCCACTAGCACACCAGGAGGTAGTGACAGGGTTAATAAATCACCGGGACATGTAAATGTTATTTTAGACTAGATTTTATTGAAGAGTTTGTCATGATTATAGGCAAAGTTCCAACAAGGTCAACATCAATGATCCAAAGGCATGAGCAGGTAAGCTGAAGAGAGATCAAGTAAATTGTTTAAATGTTGCAGGAAAGGTAATTCTCACGGCTGCCTCTGCGACCAGGGTAACTTCCATTAACATAGTTAGAAACTCTCTGATATAAGGAAAATTACTATAACTTCAGATATTACTCTAAGGAGCTATTGCTGTGGACTAGGAATGAAGAGATGTAGATAAATCTGCAGATGTTCGCCGCTTCCACAAACATGTGCACAGAGGAGCAGAAAACTTTGGAAATCGCACCTGCTACGAGGAGCTAAGTTCAGCAGCAGTTACTAAAGCTATGTCACCTAGGAAGTTCTGGGAGATATTTGGCACGGCTTGCAGACAACATTTAGAATCCAGAAGTGAGCTAACGAAGAGTAAATCTATGAACGCTGGGGATTTCCTGACAGGTTAGCATGACTGGGACATCAGGACATGCTACAGCGCCTAAATAAATCCCTCAGTGGGTGCCGGAAGGAACAGGAATGGACATGCCGTGATACCTTCCTTATGATGATGTCTGAGCTGTCTAGTAAATGTTAAGACCACAGCTAACTATAATCACCATTAGTACCCATCCGACAGACACTGGCTGGGGTGTATGATGGGCACCCAGGAAATCCATGCTCCAGAAGGAAGTGAGGCCTGGAAGAGAGGAGACAGTATGCCAAGAGCTGTTTGTACGTCAGACACAGCTAATGCACGTCTTTCCTGAGACCAACATGAGTCCTTGGGGCACAGGACAGAAAGATTCATGACAGCCTGAGTGATGGCTTACACGTAAACTGAAACTCACGCATGAAGCTCAAATGCACAGTGAACCAGTGGATGCCAGCACACCACGGACACTCGGTGGAAGAAACAACTAAGACACAGTGGTTATAAACAAGTAAAGGAGGAGGAAAGAAACACGCAGACTAGGCAATGTGTTGGGAGTGGACTCTCGAACCCCACAATAACACTGGCAGTGGCTTTCCTGGGATCCCATGTCCCTGTTCTGTCCCTGGTACACACACCCATTGCTGAGTACCGTTTCCTACCTTACTTTCAGAACTGGGTCTTTCTTAAAGTTCAGCCATTCTTCTCTCCAAATGGCATAGAGCCTCACATTTAGTTTATCTCTTTTGGTCATTCTACAGCATACCTTGTCACAGCGAGAAATAGAAACAAAATAGACAATGGTGTTTCTATTCTGGTTTCCTTCCATTAAATAGTAAAGCGCCATTCATAACGTTACCCCGTCAGCCTCCAGACCTGCCAAGAGAAGAGCCAGACATCGCTGCCGCAAAAGAGCCAGAAGTACATGTATCTATAATTGTAAACTCGTAAAGCTAAGCAGAATTCTGACGTAGGAATCCCACAGAACTAGATCAAATATGTATGCCTGTCCATCTGTTCACCGTCAGATGAATGCTTCCCCAGGACCAGTGCTGGGGGCTCTTCCAGGCCAGACCGGGGCATTTCCAGTCTATCTATCCTTGGCCCCCTTCACAGCTGCCTCAGGACTCAAAAATCCTCCAAACAGCATCTTAGGGACACAACAGCAGGACGAAGCTCTATCTGTGACACCAGGACAAAGCTCTCTGCCCGTTCCTGCCTCATCACTTAGTATCAGCTGTTCATGGAAGCACAGGGACATGTCAAGAAAGCTTTACGGCTTCCACAGTTCACCCTGGGACTCAGACGGAATGGTTCTGTAAGCAAATGTGGTCATCACACAGTAGGTGTTCAAGTCTAAGAAGCCCCGCCCTACTCTCAGTCAGCCGTGAAAGAGTCATCCAAGCATGGAGTGAGCCGCAGGGTTAACCATCTCTATACTCTTGATGCCAACAATGGAAACACCTAAGCCTGAAGCAACAGCACTCCGAGTCATCAGCAAAAAACAAATGCGATTGTCTGGGGCTTTGTTCTGCCTTCATTTTTGGTCCTATGACAAGTTCCCTGGTGAAGAGATACTCAGGGGAGGAGTTTATTTCTACTTACATTTCCAGATCATGGTCCATCATTGAGAGAAGTCGAGGCGTGAACACAGGCATGGACATTAAGACAGGCCTGTTTGCTATCCCACTCACTGCCTCTAACCAGAGAACTCACTGTCGGCCCAGACAGAACAGCGGAAACCATGGAGGAGGATAAGAACAACAGCGGACGTCACAGACTATGGCAGGTAAAGACCTGCTGCGTCCATACTGCAGAGGGGGGCAGCTGCGCAGCCAAGAGCAATGCTGACGGAAGCTCTCCTAGAATCGCACCCTAAGGTATCTCATTAGAGATAGCCACGGATTCCAAATTAGAGAACAATAATCCAGAAATCCAAAACCTAAAACATTCCTGACCTTCATTATTTTAAAAGCTCTTCACAGCCTGTAATAAATGACTGTTCGTGAATATTTACCAGTGTATACGTATTTGTATGTATAATGTGTATGTATGTATATGTATGTTTATGTGTATGTCTATATGCATGTGTGTATGTATGTATAATGTATATGTATTATATGTGTATATATATGTTTATAAAAGCCACATACATATGTTGTCATTCCAAATCTTTTTTTTTTCTTTTGAGACAGGGTTTCTCTGTGTAGCCCTGGCTGTCCTGGAACTCACTCTGTAGACCAGGCTGGCCTCGAACTCAGAAATCCCCCTGCTTCTGCCTCCCAAGTGCTGAGATTAAAGGCGTGCGCCACCACGGCCCGGCTCCAATTCTTATTCCTATCTATTTCTTCCTTACTAATAAGATTTCTTCGCGGCTAGAGAACTTGCCGTTCTCCCTGGTCAGCATTCTCCTGACCCTCCCTCCACCCACCCCACACTTAGCCACACAACACTTTTGCTGTAACAGAAAACTAAGCACAGAATGAGGCAAGTTTTATTGTAGATGGTCCAAAATACTTGGATCCCCAAATTTAAAACTGTGGGGTTGGTATATACAGCCTGAAAAAAATAACTGAAAATGTAACTTGTTCTCTGTCTCTTGTGTTCAGTACAGGATAATTATGTCAGTCAACTAGTGTTTTGTATCACTATTTTTTATTTGATTACTCTGATACGCTACCTTAGACTGTATGAATCAGTACCTGGGTATAGTGTCAAACAGATCAGTTTTATAAAGGAAAGTTAAATCTAAATATCCTTTTACATATGACTATTTTAAAAATATGTATCATCTTTGAATCTGAACCACTCATAAAAAGTCAAGGAAAAGTTAAATATAAGAAATAAAATATCCTAAAGTAATTAATAAAAACCACTAGAACATTTTTTCAGGGGAATATCTGAGACAGAAGTATATCTGTCATGTATCTAAGCACACTAAACTTCTGAATTAGAAGATATGATTTCATAAACTGTCTATAAAAGGTAGTCAGTTTTGTCAACTTGACACAATCTAGAATCACCTGCAAGAGAGTCTCCAAGAGAGATTGTCTATAATCTGTGGGACTATGAGTATGCCTTTGGGGATTTGACTTGATTGTCTTAATTGTGGGAAGACCCAGCCTACTATGGGCGACTTCATTCCCTCAGCTTGAGTCCATAACTGTATAAATAAGAGAAAGCCTGCTGAGCACAGACATACATGTGTTCATTCTATCTCTGCTCTTGAGTAAGAGTGTAACCGGCTGCTTTAAGTTTCTGCCTTGGCTTCCCTGTGGTGGTGGACAGTATTCTGGAACTGTGGTCTTTATCTGTCTAACTGCCATACACATAAAGGCAAATAATAGCACAAAGAATTTTGACTGCTAACTCAGAAGAGTCTAAGACATAGTTTAGGTTCTTTCTTCTGTTTTCTGCCTCAGTTTCCTTATTGTAATTAGCCCCACAGTTTCAACCTATAAATTAGTTAAACATCTCAAAGTAACTGATATTCAGGCATTGGACTTATCAGCAGGATTTGCAGTACGGGTGGCATTTACACTTCGGGATTGCTGGCTCTTTCTATTCTAAATAACCAGTGTGGACCTTCACCTCCTGCCATAGTGCTGTTCTCTAGGCTTTTATCCTGCCAGTAAAGAAAACTATTTTCTTCTTCCTCGAGCTTCATCAGCTGGAGAGTCAGGCTATCCGGAAATGGGCGTTGCCTGTTACAGAGCCCCACATGTAGATCAGTTAACCACATTAGGTGAAGTTCTACACTCTCCTTTAAACATTTCTACAGCTGGGGTTTGCTTCAAGTCATAACCCAGGTCCTCTCCAGCAGACCAGAAACACAAGATTCAAATCTCTGGTGCCATCCTCCCTGCATTTGGAAGCTACAAATTGGGCCAAGATCATCGTCAGAAATGACAGGGAGCCTGCAGGTGTGGAGCTGGGGCTGGCCTTCCAGAACCTTCTCCTGAGGAAACAGACTGGGCACAAGCACATGTGATCAGCTGCTGGTCTGTGCCTCACACTGTCTACTTGGCAGGAGCCACACATTAAGCGTCTCCTGCCAGCAACCCATATTTCTGGCCTCTCCCTCCTCCTTATCTCTGGCTTCTCCCTCCTCCTTATCTCTGGCCTCTCCCTCCTCCTTATCTCTGGCTTCTCCCTCCTCCCTCTCTCTGGCTTCTCCCTCCTCCCTCTCTCTTGCCTCTCCCTCCTCCCTATCTCTGGTTTTTCCCTCCTCCTCCTTGTCTGGTTGCTTCTCACTGTCATTCTCGTAGGACTTTGGGTGACAGGTACTGAAAATATGCACATGTCAACTTGGAATAACAGGGACTGTCCTCTCCCAGTACATATTAACTCATTTGGGGAAATAGCAACTTTCTCTTCAAATATTACAGCTTATTTCCACACTAAAAGAATGGAAATCTCCAATCAAAAATTCAGAAATTAAAGTTTTCCTCTTTAAAATGTTATTAATTAAAAATGAAATTGCTTTATTATAGTTCACTCACCGATTAAGGTATCCCATACCTACACCTGCCCAGTGTGAGGTGCTCTGCCTCCCGGTGAAGTCATCCACAGTTAGAGTGGTCACTCTGAAGCCACAGGGATTCACACTTTCTCTATCGATTTCATTTTTAAATTTTATTTACATTTGTACAGTTCTTGCTGTTTCAGTACCTAAAAAGATGAACTCACATATCCAGAACAGGAAAAACCTATGATAAAGTTGTGACTAAAAAAAAAAATAGTTTTGTAACCTTATATGGGGATCGTAGCCTACCACGTACACATGCATGTATGTCAAGAGTCTGTGTGTTCACTATAAACCTATGAAAGACCAAGGAAGAGGAAATTTACATCACTAGGAGATTAGATGCTCATGAAAAGACAGGACTCATGAAATGGGCTTTGAAAAGATAAAATTTCACAGAGCTTACAAAAATCTCAAAAATTTGGGCTCTGATATATATGTAGTACTAATATATTTTTAATTTCAATGTTTTTTGTTCCATAGTAACAAAGTTGGGGTCAAACCTTGCAGTCGTGTCCTAGGTAAACGTTCTGAAGTATCCCAGTACCGTCTGCAAACGGTGTGGCTTCTATGCGGTACAGATCAATTTTAATATTTTATGTAAACTGGTTTCCTTTCAGTATCAGAAAAATATTAGGACGGAGATATATGGGTTATGCCACTTATGGAGGGTCCACCAAGAAGATGTAAAATTGAATTTCAATTATGACTCTAGGGTCCTCACTCCTAGAACAATAGAATCATAAGGTAAAGAAGCAGTAGAGATTCAAGCCTGTAATCTTAGCACTCAGGGGACAGAGGCAAATACATAGATAGATAGATAGATAGATAGATAGATAGATAGATAGATAGATAGATAGATAGATAGGGGGAGGGGGAGGGGGCAGAGAGGGAGAGAGGAGAGAACAGAGAACAACTGGAAACAAAATTTAGAATCTCTACCTGGTTTCTATTGAAATTGAAAACACATTTTAAAAGTTTAATTTTAGGGAGTTAAATGTTTGGGGTGTTAACTAGGTATAAAAAATACTTGATTTTTAAAAATGATTACTTAAATTTTAGTTGTGTGTGGGTGTGTGGGTCTGTGCGTATGTTACATACCTGAGTGCAGTCCCTGTGAGGGCCAGAAGAGGGCATCAGATTCCCCCTTGAGCTTGAGTTACAGGCAGTTGGGAGCTGCTTTGGGGTGCTAGCATTTGAACTCAGGTCCTCTGGAAGAGCACAAGAGCTTTCAGCCATTGACCCCATTCCTTGATTTTCCAATAGGTCAGATAGGGTGTCGAAATTATTAAAGACACAGCAAAGACTGGCTGACAACCTTTCAGTGAAGGTTTGTGTATTTCAGAGCTGTGAGTGAGCAGGCGGCAGCAGCTACGTTTGAAGAGTAGTTTGTTGCTGTGGACAACTGGGTTCTTTTGTTTCTGCTTTGCAGAGTGAAATCACTGAATTCAGAGATGATATTACAGGGCACAGATATCAATTGTCGGTGTTGCTCTGGAGAAGCCTACTTCCAGAAACTCCCATCTTGGCCTCAGAGTCAAATCATATTTCAGTGATTAGCTCATCACTGACTCCCCCAGTAACACTAAAGAGTATTTAATCATTTACAGCGTGCTTCAATTGTGATGGCTCAGCCCTGACTTCAAGTGTCAGAAAAAGTAGAAAAATACAGATCTCAAGGTGAGCAAAGGAGGGTGTTTCTGGAGAACCCCCTTCTTGGCACCTGGGTAAGAGAGAACCCAGAATTTTAAGTATCATTTTGAGAAACAGCATCTGTTTCTATCTGGGTGCATTAAAAAGCATTAGACGATTACCTATCCTAGCAGGGATTCACGTATTTTAACTTGTATTCTATTGTTGAGGGATTTGAAATTTTCTGCTCAGCATCTTCCTATCTCTAGAGAAAAGAGGCAACATGAATTCAGAATAAACAGACCCCGGGCAGCTTACGTGATGGTGCTTTTGATTTCTTGATGTGCCTCCTGATTGGTTCATGGAGATGAATTCATTTAATAAACTAACTTCAGAAAAACAACTAATTGATGTGTAGTGAACGCAGCTATTTCTTACTATGCCAACAACGGGCTCTCTGAGTTCTACATCAAACCAAAGTTTATTTGGGGTGTCGCAAACCATATCTTCTCTGATTTGATTCTTAGCATCTTTGCCCAGCCTTGATTTTATGACATACTGTGTGTGATGTTTAATTTGCTAAGACCTGAGAGGCTATCACCACCCATCGATTTCCTAAGACAAAGCCTGCGGTACACAGAACCCACAAAGGCGTTTTCCGACAGGAACAAAGAGAAGTACAAGTTTTTCCTTATAACGTTCTGTAAGCAGATGGGAGATGACTCAGTTAGCAGTGTGCTTGCCACACAAACACAGGGACCTGAGTTCAAATTCCCAAGACCCACATAAAAAAAGTCAGAAGTGTATTCCAGAACTGAGATTGCAAAGACCAGGAGCCATGAGGCTTCATAGCTTAGTCTGATTGTCAAGACCAAGACCAATGACCTATCTCCAAAAACCAGGTGTATGGCTCCAGAGAAATGACCCCCAAGATTGACTTCTGGCTTTCAAAAGCATGTATGCAGGTGTGTGCACACTCCCCCCAGCAGACACTAACATACACAGGTGTGGGCATACTCCCCTCGACTAATATAAAGAAATAGAAAAGAAAGTAAACAAAGATATAATCACGCTGACATTTAGGAAAGGACCCGAGAACAGTGCAAAATGGACTCTGTCCTCAGCAGTTCAAATGGTTTTCAAAAAACTTTTTCAAAAGTCACAATGTATGTGGTAACTTCTAGATTCAGGGGGGATGGGGAAGAGAGAGGAAGAGATGGAGGGAGGGAGGGAGGGAAAGAGGGAGAGAGGAAGAGAAAGAGATAGGAGATGGAAGAAGGGAGGGAGTCAGAGCGAGAGCAAGAGAGAGGAAGAGAGAGGGAGAGAGAGAGAGAGAATCTCGAGGGAAATGGAGAGGACTCCCTATAGCCAAGAAGTAAAGTACACTGGGACACTGGAATTTACATATGTCTACATTAACTATATGTGTTAGAGAGTTACAGGAAGCCTCAGAGAAACAGTGTTAAATGCACCATCTGGATTCCTGCAAAATGAACTTTTACCTGATGGTTAGTGGCAATTTATTACTAAACACAAGAGAGATGTGTGAGCTATTCTGGACTCAAATAGGACATTATCCATGCAACAAGACCAGTATTCATACCTCCCCCCCCCCCCACACCAGCAGGCAAACAGACCACTGGCTGCATTGTCGAGCCCAAGGCGGTGGCGGCGCATATTCCCGTCTGTAAACCCAGACTCTTTTCGCCCCTTCTGTCAGGCTCCCACACAGCTTCTTTCCTCTAGGAAACCACCCACCAATAGATTCTCTAGAACTATCATCCTCAAACCTTCTCACCCTTCTAATCCTGAAAACTCTATGTTGCATATTCATATAGCCACAAATCCCGAAAGTAACCAAGACTCCTTACGACCCTACGCTGAGCGAACCCAGTGTCAGGACGGCACAGGGATGGCACGTATATATTTAACACTTTGCGCCATCTTTGTGCACACTTGTACATGCCCGCTTTACTGAAAATAGTCTGTGGCTACTGAGAACAGGGAGCTCTGTCTTTCCAATGATATCCATGTGGTTTTATATAAAGGCCATCCGTCACCTCCAGAGTCTACTGCAAATCTTAGGACTGGGGATCCCTGCCCGTGGTGTTGCCTGGGTGCTCACTGTCATGCACCAGCAGCTGCTGTCACCTTCTGCCCTGAGAAGACGGAGAGCGATTATGCCTGTGTAGTCTGCACCTTTGTTTGTCCCGACTGCATGCATAAAGGCACTGTTGATCCTGGCACTGGAATGCCAATATTAGTTACTTAGAGAAATGTGCCGTGTCAAGAGACAATTTACTTCTCAGAGCTATTTCCACTTTGCGCTGAAATACCATGACAGCTGCCTTAAAAAGTTGCCCCACATGCCTTATGTGTCGTGTCTGGCTTATTCATGGAAAGCATCAAACTCCGTGTGTGTTTCTAATGATAACTTCGAATCCATCAATTAGGGTGACAACCACGAATATATCTCATGATATCTTATTATACAGTGTGATGACCATAATTCATACATACCTCAGGCCTCCCCATCAGGTTAAAGAACAAGAACTAAATAGTAATTTTGGATAAAGTCTCCGACCTGACTAGAGCAATTAGCCAACTGCTTTATACTTATGAAGCACAGAAAAGGGAAATTCTGATAGAGGGAAATACTTCCAAATCTCCAGTTTCCTAACACTGTAGACTCTAGCCAGAACTAGTAAGTCACACTTACTTCTGAAGTTGTTCTCTGTTCTATTTTGTTTTTAAAGGTTTGTTGGTTTTTTTTTTTTTTTTTTTTTTTTACTTTTAATTCTCTCTGTGTGTAAGAGTGACGTGCACATTAGTGCACTTCCTGCAGAGGCCAGGAGAGGGTGTCATACGTCACAGGTCTAGAGTCCCAGGCAGTTGGGAGCTGTCCAGTGTGGGTGCTGGGAACTGAACCCAGCTCTTCTGCAAGGACAGCCATCACTCTTAACCACAGAGCCATCTCTCCATCTCTTGTTTTCTGTTTGTTTGCTTTTGCTTTATTTGTAAATAAAAACAAGATGCTAGAATGAAGAACACAAAAAGTCATGAGGTCATGGGCAGAGGAGGACAAGACATGTCTTGTTTCACAGTGTGGGCAGCCAGTAAGCAGCGCAAAGGCAAGGGATGGAAAATATGTTTCAACACACTGAACGTGCTGTTCCCAGATGCTTTTCTTTGAGTATAAACTCAAAAAAGGGGGTAGTTAGGGTAAAATCAGGTACAAGAGTATTTTTGCTACAAATGCTACATATGTGAAAACTCACATCCACTTCTATCCACGGGCACTCAGAAGGTTTCATACAACCAAACCTTAAAAACAAAACAAAACAAAAAAAACCCAAACTTTTATTTATTTTTTATTAAAACAAAAATTTTTACAGAAATAAAAATGAGTGAAATTTCTTATAGTATTGTCTTGATTCCATACAGATGCCAAAAAGTCTAACGTGTCATAAACTATCTCCAAATGGTGTTTCTGAACTGAATTTATTTACTCCTAGAGTCTCTTCTGCACACCATCCACATACATGACTGCATGCATCTCCATCAGGTGCTCTGCAATTAAAGCATGCTGTGAAAATACACACATGCACATGCTTGTGCAAATTCAACCCACTTGGTTTATTTGTGAATACCTTGCTTTGAACAGCATGATTTACATAGAAAGGCCACAGAGAGTAGTTCTGCGAAAGGTCTTTGGCACAATTTGCATTAACAACACTCTGTAAGTACAGACTTAGGAAACGTTTTCAGAGAACTTCAAAGTTATTTGTAATATACAGCATAGAAAAAGCTCTACAGAGTGGGACAGGTCAGAAAGAAGAGAAGGTCATAAAAAAGAGGAAGGTCATAGGTTATAGAGAAGGGTGGGTCATAGAGAGGGGTGGGTCATAGAGAGGGGTGGGTCATAGAGAGGGGGGTCATAGAGAGGGGGGTCATAGAGAAGGGTGGGTCATAGAGAGGGGTGGGTCATAGAGAGGGGTGGGTCATAGAGAGGGGTGGGTCATAGAGAGGGGGGTCATAGAGGGGGTGGGTCATAGAGAGGGGGTCATAGAGAGGGGTGGGTCATAGAGAGGGGTGGGTCATAGAGAGGG